>OX424575.1:131485508-132085508 GCA_949152435.1 Gastracanthus pulcherrimus | reverse complement strand
TCGACAGAACCTTATACTATTCTCATGTTTTATTCAGATATCAAGTTAACGCTGGGTGAAAATAGTCTTTTTAATGTAATTATAAACCTGAGCTTGCAAACATTTGATTAATTATAGTTTTGTAATTTCATTAAAATGACACTTCTGAGCCAGCGTTGACTTTATATCTGGATAAAACATGAGTATATTATGTGTTACTCTCAAATAAATAAATATTTGTGTATGGGTAATTTGAAAGTTTGATTGACTCCATTTTCTTTTAAACTACTTGAAATAACCTTTTGCAATTTTACCTAAACCATTATGTAGGCCTTTTTGATTATGAATATTCACTTAAAATAAATTTTAAAAAAATTTTTTCGACAGAACCTTATACTATTCTCATGTTTTATTCAGATATCAAGTTAACGCTGGGTGAAAATAGTCTTTTTAATGTAATTATAAACCTGAGCTTGCAAACATTTGATTAATTATAGTTTTGTAATTTCATTAAAATGACACTTCTGAGCCAGCGTTGACTTTATATCTGGATAAAACATGAGTATATTATGTGTTACTCTCAAATAAATAAATATTTGTGTATGGGTAATTTGAAAGTTTGATTGACTCCATTTTCTTTTAAACTACTTGAAATAATCTTTTGCAATTTTACCTAAACCATTATGTAGGCCTTTTTGATTATGAATATTCACTTAAAATAAATATAAATAAAATTCCTTCGAAAGAACCTTATAGTATTCTCATGTTTTATTCAGATATCAAGTTAACGCTGGGTGAAAAGAGTCTTTTTAATGTAATTATAAACCTGAGCTTGCAAACATTTGATTAATTATAGTTTTGTAATTTCATTAAAATGACACTTCTGAGCCAGCGTTGACTTTATATCTGGATAGAAGATGAGTATATTATGTGTTACTTTAAAATAAATAAATGTTTGTGTATGGGTAACTTGAAAGTTACATTGACTCAATTTTCTTTTAAATTACTTGAAATAATCTTTTGCAATTTTACCTAAACCATTACATAGCCCTATTTGATTATGAAAATTCACTTAAAATAAATTTTAAAAAAATTCCTTTGAAAGAACCTTATAATATTCTCATGTTTTATTCAGATATCAAGTCAACACTGAGTGAAAAGAGTCTTTTTAATGTAATTATAAACCTGAGCTTGCAAACATTTGATTAATTATAGTTTTATAATTTCATTAAAATGACCCTTCTGAGCCAGCGTTGACTTTATATCTGGATAGTACATGAGTATATTATGTGTTACTTTCAAATAAATAAATGTTTGTGTATGGGTAATTTGAAAGTTTGATTGACTCCATTTTCTTTTAAATTACTTGAAATAATCTTTTGCAATTTTACCTAAACCATTACATAACCCTATTTGACTATGAAAATTCACTTAAAATAAATTAAAAAAAAAATCCTTTGAAAGAACTTTATAGTATTCTCATGTTTTATTCAGATATCAAGTTAACGCTGGGTGAAAAGAGTCTTTTTAATGTAATTATAAACCTGAGCTTGCAAACATTTGATTAATTATAGTTTTGTAATTTCATTAAAATGACACTTTTGAGCCAGCGTTGACTTTATATCTGGATAGAACATGAGTATATTATGTGTTACTTTCAAATAAATAAATGTTTGTGTATGGGTAACTTGAAAGTTTCATTGACTCCATTTTCTTTTAAATTACTTGAAATAATCTTTTGCAATTTTACCTAAACCATTACATAGCCCTATTTGATTATGAAAATTCACTTAAAATAAATTTTAAAAAAATTCCTTTGAAAGAACCTTATAATATTCTCATGTTTTATTCAGATATCAAGTCAACACTGAGTGAAAAGAGTCTTTTTAATGTAATTATAAACCTGAGCTTGCAAACATTTGATTAATTATAGTTTTATAATTTCATTAAAATGACCCTTCTGAGCCAGCGTTGACTTTAGATCTCATGTTTTATTCAGATATCAAGTTAACACTGGGTGAAAAGAGTCTTTTTAATGTAATAAAAACGTGAGCTTGCAAACATTTGATTAATTATAGTTTTATAATTTCATTAATATGACCATTCTGAGCCAGCGTTGACTTTATATCTGGATAAAACATGAGTATATTATGTGTTACTCTCAAATAAATAAATATTTGTGTATGGGTAACTTGAAAGTTTCATTGACTCCATTTTCTTTTAAATTACTTGAAATAATCTTTTGCAATTTTACCTAAACCATTATGTAGCCCTATTTGATTATAAAAATTAACTTAAAATAAATTTAAAAAAAATTTTTTCGACAGAACCTTATACTATTCTCATGTTTTATTCAGATATCAAGTCAACGTTGAGTGAAAAGAGTCTTTTTAATGTAATTATAAACCTGAGCTTGCAAACATTTGATTAATTATAGTTTTATAATTTCATTAAAATGACCCTTCTGAGCCAGCGTTGACTTTATATCTGGATAGAACATGAGTATATTATGTGTTACTTTCAAATAAATAAATGTTTGTGTATGGGTAACTTGAAAGTTTCATTGACTCTATTTTCTTTTAAACTACTTGAAATAATCTTTTGCAATTTTACCTAAACCATTATGTAGGCCTTTTTGATTATGAAAATTCACGTAAAATAAATTTAAATAAAATTCCTTCGAAAGAACCTTATAGTATTCTCATGTTTTATTCAGATATCAAGTTAACGCTGGGTGAAAATAGTCTTTGTAATGTAATTATAAACCTGAGCTTGCAAACATTTGATTAATTATAGTTTTATAATTTCATTAAAATGACCCTTCTGAGCCAGCGTTGACTTTATATCTGGATAAAACATGAGTATATTATGTGTTACTTTCAAATAAATAAATGTTTGTGTATGGGTAATTTGAAAGTTTGATTGACTCCATTTTCTTTTAAATTACTTGAAATAAACTTTTGCAATTTTACCTAAACCATTACATAGCCCTATTTGACTATGAAAATTCACTTAAAATAAATTTAAAAAAAATTCCTTTGAAAGAACTTTATAGTATTCTCATGTTTTATTCAGATATCAAGTTAACACTGGGTGAAAAGAGTCTTTTTAATGTAATTATAAACCTGAGCTTGCAAACATTTGATTAATTATATTTTTATAATTTCATTAAAATGACCCTTCTGAGCCAGCGTTGACTTTATATCTGGATAAAACATGAGTATATTATGTGTTACTCTCAAATAAATTAATATTTGTGTATGGGTAATTTGAAAGTTTGATTCACTTCATTTTCTTTTAAACTACTTGAAGTAATCGTTTGCAATTTTACCTAAACCATTATGTAGCCCTATTTGATTATAAAAATTCACTTAAAATAAATTTTAAAAAAATTTTTTCGACAGAACCTTATACTATTCTCATGTTTTAGTCAGATATCAAGTCAACGCTGAGTGAAATGAGTCTTTTTAATGTAATTATAAACCTGAGCTTGCAAACATTTGATTAATTATAGTTTTATAATTTCATTAAAATGACCCTTCTGAGCCAGCGTTGACTTTATATCTGGATAGAACATGAGTATATTATGTGTTACTTTCAAATAAATAAATGTTTGTGTATGGGTAACTTGAAAGTTTCATTGACTCTATTTTCTTTTAAACTACTGGAAATAATCTTTTGCAATTTTACCTAAACCATTATGTAGGCCTTTTTGATTATGAAAATTCACTTAAAATAAATTTAAATAAAATTCCTTCGAAAGAACCTTATAGTATTCTCATGTTTTATTCGAATATCAAGTTAACGCTGGGTGAAAAGAGTCTTTTTAATGTAATTATAAACCTGAGCTGCAAACATTTGATTAATTATAGTTTTGTAATTTCATTAAAATGACCCTTCTGAGCCAGCGTTGACTTTATATCTGGATAAAACATGAGTATATTATGTGTTACTCTCAAATAAATAAATATTTGTGTATGGGTAATCTCAAAGTTTGATTGACTCCATTTTCTTTTAAACTACTTGAAGTAATCGTTTGCAATTTTACCTAAACCATTATGTAGCCCTATTGATTATTAAAATTCACTTAAAATAAATTTAAATAAAATTCTTTCGAAAAAACTTTATAGTTTTATAGTTTCATTAAAATGACCATTCTGAGCCAGCGTTGACTTTATATCTGGATAAAACATGAGTATATTATGTGTTACTCTCAAATAAATAAATATTTGTGTATGGGTAATTTGAAAGTTTGATTGACTCCATTTTCTTTTAAACTACTTGAAGTAATCGTTTGCAATTTTACCTAAACCATTATGTAGCCCTATTTGATTATAAAAATTCACTTAAAATAAATTTTAAAAAAATTTTTTCGACAGAACCTTATACTATTCTCATGTTGTATTCAGATATCAAGTCAACGCTGAGTGAAAAGAGTCTTTTTAATATAATTATAAACCTGAGCTTGCAAACATTTGATTAATTATAGTTTTATAATTTCATTAAAATGACCCTTCTGAGCCAGCGTTGACTTTATATCTGGATAGAACATGAGTATATTATGTGTTACTTTCAAATAAATAAATGTTTGTGTATGGGTAACTTGAAAGTTTCATTGACTCTATTTTCTTTTAAACTACTTGAAATAATCTTTTGCAATTTTACCTAAACCATTATGTAGGCCTTTTTGATTATGAAAATTCACTTAAAATAAATTTAAATAAAATTCCTTCGAAAGAACCTTATAGTATTCTCATGTTTTATTCGAATATCAAGTTAACGCTGGGTGAAAAGAGTCTTTTTAATGTAATTATAAACCTGAGCTGCAAACATTTGATTAATTATAGTTTTGTAATTTCATTAAAATGACTCTTCTGAGCCAGCGTTGACTTTATATCTGGATAGAACATGAGTATATTATGTATTACTCTCAAATAAATAAATATTTGTGTATGGGTAATTTGAAAGTTTGATTGACTCCATTTTCTTTTAAACTACTTGAAATAATCTTTTGCAATTTTACCTAAACCATTATGTAGGCCTTTTTGATTATGAAAATTCACTTAAAATAAATTTAAATAAAATTCCTTCGAAAGAACCTTATAGTATTCTCATGTTTTATTCGAATATCAAGTTAACGCTGGGTGAAAAGAGTCTTTTTAATGTAATTATAAACCTGAGCTGCAAACATTTGATTAATTATAGTTTTGTAATTTCATTATAATGACTCTTCTGAGCCAGCGTTGACTTTATATCTGGATAGAACATGAGTATATTATGTATTACTTTCAAATAAATAAAGGTTTCTGTATGGGCAACTTGAAAGTTTCATTGACTCCATTTTCTTTTAAATTACTTGAAATAATCTTTTGCAATTTTACCTAAACCATTATGTAGCCCTATTGATTATGAAAATTCACTTAAAATAAATTTAAATAAAATTCTTTCGAAAAAACCTTATAGTATTCTCATGTTTTATTCAGATATCAAGTTAACGCTGGGTGAAAATAGTCTTTTTAATGTAATTATAAACCTGAGCTTGCAAACATTTGATTAATTATAGTTTTATAATTTCATTAAAATGACCCTTCTGAGCCAGCGTTGACTTTATATCTGGATAGAACATGAGTATATTATGTGTTACTTTCAAATAAATAAATGTTTGTGTATGGGTAACTTGAAAGTTTCATTGACTCTATTTTCTTTTAAACTACTTGAAATAATCTTTTGCAATTTTACCTAAACCATTATGTAGGCCTTTTTGATTATGAAAATTCACTTAAAATAAATTTAAATAAAATTCCTTCGAAAGAACCTTATAGTATTCTCATGTTTTATTCAGATATCAAGTTAACGCTGGGTGAAAATAGTCTTTGTAATGTAATTATAAACCTGAGCTTGCAAACATTTGATTAATTATAGTTTTATAATTTCATTAAAATGACCCTTCTGAGCCAGCGTTGACTTTATATCTGGATAAAACATGAGTATATTATGTGTTACTTTCAAATAAATAAATGTTTGTGTATGGGTAATTTGAAGGTTTGATTGACTCCATTTTCTTTTAAATTACTTGAAATAATCTTTTGCAATTTTACCTAAACCATTATATAGCCCTATTTGACTATGGAAATTCACTTAAAATAAATTAAAAAAAAATTCCTTTGAAAGAACTTTATAGTATTCTCATGTTTTATTCAGATATCAAGTTAACACTGGGTGAAAAGAGTCTTTTTAATGTAATTATAAACCTGAGCTTGCAAACATTTGATTAATTATAGTTTTATAATTTCATTAAAATGACCCTTCTGAGCCAGCGTTGAGTTTATATCTGGCTAAAACATGAGTATATTATGTGTTACTCTCAAATAAATAAATATTTGTGTATGGGTAATTTGAAAGTTTGATTGACTTCATTTTCTTTTAAACTACTTGAAGTAATCTTTTGCAATTTTACCTAAACCATTATGTAGCCCTATTTGATTATAAAAATTCACTTAAAATAAATTTTAAAAAAATTTTTTCGACAGAACCTTATACTATTCTCATGTTTTATTCAGATATCAAGTCAACGCTGAGTGAAAAGAGTCTTTTTAATATAATTATAAACCTGAGCTTGCAAACATTTGATTAATTATAGTTTTATAATTTCATTAAAATGACCCTTCTGAGCCAGCGTTGACTTTATATCTGGATAGAACATGAGTATATTATGTGTTACTTTCAAATAAATAAATGTTTGTGTATGGGTAACTTGAAAGTTTCATTGACTCTATTTTCTTTTAAACTACTTGAAATAATCTTTTGCAATTTTACCTAAACCATTATGTAGGCCTTTTTGATTATGAAAATTCACTTAAAATAAATTTAAATAAAATTCCTTCGAAAGAACCTTATAGTATTCTCATGTTTTATTCGAATATCAAGTTAACGCTGGGTGAAAAGAGTCTTTTTAATGTAATTATAAACCTGAGCTGCAAACATTTGATTAATTATAGTTTTGTAATTTCATTAAAATGACTCTTCTGAGCCAGCGTTGACTTTATATCTGGATAGAACATGAGTATATTATGTATTACTCTCAAATAAATAAATATTTGTGTATGGGTAATTTGAAAGTTTGATTGACTCCATTTTATTTTAAACTACTTGAACCATTATATAGCCCTATTTGACTATGGAAATTCACTTAAAATAAATTAAAAAAAAATTCCTTTGAAAGAACTTTATAGTATTCTCATGTTTTATTCAGATATCAAGTTAACACTGGGTGAAAAGAGTCTTTTTAATGTAATTATAAACCTGAGCTTGCAAACATTTGATTAATTATAGTTTTATAATTTCATTAAAATGACCCTTCTGAGCCAGCGTTGACTTTATATCTGGATAGAACATGAGTATATTATGTGTTACTCTCAAATAAATAAATATTTGTGTATGGGTAATTTGAAAGTTTGATTGACTCCATTTTCTTTTAAACTACTTGAAATAATCTTTTGCAATTTTACCTAAACCATTATGTAGGCCTTTTTGATTATGAATATTCACTTAAAATAAATATAAATAAAATTCCTTCGAAAGAACCTTATAGTATTCTCATGTTTTATTCAGATATCAAGTTAACGCTGGGTGAAAAGAGTCTTTTTAATGTAATTATAAACCTGAGCTTGCAAACATTTGATTAATTATAGTTTTGTAATTTCATTAAAATGACACTTCTGAGCCAGCGTTGACTTTATATCTGGATAAAACATGAGTATATTATGTGTTACTTTCAAATAAATAAATGTTTGTGTATGGGTAATTTGAAGGTTTGATTGACTCCATTTTCTTTAAACTACTTGAAATAATCTTTTGCAATTTTACCTAAACCATTATGTAGGCCTTTTTGATTATGAATATTCACTTAAAATAAATATAAATAAAATTCCTTCGAAAGAACCTTATAGTATTCTCATGTTTTATTCAGATATCAAGTTAACGCTGGGTGAAAAGAGTCTTTTTAATGTAATTATAAACCTGAGCTTGCAAACATTTGATTAATTATAGTTTTGTAATTTCATTAAAATGACACTTCTGAGCCAGCGTTGACTTTATATCTGGATAGAACATGAGTATATTATGTGTTACTTTCAAATAAATAAATGTTTGTGTATGGGTAATTTGAAAGTTTGATTGACTCCATTTTCTTTTAAATTACTTGAAATAATCTTTTGCAATTTTACCTAAACCATTATATAGCCCTATTTGACTATGGAAATTCACTTAAAATAAATTAAAAAAAAATTCCTTTGAAAGAACTTTATAGTATTCTCATGTTTTATTCAGATATCAAGTTAACACTGGGTGAAAAGAGTCTTTTTAATGTAATTATAAACCTGAGCTTGCAAACATTTGATTACTTATAGTTTTATAATTTCATTAAAATGACCCTTCTGAGCCAGCGTTGACTTTATATCTGGCTAAAACATGAGTATATTATGTGTTACTCTCAAATAAATAAATATTTGTGTGTGGGTAATTTGAAAGTTTGATTGACTTCATTTTCTTTTAAACTACTTGAAGTAATCGTTTGTAATTTTACCTAAACCATTATGTAGCCCTATTTGATTATAAAAATTCACTTAAAATAAATTTAAAAAAAATTTTTTCGACAGAACCTTATACTATTCTCATGTTTTATTCAGATATCAAGTCAACGCTGAGTGAAAAGAGTCTTTTTAATGTAATTATAAACCTGAGCTTGCAAACATTTGATTAATTATAGTTTTATAATTTCATTAAAATGACCCTTCTGAGCCAGCGTTGACTTTATATCTGGATAGAACATGAGTATATTATGTGTTACTTTCAAATAAATAAATGTTTGTGTATGGGTAACTTGAAAGTTTCATTGACTCTATTTTCTTTTAAACTACTTGAAATAATCTTTTGCAATTTTACCTAAACCATTATGTAGGCCTTTTTGATTATGAAAATTCACTTAAAATAAATTTAAATAAAATTCCTTCGAAAGAACCTTATAGTATTCTCATGTTTTATTCGAATATCAAGTTAACGCTGGGTGAAAAGAGTCTTTTTAATGTAAAAATAAACCTGAGCTGCAAACATTTGATTAATTATAGTTTTGTAATATCATTAAAATGACTCTTCTGAGCCAGCGTTGACTTTATATCTGGATAGAACATGAGTATATTATGTATTACTCTCAAATAAATAAATATTTGTGTATGGGTAATTTGAAAGTTTGATTGACTCCATTTTATTTTAAACTACTTGAACCATTATATAGCCCTATTTGACTATGGAAATTCACTTAAAATAAATTAAAAAAAAATTCCTTTGAAAGAACTTTATAGTATTCTCATGTTTTATTCAGATATCAAGTTAACACTGGGTGAAAAGAGTCTTTTTAATGTAATTATAAACCTGAGCTTGCAAACATTTGATTAATTATAGTTTTATAATTTCATTAAAATGACCCTTCTTAGCCAGCGTTGACTTTATATCTGGATAGAACATGAGTATATTATGTGTTACTTTCAAATAAATAAATGTTTGTGTATGGGTAACTTGAAAGTTTCATTGACTCTATTTTCTTTTAAACTACTTGAAATAATCTTTTGCAATTTTACCTAAACCATTATGTAGGCCTTTTTGATTATGAAAATTCACTTAAAATAAATTTAAATAAAATTCCTTCGAAAGAACCTTATAGTATTCTCATGTTTTATTCAGATATCAAGTTAACGCTGGGTGAAAATAGTCTTTGTAATGTAATTATAAACCTGAGCTTGCAAACATTTGATTAATTATAGTTTTATAATTTCATTAAAATGACCCTTCTGAGCCAGCGTTGACTTTATATCTGGATAAAACATGAGTATATTATGTGTTACTTTCAAATAAATAAATGTTTGTGTATGGGTAATTTGAAGGTTTGATTGACTCCATTTTCTTTTAAATTACTTGAAATAATCTTTTGCAATTTTACCTAAACCATTATATAGCCCTATTTGACTATGTAAATTCACTTAAAATAAATTAAAAAAAAATTCCTTTGAAAGAACTTTATAGTATTCTCATGTTTTATTCAGATATCAAGTTAACACTGGGTGAAAAGAGTCTTTTTAATGTAATTATAAACCTGAGCTTGCAAACATTTGATTAATTATAGTTTTATAATTTCATTAAAATGACCCTTCTGAGCCAGCGTTGAGTTTATATCTGGCTAAAACATGAGTATATTATGTGTTACTTTCAAATAAATAAATGTTTGTGTATGGGTAACTTGAAAGTTTCATTGACTCTATTTTCTTTTAAACTACTTGAAATAATCTTTTGCAATTTTACCTAAACCATTATGTAGGCCTTTTTGATTATGAAAATTCACTTAAAATAAATTTAAATAAAATTCCTTCGAAAGAACCTTATAGTATTCTCATGTTTTATTCGAATATCAAGTTAACGCTGGGTGAAAAGAGTCTTTTTAATGTAATTATAAACCTGAGCTGCAAACATTGAATAATTATAGTTTTGTAATTTCATTAAAATGACTCTTCTGAGCCAGCGTTGACTTTATATCTGGATAGAACATCAGTATATTATGTATTACTCTCAAATAAATAAATATTTGTGTATGGGTAATTTGAAAGTTTGATTGACTCCATTTTCTTTTAAACTGCTTGAAATAATCTTTTGCAATTTTACCTAAACCATTATGTAGGCCTTTTTGATTATGAAAATTCACTTAAAATAAATTTAAATAAAATTCCTTCGAAAGAACCTTATAGTATTCTCATGTTTTATTCGAATATCAAGTTAACGCTGGGTGAAAAGAGTCTTTTTAATGTAATTATAAACCTGAGCTGCAAACATTTGATTAATTATAGTTTTGTAATTTCATTAAAATGACTCTTCTGAGCCAGCGTTGACTTTATATCTGGATAGAACATGAGTATATTATGTATTACTTTCAAATAAATAAAGGTTTCTGTATGGGTAACTTGAAAGTTTCATTGACTCCATTTTCTTTTAAATTACTTGAAATAATCTTTTGCAATTTTACCTAAACCATTATGTAGCCCTATTGATTATGAAAATTCACTTAAAATAAATTTAAATAAAATTCTTTCGAAAAAACCTTATAGTATTCTCATGTTTTATTCAGATATCAAGTTAACGCTGGGTGAAAATAGTCTTTTTAATGTAATTATAAACCTGAGCTTGCAAACATTTGATTAATTATAGTTTTATAATTTCATTAAAATGACCCTTCTGAGCCAGCGATGACTTTATATCTGGATAAAACATGAGTATATTATGTGTTACTCTCAAATAAATAAAAATTTGTGTATGGGTAATTTGAAAGTTTGATTGACTCCATTTTCTTTTAAACTACTTGAAATAATCTTTTGCAATTTTACCTAAACCATTATGTAGGCCTTTTTGATTATGAATATTCACTTAAAATAAATATAAATAAAATTCCTTCGAAAGAACCTTATAGTATTCTCATGTTTTATTCAGATATCAAGTTAACGCTGGGTGAAAAGAGTCTTTTTAATGTAATTATAAATCTGAGCTTGCAAACATTTGATTAATTATAGTTTTGTAATTTCATTAAAATGACACTTCTGAGCCAGCGTTGACTTTATATCTGGATAGAACATGAGTGTATTATGTATTACTTTCAATTAAATAAATGTTTGTGTATGGGTAACTTGAAAGTTTCATTGACTCCATTTTCTTTTAAATCACTTGAAATAATCTTTTGCAATTTTACCTAACCCATTATGTAGCCCTATTGATTATGAAAATTCACTTAAAATAAATTAAAATAAAATTCTTTCGAAAAAACTTTATAGTATTCTCATGTTTTATTCAGATATCAAGTTAACACTGGGTGAAAAGAGTCTTTTTAATGTAATTATAAACCTGAGCTTGCAAACATTTGATTAATTATAGTTTTATAATTTCATTAAAATGGCCCTTCTGAGCCAGCGTTGACTTTATATCTGGATAGAACATGAGTATATTATGTGTTACTTTCAAATAAATAAATGTTTGTGTATGGGTAACTTGAAAGTTTCATTGACTCTATTTTCTTTTAAACTACTTGAAATAATCTTTTGCAATTTTACCTAAACCATTATGTAGCCCTATTGATTATGAAATATCACTTAAAATAAATTTAAATAAAATTCTTTCGAAAAAACTTTATAGTATTCTCATGTTTTATTCAGATATCAAGTTAACACTGGGTGAAAAGAGTTTTTTTAATGTAATTATAAACCTGAGCTTGCAAACATTTGATTAATTATAGTTTTATAATTTCATTAAAATGACCCTTCTGAGCCAGCGTTGACTTTATATCTGGATAGAACATGAGTATATTATGTGTTACTTTCAAATAAATAAATGTTTGTGTATGGGTAATTTGAAAGTTTGATTGACTCCATTTTCTTTTAAATTACTTGAAATAATCTTTTGCAATTTTACCTAAACCATTATATAGCCCTATTTGACTATGGAAATTCACTTAAAATAAATTAAAAAAAAATTCCTTTGAAAGAACTTTATAGTATTCTCATGTTTTATTCAGATATCAAGTTAACGCTGGGTGAAAAGAGTCTTTTTAATGTAATTATAAACCTGAGCTTGCAAACATTTGATTAATTATAGTTTTATAATTTCATTAAAATGACCCTTCTGAGCTAGCGTTGACTTTATATCTGGCTAAAACACGAGTATATTATGTGTTACTCTCAAATAAATAAATATTTGTGTGTGGGTAATTTGAAAGTTTGATTGACTTCATTTTCTTTTAAACTACATGAAGTAATCGTTTGTAATTTTACCTAAACCATTATGTAGCCCAATTTGATTATAAAAATTCACTTAAAATAAATTTTAAAAAAAATTTTTCTACAGAACCTTATACTATTCTCATGTTTTATTCAGATATCAAGTCAACGCTGAGTGAAAAGAGTCTTTTTAATGTAATTATAAACCTGAGCTTGCAAACATTTGATTAATTATAGTTTTATAATTTCATTAAAATGACCCTTCTGAGCCAGCGTTGACTTTATATCTGGATAGAACATGAGTATATTATGTGTTACTTTCAAATAAATAAATGTTTGTGTATGGGTAACTTGAAAGTTTCATTGACTCTATTTTCTTTTAAACTACTTGAAATAATCTTTTTCAATTTTACCTAAACCATTATGTAGCCCTATTTGTTATGAAAATTCACTTAAAATAAATTTAAATAAAATTCTTTCGAAAAAACTTTATAGTATTCTCATGTTTTATTCAGATATCAAGTTAACACTGGGTGAAAAGAGTCTTTTTAATGTAATAAAAACGTGAGCTTGCAAACATTTGATTAATTATAGTTTTATAATTTCATTAATATGACCATTCTGAGCCAGCGTTGACTTTATATCTGGATAAAACATGAGTATATTATGTGTTACTCTCAAATAAATAAATGTTTGTGTATGGGTAATTTGAAAGTTTGATTGACTCCATTTTCTTTTAAATTACTTGAAATAATCTTTTGCAATTTTACCTAAACCATTATATAGCCCTATTTGACTATGGAAATTCACTTAAAATAAATTAAAAAAAAATTCCTTTGAAAGAACTTTATAGTATTCTCATGTTTTATTCAGATATCAAGTTAACACTGGGTGAAAAGAGTCTTTTTAATGTAATTATAAACCTGAGCTTGCAAACATTTGATTAATTATAGTTTTATAATTTCATTAAAATGACCCTTCTGAGCCAGCGTTGACGTTATATCTGGCTAAAACATGAGTATATTATGTGTTACTCTCAAATAAATAAATATTTGTGTGTGGGTAATTTGAAAGTTTGATTGACTTCATTTTCTTTTAAACTACTTGAAGTAATCGTTTGTAATTTTACCTAAACCATTATGTAGCCCTATTTGATTATAAAAATTCACTTAAAATAAATTTTAAAAAAAAATTTCTGACAGAACCTTATACTATTCTCATGTTTTATTCAGATATCAAGTCAACGCTGAGTGAAAAGAGTCTTTTTAATGTAATTATAAACCTGAGCTTGCAAACATTTGATTAATTATAGTTTTGTAATTTCATTAAAATGACACTTCTGAGCCAGCGTTGACTTTATATCTGGATAGAACATGAGTGTATTATGTATTACTTTCAATTAAATAAATGTTTGTGTATGGGTAACTTGAAAGTTTCATTGACTCCATTTTCTTTTAAATCACTTGAAATAATCTTTTGCAATTTTACCTAAACCATTATGTAGCCCTATTGATTATGAAAATTCACTTAAAATAAATTTAAATAAAATTCTTTCGAAAGAACTTTATAGTATTCTCATGTTTTATTCAGATATCAAGTTAACACTGGGTGAAAAGAGTCTTTTTAATGTAATTATAAACCTGAGCTTGCAAACATTTGATTAATTATAGTTTTATAATTTCATTAAAATGACCCTTCTGAGCTAGCGTTGACTTTATATCTGGCTAAAACATGAGTATATTATGTGTTACTCTCAAATAAATAAATATTTGTGTGTGGGTAATTTGAAAGTTTGATTGACTTCATTTTCTTTTAAACTACTTGAAGTAATCGTTTGTAATTTTACCTAAACCATTATGTAGCCCTATTTGATTATAAAAATTCACTTAAAATAAATTTTAAAAAATTTTTTTCGACAGAACCTTATACTATTCTCATGTTTTATTCAGATATGAAGTCAACGCTGAGTGAAAAGAGTCTTTTTAATGTAATTATAAACCTGAGCTTGCAAACATTTGATTAATTATAGTTTTTTAATTTCATTAAAATGACCCTTCTGAGCCAGCGTTGACTTTATATCTGGATAGAACATGAGTATATTATGTGTTACTTTCAAATAAATAAATGTTTGTGTATGGGTAATTTGAAAGTTTGATTGACTCCATTTTCTTTTAAATTACTTGAAATAATCTTTTGCAATTTTACCTAAACCATTATATAGCCCTATTTGACTATGGAAATTCACTTAAAATAAATTAAAAAAAAATTCCTTTGAAAGAACTTTATAGTATTCTCATGTTTTATTCAGATATCAAGTTAACACTGGGTGAAAAGAGTCTTTTTAATGTAATTATAAACCTGAGCTTGCAAACATTTGATTAATTATAGTTTTATAATTTCATTAAAATGACCCTTCTGAGCCAGCGTTGACGTTATATCTGGCTAAAACATGAGTATATTATGTGTTACTCTCAAATAAATAAATATTTGTGTGTGGGTAATTTGAAAGTTTGATTGACTTCATTTTCTTTTAAACTACTTGAAGTAATCGTTTGTAATTTTACCTAAACCATTATGTAGCCCTATTTGATTATAAAAATTCACTTAAAATAAATTTTAAAAAAAAATTTCTGACAGAACCTTATACTATTCTCATGTTTTATTCAGATATCAAGTCAACGCTGAGTGAAAAGAGTCTTTTTAATGTAATTATAAACCTGAGCTTGCAAACATTTGATTAATTATAGTTTTATAATTTCATTAAAATGACCCTTCTGAGCTAGCGTTGACTTTATATCTGGCTAAAACATGAGTATATTATGTGTTACTCTCAAATAAATAAATATTTGTGTGTGGGTAATTTGAAAGTTTGATTGACTTCATTTTCTTTTAAACTACTTGAAGTAATCGTTTGTAATTTTACCTAAACCATTATGTAGCCCTATTTGATTATAAAAATTCACTTAAAATAAATTTTAAAAAATTTTTTTCGACAGAACCTTATACTATTCTCATGTTTTATTCAGATATGAAGTCAACGCTGAGTGAAAAGAGTCTTTTTAATGTAATTATAAACCTGAGCTTGCAAACATTTGATTAATTATAGTTTTGTAATTTCATTAAAATGACTCTTCTGAGCCAGCGTTGACTTTATATCTGGATAGAACATGAGTATATTATGTGTTACTTTCAAATAAATAAATGTTTGTGTATGGGTAACTTGAAAGTTTCATTGACTCTATTTTCTTTTAAACTACTTGAAATAATCTTTTGCAATTTTACCTAAACCATTATGTAGGCCTTTTTGATTATGAAAATTCACTTAAAATAAATTTAAATAAAATTCCTTCGAAAGAACCTTATAGTATTCTCATGTTTTATTCAGATATCAAGTTAACGCTGGGTGAAAATAGTCTTTGTAATGTAATTATAAACCTGAGCTTGCAAACATTTGATTAATTATAGTTTTATAATTTCATTAAAATGACCCTTCTGAGCCAGCGTTGACTTTATATCTGGATAAAACATGAGTATATTATGTGTTACTTTCAAATAAATAAATGTTTGTGTATGGGTAATTTGAAAGTTTGATTGACTCCATTTTCTTTTAAATTACTTGAAATAATCTTTTGCAATTTTACCTAAACCATTATATAGCCCTATTTGACTATGGAAATTCACTTAAAATAAATTTAAAAAAAATCCTTTGAAAGAACTTTATAGTACGAGGGTAGTTCAATAAGTCTTTAGAATGACCAACAGATGGCGCGCGAATCGCTCCAAATCATCTGTTTTCAGTCAGCACCACTCCCGACTAGATATATGGTGCAGTCACAGTCCACATCTTCTGAGTTTACGTGTTTTTATAACCAATTGAAAAAAAAAAAATTGCTTGTTAAGAAAAATGGAAAAAAACGAGTTCAGAGCGGTAATTAAACATTTTCATTTAAAGGGTTTAACTCCATATGAGATAAAAAATGAATTGGACTCAGTTCATGGCACATCTGCCCCTGCCTTAGCAACGGTTTATAACTGGGTAAATAAATTTAAGCGTGGTCGTACATCAATAAGTGACGAACCACGTTCAGGAAGGCCCGTAGAAGCAACTACTCCCGAAATCATCAATAAAATCCACGATATGGTGTTAAAGGATAGAAGATTAAAAGTGCGTGAGTTAGCTGAGGCCACAAGGATATCTATAGGTGCAGTTGTTTCAATTCTACATGAAAAATTAGGCATGAAAAAGCTATCGGCAAGATGGGTGCCGCGTTTGCTCTCAGCTGAGAATAAACGCAATAGAGTGGTCGCCTCTGAGGCTCTTTTGGCGCGCATAAGTCGGAATCCTGAGGAATTTTTTCGTCGATTTGTGACTGTGGATGAAACATGGATACACCACTACACTCCTGAAACAAAGGAACAATCCAAACAGTGGATTTCCACAGGCGAACCAGCTCCAAAGAAGGCAAAGACCGTAAAGTCAGCTGGTAAGGTTATGGCTACAGTTTTTTGGGATGCACGTGGAATTATACTTATTGACTACTTGGAAAAGGGTAAAACAATTACTGGTGAGTATTATGCATCATTATTAGAGCAGCTGAAAGAAGAAATTAAAAAAAAACGACCACATTTGGCGAGAAAAAAATTCTCTTTCATCACGACAACGCCCGAGTTCACACATGCTTCGTTTCAATGGCTAAAATTGAAGAACTAAAATTCGAATTGGTCGAACACCCACCGTATTCACCAGATTTAGCCCCCAGTGACTTTTTCTTATTTCCAAACTTGAAAAAATGGCTCGGTGGACAGAGATTTACGGACAACGAAGACGTCATTGCCTCTGTAAGTGCTTATTTTGAGGAACTTCCGAAAACGCACTTTTCTGAAAGATTAAAAAAACTTAAAAAGCGATTGACCAAGTATATAGAGCTCCAAGGAGATTATGTTGAAAAATAAAAAAAAAATTACCCAAAAAAAATTGTTTTTATACTTTATTCTAAAGACTTATTGAACTACCCTCGTATTCTCATGTTTTATTCAGATATCAAGTTAACACTGGGTGAAAAGAGTCTTTTTAATGTAATTATAAACCTGAGCTTGCAAACATTTGATTAATTATAGTTTTATAATTTCATTAAAATAACCCTTCTGAGCCAGCGTTGACTTTATATCTGGCTAAAACATGAGTATATTATGTGTTACTCTCAAATAAATAAATATTTGTGTATGGGTAATTTGAAAGTTTGATTGACTTCATTTTCTTTTAAACTACTTGAAGTAATCGTTTGCAATTTTACCTAAACCATTATGTAGCCCTATTTGATTATAAAAATTCACTTAAAATAAATTTTAAAAAATTTTTTTCGACAGAACCTTATACTATTCTCATGTTTTATTCAGATATCAAGTCAACGTTGAGTGAAAAGAGTCTTTTTAATGTAATTATAAACCTGAGCTTGCAAACATTTGATTAATTATAGTTTTATAATTTCATTAAAATGACCCTTCTGAGCCAGCGTTGACTTTATATCTGCATAGAACATGAGTATATTATGTGTTACTTTCAAATAAATAAATGTTTGTGTATGGGTAATTTGAAAGTTTGATTGACTCCATTTTCTTTTAAATTACTTGAAATAATCTTTTGCAATTTTACCTAAACCATTATATAGCCCTATTTGACTATGGAAATTCACTTAAAATAAATTAAAAAAAAATTCCTTTGAAAGAACTTTATAGTATTCTCATGTTTTATTCAGATATCAAGTCAACGCTGAGTGAAAAGAGTCTTTTTAATATAATTATAAACCTGAGCTTGCAAACATTTGATTAATTATAGTTTTATAATTTCATTAAAATGACCCTTCTGAGCCAGCGTTGACTTTATATCTGGATAGAACATGAGTATATTATGTGTTACTTTCAAATAAATAAATGTTTGTGTATGGGTAACTTGAAAGTTTCATTGACTCTATTTTCTTTTAAACTACTTGAAATAATCTTTTGCAATTTTACCTAAACCATTATGTAGGCCTTTTTGATTATGAAAATTCACTTAAAATAAATTTAAATAAAATTCCTTCGAAAGAACCTTATAGTATTCTCATGTTTTATTCGAATATCAAGTTAACGCTGGGTGAAAAGAGTCTTTTTAATGTAATTATAAACCTGAGCTGCAAACATTTGATTAATTATAGTTTTGTAATTTCATTAAAATGACACTTCTGAGCCAGCGTTGACTTTATATCTGGATAGAACATGAGTGTATTATGTATTACTTTCAATTAAATAAATGTTTGTGTATGGGTAACTTGAAAGTTTCATTGACTCCATTTTCTTTTAAATCACTTGAAATAATCTTTTGCAATTTTACCTAAACCATTATGTAGCCCTATTGATTATGAAAATTCACTTAAAATAAATTTAAATAAAATTCCTTCGAAACAACCTTATAGTATTCTCATGTTTTATTCGAATATCAAGTTAACGCTGGGTGAAAAGAGTCTTTTTAATGTAATTATAAACCTGAGCTGCAAACATTTGATTAATTATAGTTTTGTAATTTCATTAAAATGACTCTTCTGAGCCAGCGTTGACTTTATATCTGGATAGAACATGAGTATATTATGTATTACTTTCAAATAAATAAAGGTTTCTGTATGGGTAACTTGAAAGTTTCATTGACTCCATTTTCTTTTAAATTACTTGAAATAATCTTTTGCAATTTTACCTAAACCATTATGTAGCCCTATTGATTATGAAAATTCACTTAAAATAAATTTAAATAAAATTCTTTCGAAAAAACCTTATAGTATTCTCATGTTTTATTCAGATATCAAGTTAACGCTGGGTGAATATAGTCTTTTTAATGTAATTATAAACCTGAGCTTGCAAACATTTGATTAATTATAGTTTTATAATTTCATTAAAATGACCCTTCTGAGCCAGCGTTGACTTTATATCTGGATAAAACATGAGTATATTATGTGTTACTCTCAAATAAATAAACATTTGTGTATGGGTAATTTGAAAGTTTGATTGACTCCATTTTCTTTTAAACTACTTGAAATAATCTTTTGCAATTTTACCTAAACCATTATGTAGGCCTTTTTGATTATGAATATTCACTTAAAATAAATATAAATAAAATTCCTTCGAAAGAACCTTATAGTATTCTCATGTTTTATTCAGATATCAAGTTAACGCTGGGTGAAAAGAGTCTTTTTAATGTAATTATAAACCTGAGCTGCAAACATTTGATTAATTATAGTTTTGTAATTTCATTAAAATGACTCTTCTGAGCCAGCGTTGACTTTATATCTGGATAGAACATGAGTATATTATGTATTACTTTCAAATAAATAAAGGTTTCTGTATGGGTAACTTGAAAGTTTCATTGACTCCATTTTCTTTTAAATTACTTGAAATAATCTTTTGCAATTTTACCTAAACCATTATGTAGCCCTATTGATTATGAAAATTCACTTAAAATAAATTTAAATAAAATTCTTTCGAAAAAACCTTATAGTATTCTCATGTTTTATTCAGATATCAAGTTAACGCTGGGTGAATATAGTCTTTTTAATGTAATTATAAACCTGAGCTTGCAAACATTTGATTAATTATAGTTTTATAATTTCATTAAAATGACCCTTCTGAGCCAGCGTTGACTTTATATCTGGATAAAACATGAGTATATTATGTGTTACTCTCAAATAAATAAACATTTGTGTATGGGTAATTTGAAAGTTTGATTGACTCCATTTTCTTTTAAACTACTTGAAATAATCTTTTGCAATTTTACCTAAACCATTATGTAGGCCTTTTTGATTATGAATATTCACTTAAAATAAATATAAATAAAATTCCTTCGAAAGAACCTTATAGTATTCTCATGTTTTATTCAGATATCAAGTTAACGCTGGGTGAAAAGAGTCTTTTTAATGTAATTATAAATCTGGGCTTGCAAACATTTGATTAATTATAGTTTTGTAATTTCATTAAAATGACACTTCTGAGCCAGCGTTGACTTTATATCTGGATAGAACATGAGTGTATTATGTATTACTTTCAATTAAATAAATGTTTGTGTATGGGTAACTTGAAAGTTTCATTGACTCCATTTTCTTTTAAATCACTTGAAATAATCTTTTGCAATTTTACCTAAACCATTATGTAGCCCTATTGATTATGAAAATTCACTTAAAATAAATTTAAATAAAATTCTTTCGAAAAAACTTTATAGTATTCTCATGTTTTATTCAGATATCAAGTTAACACTGGGTGAAAAGAGTCTTTTTAATGTAATTATAAACCTGAGCTTGCAAACATTTGATTAATTATAGTTTTATAATTTCATTAAAATGACCCTTCTGAGCCAGCGTTGACTTTATATCTGGATAGAACATGAGTATATTATGTGTTACTTTCAAATAAATAAATGTTTGTGTATGGGTAACTTGAAAGTTTCATTGACTCTATTTTCTTTTAAACTACTTGAAATAATCTTTTGCAATTTTACCTAAACCATTATGTAGCCCTATTTGTTATGAAAATTCACTTAAAATAAATTTAAATAAAATTCTTTCGAAAAAACTTTATAGTATTCTCATGTTTTATTCAGATATCAAGTTAACACTGGGTGAAAAGAGTCTTTTTAATGTAATAAAAACGTGAGCTTGCAGACATTTGATTAATTATAGTTTTATAATTTCATTAATATGACCATTCTGAGCCAGCGTTGACTTTATATCTGGATAAAACATGAGTATATTATGTGTTACTCTCAAATAAATAAATATTTGTGTATGGGTAACTTGAAAGTTTCATTGACTCCATTTTCTTTTAAATTACTTGAAATAATCTTTTGCAATTTTACCTAAACCATTATGTAGCCCTATTTGATTATAAAAATTAACTTAAAATAAATTTTAAAAAAAATTTTTCCACAGAACCTTATACTATTCTCATGTTTTATTCAGATATCAAGTCAACGCTGAGTGAAAAGAGTCTTTTTAATGTAATTATAAACCTGAGCTTGCAAACATTTGATTAATTATAGTTTTATAATTTCATTAAAATGACCCTTCTGAGCCAGCGTTGACTTTATATCTGGATAGAACATGAGTATATTATGTGTTACTTTCAAATAAATAAATGTTTGTGTATGGGTAACTTGAAAGTTTCATTGACTCTATTTTCTTTTAAACTACTTGAAATAATCTTTTGCAATTTTACCTAAACCATTATGTAGGCTTTTTTGATTATGAAAATTCACTTAAAATAAATTTAAATAAAATTCCTTCGAAAGAACCTTATAGTATTCTCATGTTTTATTCAGATATCAAGTTAACGCTGGGTGAAAATAGTCTTTGTAATGTAATTATAAACCTGAGCTTGCAAACATTTGATTAATTATAGTTTTATAATTTCATTAAAATGACCCTTCTGAGCCAGCGTTGACTTTATATCTGGATAAAACATGAGTATATTATGTGTTACTCTCAAATAAATAAATATTTGTGTGTGGGTAATTTGAAAGTTTCATTGACTCTATTTTCTTTTAAACTACTTGAAATAATCTTTTGCAATTTTACCTAAACCATTATGTAGGCCTTTTTGATTATGAAAATTCACTTAAAATAAATTTAAATAAAATTCCTTCGAAAGAACCTTATAGTATTCTCATGTTTTATTCAGATATCAAGTTAACGCTGGGTGAAAATAGTCTTTGTAATGTAATTATAAACCTGAGCTTGCAAACATTTGATTAATTATAGTTTTATAATTTCATTAAAATGACCCTTCTGAGCCAGCGTTGACTTTATATCTGGATAAAACATGAGTATATTATGTGTTACTTTCAAATAAATAAATGTTTGTGTATGGGTAATTTGAAAGTTTGATTGACTCCATTTTCTTTTAAATTACTTGAAATAATCTTATGCAATTTTACCTAAACCATTATATAGCCCTATTTGACTATGGAAATTCACTTAAAATAAATTAAAAAAAAATCCTTTGAAAGAACTTTATAGTATTCTCATGTTTTATTCAGATATCAAGTTAACACTGGGTGAAAAGAGTCTTTTTAATGTAATTATAAACCTGAGCTTGCAAACATTTGATTAATTATAGTTTTATAATTTCATTAAAATGACCCTTCTGAGCCAGCGTTGACTTTATATCTGGCTAAAACATGAGTATATTATGTGTTACTCTCAAATAAATAAATATTTGTGTGTGGGTAATTTGAAAGTTTGATTGACTTCATTTTCTTTTAAACTACTTGAAGTAATCGTATGCAATTTTACCTAAACCATTATGTAGCCCTATTTGATTATAAAAATTCACTTAAAATAAATTTAAAAAAAATTTTTTCGACAGAACCTTATACTATTCACATGTTTTATTCAGATATCAAGTCAACGCTGAGTGAAAAGAGTCTTTTTAATGTAATTATAAACCTGAGCTTGCAAACATTTGATTAATTATAGTTTTGTAATTTCATTAAAATGACTCTTCTGAGCCAGCGTTGACTTTATATCTGGATAGAACATGAGTATATTATGTATTACTTTCAAATAAATAAAGGTTTCTGTATGGGCAACTTGAAAGTTTCATTGACTTCATTTTCTTTTAAATTACTTGAAATAATCTTTTGCAATTTTACCTAAACCATTATGTAGCCCTATTGATTATGAAAATTCACTTAAAATAAATTTAAATAAAATTCTTTCGAAAAAACCTTATAGTATTCTCATGTTTTATTCAGATATCAAGTTAACGCTGGGTGAAAATAGTCTTTTTAATGTAATTATAAACCTGAGCTTGCAAACATTTGATTAATTATAGTTTTATAATTTCATTAAAATGACCCTTCTGAGCCAGCGTTGACTTTATATCTGGATAGAACATGAGTATATTATGTGTTACTTTCAAATAAATAAATGTTTGTGTATGGGTAACTTGAAAGTTTCATTGACTCTATTTTCTTTTAAACTACTTGAAATAATCTTTTGCAATTTTACCTAAACCATTATGTAGGCCTTTTTGATTATGAAAATTCACTTAAAATAAATTTAAATAAAATTCCTTCGAAAGAACCTTATAGTATTCTCATGTTTTATTCAGATATCAAGTTAACGCTGGGTGAAAATAGTCTTTGTAATGTAATTATAAACCTGAGCTTGCAAACATTTGATTAATTATAGTTTTATAATTTCATTAAAATGACCCTTCTGAGCCAGCGTTGACTTTATATCTGGATAAAACATGAGTATATTATGTGTTACTTTCAAATAAATAAATGTTTGTGTATGGGTAATTTGAAGGTTTGATTGACTCCATTTTCTTTTAAATTACTTGAAATAATCTTTTGCAATTTTACCTAAACCATTATATAGCCCTATTTGACTATGGAAATTCACTTAAAATAAATTAAAAAAAAATTCCTTTGAAAGAACTTTATAGTATTCTCATGTTTTATTCAGATATCAAGTTAACACTGGGTGAAAAGAGTCTTTTTAATGTAATTATAAACCTGAGCTTGCAAACATTTGATTAATTATAGTTTTATAATTTCATTAAAATGACCCTTCTGAGCCAGCGTTGAGTTTATATCTGGCTAAAACATGAGTATATTATGTGTTACTCTCAAATAAATAAATATTTGTGTATGGGTAATTTGAAAGTTTGATTGACTTCATTTTCTTTTAAACTACTTGAAGTAATCTTTTGCAATTTTACCTAAACCATTATGTAGCCCTATTTGATTATAAAAATTCACTTAAAATAAATTTTAAAAAAATTTTTTCGACAGAACCTTATACTATTCTCATGTTTTATTCAGATATCAAGTCAACGCTGAGTGAAAAGAGTCTTTTTAATATAATTATAAACCTGAGCTTGCAAACATTTGATTAATTATAGTTTTATAATTTCATTAAAATGACCCTTCTGAGCCAGCGTTGACTTTATATCTGGATAGAACATGAGTATATTATGTATTACTCTCAAATAAATAAATATTTGTGTATGGGTAATTTGAAAGTTTGATTGACTCCATTTTATTTTAAACTACTTGAACCATTATATAGCCCTATTTGACTATGGAAATTCACTTAAAATAAATTAAAAAAAAATTCCTTTGAAAGAACTTTATAGTATTCTCATGTTTTATTCAGATATCAAGTTAACACTGGGTGAAAAGAGTCTTTTTAATGTAATTATAAACCTGAGCTTGCAAACATTTGATTAATTATAGTTTTATAATTTCATTAAAATGACCCTTCTGAGCCAGCGTTGACTTTATATCTGGATAGAACATGAGTATATTATGTGTTACTTTCAAATAAATAAATGTTTGTGTATGGGTAACTTAAAAGTTTCATTGACTCTATTTTCTTTTAAACTACTTGAAATAATCTTTTGCAATTTTACCTAAACCATTATGTAGGCCTTTTTGATTATGAAAATTCACTTAAAATAAATTTAAATAAAATTCCTTCGAAAGAACCTTATAGTATTCTCATGTTTTATTCAGATATCAAGTTAACGCTGGGTGAAAATAGTCTTTGTAATGTAATTATAAACCTGAGCTTGCAAACATTTGATTAATTATAGTTTTATAATTTCATTAAAATGACCCTTCTGAGCCAGCGTTGACTTTATATCTGGATAAAACATGAGTATATTATGTGTTACTCTCAAATAAATAAATATTTGTGTATGGGTAATTTGAAAGTTTGATTGACTCCATTTTCTTTTAAACTACTTGAAATAATCTTTTGCAATTTTACCTAAACCATTATGTAGGCCTTTTTGATTATGAATATTCACTTAAAATAAATATAAATAAAATTCCTTCGAAAGAACCTTATAGTATTCTCATGTTTTATTCAGATATCAAGTTAACGCTGGGTGAAAAGAGTCTTTTTAATGTAATTATAAACCTGAGCTTGCAAACATTTGATTAATTATAGTTTTGTAATTTCATTAAAATGACACTTCTGAGCCAGCGTTGACTTTATATCTGGATAAAACATGAGTATATTATGTGTTACTCTCAAATAAATAAATATTTGTGTATGGGTAATTTGAAAGTTTGATTGACTTCATTTTCTTTTAAACTACTTGAAGTAATCGTTTGCAATTTTACCTAAACCATTATGTAGCCCTATTTGATTATAAAAATTCACTTAAAATAAATTTTAAAAAATTTTTTTCGACAGAACCTTATACTATTCTCATGTTTTATTCAGATATCAAGTCAACGTTGAGTGAAAAGAGTCTTTTTAATGTAATTATAAACCTGAGCTTGCAAACATTTGATTAATTATAGTTTTATAATTTCATTAAAATGACCCTTCTGAGCCAGCGTTGACTTTATATCTGCATAGAACATGAGTATATTATGTGTTACTTTCAAATAAATAAATGTTTGTGTATGGGTAATTTGAAAGTTTGATTGACTCCATTTTCTTTTAAATTACTTGAAATAATCTTTTGCAATTTTACCTAAACCATTATATAGCCCTATTTGACTATGGAAATTCACTTAAAATAAATTAAAAAAAAATTCCTTTGAAAGAACTTTATAGTATTCTCATGTTTTATTCAGATATCAAGTCAACGCTGAGTGAAAAGAGTCTTTTTAATATAATTATAAACCTGAGCTTGCAAACATTTGATTAATTATAGTTTTATAATTTCATTAAAATGACCCTTCTGAGCCAGCGTTGACTTTATATCTGGATAGAACATGAGTATATTATGTGTTACTTTCAAATAAATAAATGTTTGTGTATGGGTAACTTGAAAGTTTCATTGACTCTATTTTCTTTTAAACTACTTGAAATAATCTTTTGCAATTTTACCTAAACCATTATGTAGGCCTTTTTGATTATGAAAATTCACTTAAAATAAATTTAAATAAAATTCCTTCGAAAGAACCTTATAGTATTCTCATGTTTTATTCGAATATCAAGTTAACGCTGGGTGAAAAGAGTCTTTTTAATGTAATTATAAACCTGAGCTGCAAACATTTGATTAATTATAGTTTTGTAATTTCATTAAAATGACACTTCTGAGCCAGCGTTGACTTTATATCTGGATAGAACATGAGTGTATTATGTATTACTTTCAATTAAATAAATGTTTGTGTATGGGTAACTTGAAAGTTTCATTGACTCCATTTTCTTTTAAATCACTTGAAATAATCTTTTGCAATTTTACCTAAACCATTATGTAGCCCTATTGATTATGAAAATTCACTTAAAATAAATTTAAATAAAATTCCTTCGAAACAACCTTATAGTATTCTCATGTTTTATTCGAATATCAAGTTAACGCTGGGTGAAAAGAGTCTTTTTAATGTAATTATAAACCTGAGCTGCAAACATTTGATTAATTATAGTTTTGTAATTTCATTAAAATGACTCTTCTGAGCCAGCGTTGACTTTATATCTGGATAGAACATGAGTATATTATGTATTACTTTCAAATAAATAAAGGTTTCTGTATGGGTAACTTGAAAGTTTCATTGACTCCATTTTCTTTTAAATTACTTGAAATAATCTTTTGCAATTTTACCTAAACCATTATGTAGCCCTATTGATTATGAAAATTCACTTAAAATAAATTTAAATAAAATTCTTTCGAAAAAACCTTATAGTATTCTCATGTTTTATTCAGATATCAAGTTAACGCTGGGTGAATATAGTCTTTTTAATGTAATTATAAACCTGAGCTTGCAAACATTTGATTAATTATAGTTTTATAATTTCATTAAAATGACCCTTCTGAGCCAGCGTTGACTTTATATCTGGATAAAACATGAGTATATTATGTGTTACTCTCAAATAAATAAACATTTGTGTATGGGTAATTTGAAAGTTTGATTGACTCCATTTTCTTTTAAACTACTTGAAATAATCTTTTGCAATTTTACCTAAACCATTATGTAGGCCTTTTTGATTATGAATATTCACTTAAAATAAATATAAATAAAATTCCTTCGAAAGAACCTTATAGTATTCTCATGTTTTATTCAGATATCAAGTTAACGCTGGGTGAAAAGAGTCTTTTTAATGTAATTATAAACCTGAGCTGCAAACATTTGATTAATTATAGTTTTGTAATTTCATTAAAATGACTCTTCTGAGCCAGCGTTGACTTTATATCTGGATAGAACATGAGTATATTATGTATTACTTTCAAATAAATAAAGGTTTCTGTATGGGTAACTTGAAAGTTTCATTGACTCCATTTTCTTTTAAATTACTTGAAATAATCTTTTGCAATTTTACCTAAACCATTATGTAGCCCTATTGATTGTGAAAATTCACTTAAAATAAATTTAAATAAAATTCTTTCGAAAAAACCTTATAGTATTCTCATGTTTTATTCAGATATCAAGTTAACGCTGGGTGAATATAGTCTTTTTAATGTAATTATAAACCTGAGCTTGCAAACATTTGATTAATTATAGTTTTATAATTTCATTAAAATGACCCTTCTGAGCCAGCGTTGACTTTATATCTGGATAAAACATGAGTATATTATGTGTTACTCTCAAATAAATAAACATTTGTGTATGGGTAATTTGAAAGTTTGATTGACTCCATTTTCTTTTAAACTACTTGAAATAATCTTTTGCAATTTTACCTAAACCATTATGTAGGCCTTTTTGATTATGAATATTCACTTAAAATAAATATAAATAAAATTCCTTCGAAAGAACCTTATAGTATTCTCATGTTTTATTCAGATATCAAGTTAACGCTGGGTGAAAAGAGTCTTTTTAATGTAATTATAAATCTGGGCTTGCAAACATTTGATTAATTATAGTTTTGTAATTTCATTAAAATGACACTTCTGAGCCAGCGTTGACTTTATATCTGGATAGAACATGAGTGTATTATGTATTACTTTCAATTAAATAAATGTTTGTGTATGGGTAACTTGAAAGTTTCATTGACTCCATTTTCTTTTAAATCACTTGAAATAATCTTTTGCAATTTTACCTAAACCATTATGTAGCCCTATTGATTATGAAAATTCACTTAAAATAAATTTAAATAAAATTCTTTCGAAAAAACTTTATAGTATTCTCATGTTTTATTCAGATATCAAGTTAACACTGGGTGAAAAGAGTCTTTTTAATGTAATTATAAACCTGAGCTTGCAAACATTTGATTAATTATAGTTTTATAATTTCATTAAAATGACCCTTCTGAGCCAGCGTTGACTTTATATCTGGATAGAACATGAGTATATTATGTGTTACTTTCAAATAAATAAATGTTTGTGTATGGGTAACTTGAAAGTTTCATTGACTCTATTTTCTTTTAAACTACTTGAAATAATCTTTTGCAATTTTACCTAAACCATTATGTAGCCCTATTTGTTATGAAAATTCACTTAAAATAAATTTAAATAAAATTCTTTCGAAAAAACTTTATAGTATTCTCATGTTTTATTCAGATATCAAGTTAACACTGGGTGAAAAGAGTCTTTTTAATGTAATAAAAACGTGAGCTTGCAGACATTTGATTAATTATAGTTTTATAATTTCATTAATATGACCATTCTGAGCCAGCGTTGACTTTATATCTGGATAAAACATGAGTATATTATGTGTTACTCTCAAATAAATAAATATTTGTGTATGGGTAACTTGAAAGTTTCATTGACTCCATTTTCTTTTAAATTACTTGAAATAATCTTTTGCAATTTTACCTAAACCATTATGTAGCCCTATTTGATTATAAAAATTAACTTAAAATAAATTTTAAAAAAAATTTTTCCACAGAACCTTATACTATTCTCATGTTTTATTCAGATATCAAGTCAACGCTGAGTGAAAAGAGTCTTTTTAATGTAATTATAAACCTGAGCTTGCAAACATTTGATTAATTATAGTTTTATAATTTCATTAAAATGACCCTTCTGAGCCAGCGTTGACTTTATATCTGGATAGAACATGAGTATATTATGTGTTACTTTCAAATAAATAAATGTTTGTGTATGGGTAACTTGAAAGTTTCATTGACTCTATTTTCTTTTAAACTACTTGAAATAATCTTTTGCAATTTTACCTAAACCATTATGTAGGCTTTTTTGATTATGAAAATTCACTTAAAATAAATTTAAATAAAATTCCTTCGAAAGAACCTTATAGTATTCTCATGTTTTATTCAGATATCAAGTTAACGCTGGGTGAAAATAGTCTTTGTAATGTAATTATAAACCTGAGCTTGCAAACATTTGATTAATTATAGTTTTATAATTTCATTAAAATGACCCTTCTGAGCCAGCGTTGACTTTATATCTGGATAAAACATGAGTATATTATGTGTTACTCTCAAATAAATAAATATTTGTGTGTGGGTAATTTGAAAGTTTCATTGACTCTATTTTCTTTTAAACTACTTGAAATAATCTTTTGCAATTTTACCTAAACCATTATGTAGGCCTTTTTGATTATGAAAATTCACTTAAAATAAATTTAAATAAAATTCCTTCGAAAGAACCTTATAGTATTCTCATGTTTTATTCAGATATCAAGTTAACGCTGGGTGAAAATAGTCTTTGTAATGTAATTATAAACCTGAGCTTGCAAACATTTGATTAATTATAGTTTTATAATTTCATTAAAATGACCCTTCTGAGCCAGCGTTGACTTTATATCTGGATAAAACATGAGTATATTATGTGTTACTTTCAAATAAATAAATGTTTGTGTATGGGTAATTTGAAAGTTTGATTGACTCCATTTTCTTTTAAATTACTTGAAATAATCTTATGCAATTTTACCTAAACCATTATATAGCCCTATTTGACTATGGAAATTCACTTAAAATAAATTAAAAAAAAATCCTTTGAAAGAACTTTATAGTATTCTCATGTTTTATTCAGATATCAAGTTAACACTGGGTGAAAAGAGTCTTTTTAATGTAATTATAAACCTGAGCTTGCAAACATTTGATTAATTATAGTTTTATAATTTCATTAAAATGACCCTTCTGAGCCAGCGTTGACTTTATATCTGGCTAAAACATGAGTATATTATGTGTTACTCTCAAATAAATAAATATTTGTGTGTGGGTAATTTGAAAGTTTGATTGACTTCATTTTCTTTTAAACTACTTGAAGTAATCGTATGCAATTTTACCTAAACCATTATGTAGCCCTATTTGATTATAAAAATTCACTTAAAATAAATTTAAAAAAAATTTTTTCGACAGAACCTTATACTATTCACATGTTTTATTCAGATATCAAGTCAACGCTGAGTGAAAAGAGTCTTTTTAATGTAATTATAAACCTGAGCTTGCAAACATTTGATTAATTATAGTTTTGTAATTTCATTAAAATGACTCTTCTGAGCCAGCGTTGACTTTATATCTGGATAGAACATGAGTATATTATGTATTACTTTCAAATAAATAAAGGTTTCTGTATGGGCAACTTGAAAGTTTCATTGACTTCATTTTCTTTTAAATTACTTGAAATAATCTTTTGCAATTTTACCTAAACCATTATGTAGCCCTATTGATTATGAAAATTCACTTAAAATAAATTTAAATAAAATTCTTTCGAAAAAACCTTATAGTATTCTCATGTTTTATTCAGATATCAAGTTAACGCTGGGTGAAAATAGTCTTTTTAATGTAATTATAAACCTGAGCTTGCAAACATTTGATTAATTATAGTTTTATAATTTCATTAAAATGACCCTTCTGAGCCAGCGTTGACTTTATATCTGGATAGAACATGAGTATATTATGTGTTACTTTCAAATAAATAAATGTTTGTGTATGGGTAACTTGAAAGTTTCATTGACTCTATTTTCTTTTAAACTACTTGAAATAATCTTTTGCAATTTTACCTAAACCATTATGTAGGCCTTTTTGATTATGAAAATTCACTTAAAATAAATTTAAATAAAATTCCTTCGAAAGAACCTTATAGTATTCTCATGTTTTATTCAGATATCAAGTTAACGCTGGGTGAAAATAGTCTTTGTAATGTAATTATAAACCTGAGCTTGCAAACATTTGATTAATTATAGTTTTATAATTTCATTAAAATGACCCTTCTGAGCCAGCGTTGACTTTATATCTGGATAAAACATGAGTATATTATGTGTTACTTTCAAATAAATAAATGTTTGTGTATGGGTAATTTGAAGGTTTGATTGACTCCATTTTCTTTTAAATTACTTGAAATAATCTTTTGCAATTTTACCTAAACCATTATATAGCCCTATTTGACTATGGAAATTCACTTAAAATAAATTAAAAAAAAATTCCTTTGAAAGAACTTTATAGTATTCTCATGTTTTATTCAGATATCAAGTTAACACTGGGTGAAAAGAGTCTTTTTAATGTAATTATAAACCTGAGCTTGCAAACATTTGATTAATTATAGTTTTATAATTTCATTAAAATGACCCTTCTGAGCCAGCGTTGAGTTTATATCTGGCTAAAACATGAGTATATTATGTGTTACTCTCAAATAAATAAATATTTGTGTATGGGTAATTTGAAAGTTTGATTGACTTCATTTTCTTTTAAACTACTTGAAGTAATCTTTTGCAATTTTACCTAAACCATTATGTAGCCCTATTTGATTATAAAAATTCACTTAAAATAAATTTTAAAAAAATTTTTTCGACAGAACCTTATACTATTCTCATGTTTTATTCAGATATCAAGTCAACGCTGAGTGAAAAGAGTCTTTTTAATATAATTATAAACCTGAGCTTGCAAACATTTGATTAATTATAGTTTTATAATTTCATTAAAATGACCCTTCTGAGCCAGCGTTGACTTTATATCTGGATAGAACATGAGTATATTATGTATTACTCTCAAATAAATAAATATTTGTGTATGGGTAATTTGAAAGTTTGATTGACTCCATTTTATTTTAAACTACTTGAACCATTATATAGCCCTATTTGACTATGGAAATTCACTTAAAATAAATTAAAAAAAAATTCCTTTGAAAGAACTTTATAGTATTCTCATGTTTTATTCAGATATCAAGTTAACACTGGGTGAAAAGAGTCTTTTTAATGTAATTATAAACCTGAGCTTGCAAACATTTGATTAATTATAGTTTTATAATTTCATTAAAATGACCCTTCTGAGCCAGCGTTGACTTTATATCTGGATAGAACATGAGTATATTATGTGTTACTTTCAAATAAATAAATGTTTGTGTATGGGTAACTTAAAAGTTTCATTGACTCTATTTTCTTTTAAACTACTTGAAATAATCTTTTGCAATTTTACCTAAACCATTATGTAGGCCTTTTTGATTATGAAAATTCACTTAAAATAAATTTAAATAAAATTCCTTCGAAAGAACCTTATAGTATTCTCATGTTTTATTCAGATATCAAGTTAACGCTGGGTGAAAATAGTCTTTGTAATGTAATTATAAACCTGAGCTTGCAAACATTTGATTAATTATAGTTTTATAATTTCATTAAAATGACCCTTCTGAGCCAGCGTTGACTTTATATCTGGATAAAACATGAGTATATTATGTGTTACTCTCAAATAAATAAATATTTGTGTATGGGTAATTTGAAAGTTTGATTGACTCCATTTTCTTTTAAACTACTTGAAATAATCTTTTGCAATTTTACCTAAACCATTATGTAGGCCTTTTTGATTATGAATATTCACTTAAAATAAATATAAATAAAATTCCTTCGAAAGAACCTTATAGTATTCTCATGTTTTATTCAGATATCAAGTTAACGCTGGGTGAAAAGAGTCTTTTTAATGTAATTATAAACCTGAGCTTGCAAACATTTGATTAATTATAGTTTTGTAATTTCATTAAAATGACACTTCTGAGCCAGCGTTGACTTTATATCTGGATAAAACATGAGTATATTATGTGTTACTTTCAAATAAATAAATGTTTGTGTATGGGTAATTTGAAGGTTTGATTGACTCCATTTTCTTTAAACTACTTGAAGTAATCGTTTGTAATTTTACCTAAACCATTATGTAGCCCTATTTGATTATAAAAATTCACTTAAAATAAATTTAAAAAAAATTTTTTCGACAGAACCTTATACTATTCTCATGTTTTATTCAGATATCAAGTCAACGCTGAGTGAAAAGAGTCTTTTTAATGTAATTATAAACCTGAGCTTGCAAACATTTGATTAATTATAGTTTTATAATTTCATTAAAATGACCCTTCTGAGCCAGCGTTGACTTTATATCTGGATAGAACATGAGTATATTATGTGTTACTTTCAAATAAATAAATGTTTGTGTATGGGTAACTTGAAAGTTTCATTGACTCTATTTTCTTTTAAACTACTTGAAATAATCTTTTGCAATTTTACCTAAACCATTATGTAGGCCTTTTTGATTATGAAAATTCACTTAAAATAAATTTAAATAAAATTCCTTCGAAAGAACCTTATAGTATTCTCATGTTTTATTCGAATATCAAGTTAACGCTGGGTGAAAAGAGTCTTTTTAATGTAAAAATAAACCTGAGCTGCAAACATTTGATTAATTATAGTTTTGTAATATCATTAAAATGACTCTTCTGAGCCAGCGTTGACTTTATATCTGGATAGAACATGAGTATATTATGTATTACTCTCAAATAAATAAATATTTGTGTATGGGTAATTTGAAAGTTTGATTGACTCCATTTTATTTTAAACTACTTGAACCATTATATAGCCCTATTTGACTATGGAAATTCACTTAAAATAAATTAAAAAAAAATTCCTTTGAAAGAACTTTATAGTATTCTCATGTTTTATTCAGATATCAAGTTAACACTGGGTGAAAAGAGTCTTTTTAATGTAATTATAAACCTGAGCTTGCAAACATTTGATTAATTATAGTTTTATAATTTCATTAAAATGACCCTTCTGAGCCAGCGTTGACTTTATATCTGGATAGAACATGAGTATATTATGTGTTACTTTCAAATAAATAAATGTTTGTGTATGGGTAACTTGAAAGTTTCATTGACTCTATTTTCTTTTAAACTACTTGAAATAATCTTTTGCAATTTTACCTAAACCATTATGTAGGCCTTTTTGATTATGAAAATTCACTTAAAATAAATTTAAATAAAATTCCTTCGAAAGAACCTTATAGTATTCTCATGTTTTATTCAGATATCAAGTTAACGCTGGGTGAAAATAGTCTTTGTAATGTAATTATAAACCTGAGCTTGCAAACATTTGATTAATTATAGTTTTATAATTTCATTAAAATGACCCTTCTGAGCCAGCGTTGACTTTATATCTGGATAAAACATGAGTATATTATGTGTTACTTTCAAATAAATAAATGTTTGTGTATGGGTAATTTGAAGGTTTGATTGACTCCATTTTCTTTTAAATTACTTGAAATAATCTTTTGCAATTTTACCTAAACCATTATATAGCCCTATTTGACTATGGAAATTCACTTAAAATAAATTAAAAAAAAATTCCTTTGAAAGAACTTTATAGTATTCTCATGTTTTATTCAGATATCAAGTTAACACTGGGTGAAAAGAGTCTTTTTAATGTAATTATAATCCTGAGCTTGCAAACATTTGATTAATTATAGTTTTATAATTTCATTAAAATGACCCTTCTGAGCCAGCGTTGAGTTTATATCTGGCTAAAACATGAGTATATTATGTGTTACTTTCAAATAAATAAATGTTTGTGTATGGGTAACTTGAAAGTTTCATTGACTCTATTTTCTTTTAAACTACTTGAAATAATCTTTTGCAATTTTACCTAAACCATTATGTAGGCCTTTTTGATTATGAAAATTCACTTAAAATAAATTTAAATAAAATTCCTTCGAAAGAACCTTATAGTATTCTCATGTTTTATTCGAATATCAAGTTAACGCTGGGTGAAAAGAGTCTTTTTAATGTAATTATAAACCTGAGCTGCAAACATTTGATTAATTATAGTTTTGTAATTTCATTAAAATGACTCTTCTGAGCCAGCGTTGACTTTATATCTGGATAGAACATCAGTATATTATGTATTACTCTCAAATAAATAAATATTTGTGTATGGGTAATTTGAAAGTTTGATTGACTCCATTTTCTTTTAAACTACTTGAAATAATCTTTTGCAATTTTACCTAAACCATTATGTAGGCCTTTTTGATTATGAAAATTCACTTAAAATAAATTTAAATAAAATTCCTTCGAAAGAACCTTATAGTATTCTCATGTTTTATTCGAATATCAAGTTAACGCTGGGTGAAAAGAGTCTTTTTAATGTAATTATAAACCTGAGCTGCAAACATTTGATTAATTATAGTTTTGTAATTTCATTAAAATGACTCTTCTGAGCCAGCGTTGACTTTATATCTGGATAGAACATGAGTATATTATGTATTACTTTCAAATAAATAAAGGTTTCTGTATGGGTAACTTGAAAGTTTCATTGACTCCATTTTCTTTTAAATTACTTGAAATAATCTTTTGCAATTTTACCTAAACCATTATGTAGCCCTATTGATTATGAAAATTCACTTAAAATAAATTTAAATAAAATTCTTTCGAAAAAACCTTATAGTATTCTCATGTTTTATTCAGATATCAAGTTAACGCTGGGTGAAAATAGTCTTTTTAATGTAATTATAAACCTGAGCTTGCAAACATTTGATTAATTATAGTTTTATAATTTCATTAAAATGACCCTTCTGAGCCAGCGATGACTTTATATCTGGATAAAACATGAGTATATTATGTGTTACTCTCAAATAAATAAATGTTTGTGTATGGGTAACTTGAAAGTTTCATTGACTCTATTTTCTTTTAAACTACTTGAAATAATCTTTTGCAATTTTACCTAAACCATTATGTAGGCCTTTTTGATTATGAAAATTCACTTAAAATAAATTTAAATAAAATTCCTTCGAAAGAACCTTATAGTATTCTCATGTTTTATTCGAATATCAAGTTAACGCTGGGTGAAAAGAGTCTTTTTAATGTAATTATAAACCTGAGCTGCAAACATTTGATTAATTATAGTTTTGTAATTTCATTAAAATGACTCTTCTGAGCCAGCGTTGACTTTATATCTGGATAGAACATGAGTATATTATGTATTACTCTCAAATAAATAAATATTTGTGTATGGGTAATTTGAAAGTTTGATTGACTCCATTTTATTTTAAACTACTTGAACCATTATATAGCCCTATTTGACTATGGAAATTCACTTAAAATAAATTAAAAAAAAATTCCTTTGAAAGAACTTTATAGTATTCTCATGTTTTATTCAGATATCAAGTTAACACTGGGTGAAAAGAGTCTTTTTAATGTAATTATAAACCTGAGCTTGCAAACATTTGATTAATTATAGTTTTATAATTTCATTAAAATGACCCTTCTGAGCCAGCGTTGACTTTATATCTGGATAGAACATGAGTATATTATGTGTTACTCTCAAATAAATAAATATTTGTGTATGGGTAATTTGAAAGTTTGATTGACTCCATTTTCTTTTAAACTACTTGAAATAATCTTTTGCAATTTTACCTAAACCATTATGTAGGCCTTTTTGATTATGAATATTCACTTAAAATAAATATAAATAAAATTCCTTCGAAAGAACCTTATAGTATTCTCATGTTTTATTCAGATATCAAGTTAACGCTGGGTGAAAAGAGTCTTTTTAATGTAATTATAAACCTGAGCTTGCAAACATTTGATTAATTATAGTTTTGTAATTTCATTAAAATGACACTTCTGAGCCAGCGTTGACTTTATATCTGGATAAAACATGAGTATATTATGTGTTACTTTCAAATAAATAAATGTTTGTGTATGGGTAATTTGAAGGTTTGATTGACTCCATTTTCTTTAAACTACTTGAAATAATCTTTTGCAATTTTACCTAAACCATTATGTAGGCCTTTTTGATTATGAATATTCACTTAAAATAAATATAAATAAAATTCCTTCGAAAGAACCTTATAGTATTCTCATGTTTTATTCAGATATCAAGTTAACGCTGGGTGAAAAGAGTCTTTTTAATGTAATTATAAACCTGAGCTTGCAAACATTTGATTAATTATAGTTTTGTAATTTCATTAAAATGACACTTCTGAGCCAGCGTTGACTTTATATCTGGATAGAACATGAGTATATTATGTGTTACTTTCAAATAAATAAATGTTTGTGTATGGGTAATTTGAAAGTTTGATTGACTCCATTTTCTTTTAAATTACTTGAAATAATCTTTTGCAATTTTACCTAAACCATTATATAGCCCTATTTGACTATGGAAATTCACTTAAAATAAATTAAAAAAAAATTCCTTTGAAAGAACTTTATAGTATTCTCATGTTTTATTCAGATATCAAGTTAACACTGGGTGAAAAGAGTCTTTTTAATGTAATTATAAACCTGAGCTTGCAAACATTTGATTACTTATAGTTTTATAATTTCATTAAAATGACCCTTCTGAGCCAGCGTTGACTTTATATCTGGCTAAAACATGAGTATATTATGTGTTACTCTCAAATAAATAAATATTTGTGTGTGGGTAATTTGAAAGTTTGATTGACTTCATTTTCTTTTAAACTACTTGAAGTAATCGTTTGTAATTTTACCTAAACCATTATGTAGCCCTATTTGATTATAAAAATTCACTTAAAATAAATTTAAAAAAAATTTTTTCGACAGAACCTTATACTATTCTCATGTTTTATTCAGATATCAAGTCAACGCTGAGTGAAAAGAGTCTTTTTAATGTAATTATAAACCTGAGCTTGCAAACATTTGATTAATTATAGTTTTATAATTTCATTAAAATGACCCTTCTGAGCCAGCGTTGACTTTATATCTGGATAGAACATGAGTATATTATGTGTTACTTTCAAATAAATAAATGTTTGTGTATGGGTAACTTGAAAGTTTCATTGACTCTATTTTCTTTTAAACTACTTGAAATAATCTTTTGCAATTTTACCTAAACCATTATGTAGGCCTTTTTGATTATGAAAATTCACTTAAAATAAATTTAAATAAAATTCCTTCGAAAGAACCTTATAGTATTCTCATGTTTTATTCGAATATCAAGTTAACGCTGGGTGAAAAGAGTCTTTTTAATGTAAAAATAAACCTGAGCTGCAAACATTTGATTAATTATAGTTTTGTAATATCATTAAAATGACTCTTCTGAGCCAGCGTTGACTTTATATCTGGATAGAACATGAGTATATTATGTATTACTCTCAAATAAATAAATATTTGTGTATGGGTAATTTGAAAGTTTGATTGACTCCATTTTATTTTAAACTACTTGAACCATTATATAGCCCTATTTGACTATGGAAATTCACTTAAAATAAATTAAAAAAAAATTCCTTTGAAAGAACTTTATAGTATTCTCATGTTTTATTCAGATATCAAGTTAACACTGGGTGAAAAGAGTCTTTTTAATGTAATTATAAACCTGAGCTTGCAAACATTTGATTAATTATAGTTTTATAATTTCATTAAAATGACCCTTCTTAGCCAGCGTTGACTTTATATCTGGATAGAACATGAGTATATTATGTGTTACTTTCAAATAAATAAATGTTTGTGTATGGGTAACTTGAAAGTTTCATTGACTCTATTTTCTTTTAAACTACTTGAAATAATCTTTTGCAATTTTACCTAAACCATTATGTAGGCCTTTTTGATTATGAAAATTCACTTAAAATAAATTTAAATAAAATTCCTTCGAAAGAACCTTATAGTATTCTCATGTTTTATTCAGATATCAAGTTAACGCTGGGTGAAAATAGTCTTTGTAATGTAATTATAAACCTGAGCTTGCAAACATTTGATTAATTATAGTTTTATAATTTCATTAAAATGACCCTTCTGAGCCAGCGTTGACTTTATATCTGGATAAAACATGAGTATATTATGTGTTACTTTCAAATAAATAAATGTTTGTGTATGGGTAATTTGAAGGTTTGATTGACTCCATTTTCTTTTAAATTACTTGAAATAATCTTTTGCAATTTTACCTAAACCATTATATAGCCCTATTTGACTATGTAAATTCACTTAAAATAAATTAAAAAAAAATTCCTTTGAAAGAACTTTATAGTATTCTCATGTTTTATTCAGATATCAAGTTAACACTGGGTGAAAAGAGTCTTTTTAATGTAATTATAAACCTGAGCTTGCAAACATTTGATTAATTATAGTTTTATAATTTCATTAAAATGACCCTTCTGAGCCAGCGTTGAGTTTATATCTGGCTAAAACATGAGTATATTATGTGTTACTTTCAAATAAATAAATGTTTGTGTATGGGTAACTTGAAAGTTTCATTGACTCTATTTTCTTTTAAACTACTTGAAATAATCTTTTGCAATTTTACCTAAACCATTATGTAGGCCTTTTTGATTATGAAAATTCACTTAAAATAAATTTAAATAAAATTCCTTCGAAAGAACCTTATAGTATTCTCATGTTTTATTCGAATATCAAGTTAACGCTGGGTGAAAAGAGTCTTTTTAATGTAATTATAAACCTGAGCTGCAAACATTGAATAATTATAGTTTTGTAATTTCATTAAAATGACTCTTCTGAGCCAGCGTTGACTTTATATCTGGATAGAACATCAGTATATTATGTATTACTCTCAAATAAATAAATATTTGTGTATGGGTAATTTGAAAGTTTGATTGACTCCATTTTCTTTTAAACTGCTTGAAATAATCTTTTGCAATTTTACCTAAACCATTATGTAGGCCTTTTTGATTATGAAAATTCACTTAAAATAAATTTAAATAAAATTCCTTCGAAAGAACCTTATAGTATTCTCATGTTTTATTCGAATATCAAGTTAACGCTGGGTGAAAAGAGTCTTTTTAATGTAATTATAAACCTGAGCTGCAAACATTTGATTAATTATAGTTTTGTAATTTCATTAAAATGACTCTTCTGAGCCAGCGTTGACTTTATATCTGGATAGAACATGAGTATATTATGTATTACTTTCAAATAAATAAAGGTTTCTGTATGGGTAACTTGAAAGTTTCATTGACTCCATTTTCTTTTAAATTACTTGAAATAATCTTTTGCAATTTTACCTAAACCATTATGTAGCCCTATTGATTATGAAAATTCACTTAAAATAAATTTAAATAAAATTCTTTCGAAAAAACCTTATAGTATTCTCATGTTTTATTCAGATATCAAGTTAACGCTGGGTGAAAATAGTCTTTTTAATGTAATTATAAACCTGAGCTTGCAAACATTTGATTAATTATAGTTTTATAATTTCATTAAAATGACCCTTCTGAGCCAGCGATGACTTTATATCTGGATAAAACATGAGTATATTATGTGTTACTCTCAAATAAATAAAAATTTGTGTATGGGTAATTTGAAAGTTTGATTGACTCCATTTTCTTTTAAACTACTTGAAATAATCTTTTGCAATTTTACCTAAACCATTATGTAGGCCTTTTTGATTATGAATATTCACTTAAAATAAATATAAATAAAATTCCTTCGAAAGAACCTTATAGTATTCTCATGTTTTATTCAGATATCAAGTTAACGCTGGGTGAAAAGAGTCTTTTTAATGTAATTATAAATCTGAGCTTGCAAACATTTGATTAATTATAGTTTTGTAATTTCATTAAAATGACACTTCTGAGCCAGCGTTGACTTTATATCTGGATAGAACATGAGTGTATTATGTATTACTTTCAATTAAATAAATGTTTGTGTATGGGTAACTTGAAAGTTTCATTGACTCCATTTTCTTTTAAATCACTTGAAATAATCTTTTGCAATTTTACCTAACCCATTATGTAGCCCTATTGATTATGAAAATTCACTTAAAATAAATTAAAATAAAATTCTTTCGAAAAAACTTTATAGTATTCTCATGTTTTATTCAGATATCAAGTTAACACTGGGTGAAAAGAGTCTTTTTAATGTAATTATAAACCTGAGCTTGCAAACATTTGATTAATTATAGTTTTATAATTTCATTAAAATGGCCCTTCTGAGCCAGCGTTGACTTTATATCTGGATAGAACATGAGTATATTATGTGTTACTTTCAAATAAATAAATGTTTGTGTATGGGTAACTTGAAAGTTTCATTGACTCTATTTTCTTTTAAACTACTTGAAATAATCTTTTGCAATTTTACCTAAACCATTATGTAGCCCTATTGATTATGAAATATCACTTAAAATAAATTTAAATAAAATTCTTTCGAAAAAACTTTATAGTATTCTCATGTTTTATTCAGATATCAAGTTAACACTGGGTGAAAAGAGTTTTTTTAATGTAATTATAAACCTGAGCTTGCAAACATTTGATTAATTATAGTTTTATAATTTCATTAAAATGACCCTTCTGAGCCAGCGTTGACTTTATATCTGGATAGAACATGAGTATATTATGTGTTACTTTCAAATAAATAAATGTTTGTGTATGGGTAATTTGAAAGTTTGATTGACTCCATTTTCTTTTAAATTACTTGAAATAATCTTTTGCAATTTTACCTAAACCATTATATAGCCCTATTTGACTATGGAAATTCACTTAAAATAAATTAAAAAAAAATTCCTTTGAAAGAACTTTATAGTATTCTCATGTTTTATTCAGATATCAAGTTAACGCTGGGTGAAAAGAGTCTTTTTAATGTAATTATAAACCTGAGCTTGCAAACATTTGATTAATTATAGTTTTATAATTTCATTAAAATGACCCTTCTGAGCTAGCGTTGACTTTATATCTGGCTAAAACACGAGTATATTATGTGTTACTCTCAAATAAATAAATATTTGTGTGTGGGTAATTTGAAAGTTTGATTGACTTCATTTTCTTTTAAACTACATGAAGTAATCGTTTGTAATTTTACCTAAACCATTATGTAGCCCAATTTGATTATAAAAATTCACTTAAAATAAATTTTAAAAAAAATTTTTCTACAGAACCTTATACTATTCTCATGTTTTATTCAGATATCAAGTCAACGCTGAGTGAAAAGAGTCTTTTTAATGTAATTATAAACCTGAGCTTGCAAACATTTGATTAATTATAGTTTTATAATTTCATTAAAATGACCCTTCTGAGCCAGCGTTGACTTTATATCTGGATAGAACATGAGTATATTATGTGTTACTTTCAAATAAATAAATGTTTGTGTATGGGTAACTTGAAAGTTTCATTGACTCTATTTTCTTTTAAACTACTTGAAATAATCTTTTTCAATTTTACCTAAACCATTATGTAGCCCTATTTGTTATGAAAATTCACTTAAAATAAATTTAAATAAAATTCTTTCGAAAAAACTTTATAGTATTCTCATGTTTTATTCAGATATCAAGTTAACACTGGGTGAAAAGAGTCTTTTTAATGTAATAAAAACGTGAGCTTGCAAACATTTGATTAATTATAGTTTTATAATTTCATTAATATGACCATTCTGAGCCAGCGTTGACTTTATATCTGGATAAAACATGAGTATATTATGTGTTACTCTCAAATAAATAAATGTTTGTGTATGGGTAATTTGAAAGTTTGATTGACTCCATTTTCTTTTAAATTACTTGAAATAATCTTTTGCAATTTTACCTAAACCATTATATAGCCCTATTTGACTATGGAAATTCACTTAAAATAAATTAAAAAAAAATTCCTTTGAAAGAACTTTATAGTATTCTCATGTTTTATTCAGATATCAAGTTAACACTGGGTGAAAAGAGTCTTTTTAATGTAATTATAAACCTGAGCTTGCAAACATTTGATTAATTATAGTTTTATAATTTCATTAAAATGACCCTTCTGAGCCAGCGTTGACGTTATATCTGGCTAAAACATGAGTATATTATGTGTTACTCTCAAATAAATAAATATTTGTGTGTGGGTAATTTGAAAGTTTGATTGACTTCATTTTCTTTTAAACTACTTGAAGTAATCGTTTGTAATTTTACCTAAACCATTATGTAGCCCTATTTGATTATAAAAATTCACTTAAAATAAATTTTAAAAAAAAATTTCTGACAGAACCTTATACTATTCTCATGTTTTATTCAGATATCAAGTCAACGCTGAGTGAAAAGAGTCTTTTTAATGTAATTATAAACCTGAGCTTGCAAACATTTGATTAATTATAGTTTTGTAATTTCATTAAAATGACACTTCTGAGCCAGCGTTGACTTTATATCTGGATAGAACATGAGTGTATTATGTATTACTTTCAATTAAATAAATGTTTGTGTATGGGTAACTTGAAAGTTTCATTGACTCCATTTTCTTTTAAATCACTTGAAATAATCTTTTGCAATTTTACCTAAACCATTATGTAGCCCTATTGATTATGAAAATTCACTTAAAATAAATTTAAATAAAATTCTTTCGAAAGAACTTTATAGTATTCTCATGTTTTATTCAGATATCAAGTTAACACTGGGTGAAAAGAGTCTTTTTAATGTAATTATAAACCTGAGCTTGCAAACATTTGATTAATTATAGTTTTATAATTTCATTAAAATGACCCTTCTGAGCTAGCGTTGACTTTATATCTGGCTAAAACATGAGTATATTATGTGTTACTCTCAAATAAATAAATATTTGTGTGTGGGTAATTTGAAAGTTTGATTGACTTCATTTTCTTTTAAACTACTTGAAGTAATCGTTTGTAATTTTACCTAAACCATTATGTAGCCCTATTTGATTATAAAAATTCACTTAAAATAAATTTTAAAAAATTTTTTTCGACAGAACCTTATACTATTCTCATGTTTTATTCAGATATGAAGTCAACGCTGAGTGAAAAGAGTCTTTTTAATGTAATTATAAACCTGAGCTTGCAAACATTTGATTAATTATAGTTTTTTAATTTCATTAAAATGACCCTTCTGAGCCAGCGTTGACTTTATATCTGGATAGAACATGAGTATATTATGTGTTACTTTCAAATAAATAAATGTTTGTGTATGGGTAATTTGAAAGTTTGATTGACTCCATTTTCTTTTAAATTACTTGAAATAATCTTTTGCAATTTTACCTAAACCATTATATAGCCCTATTTGACTATGGAAATTCACTTAAAATAAATTAAAAAAAAATTCCTTTGAAAGAACTTTATAGTATTCTCATGTTTTATTCAGATATCAAGTTAACACTGGGTGAAAAGAGTCTTTTTAATGTAATTATAAACCTGAGCTTGCAAACATTTGATTAATTATAGTTTTATAATTTCATTAAAATGACCCTTCTGAGCCAGCGTTGACGTTATATCTGGCTAAAACATGAGTATATTATGTGTTACTCTCAAATAAATAAATATTTGTGTGTGGGTAATTTGAAAGTTTGATTGACTTCATTTTCTTTTAAACTACTTGAAGTAATCGTTTGTAATTTTACCTAAACCATTATGTAGCCCTATTTGATTATAAAAATTCACTTAAAATAAATTTTAAAAAAAAATTTCTGACAGAACCTTATACTATTCTCATGTTTTATTCAGATATCAAGTCAACGCTGAGTGAAAAGAGTCTTTTTAATGTAATTATAAACCTGAGCTTGCAAACATTTGATTAATTATAGTTTTATAATTTCATTAAAATGACCCTTCTGAGCTAGCGTTGACTTTATATCTGGCTAAAACATGAGTATATTATGTGTTACTCTCAAATAAATAAATATTTGTGTGTGGGTAATTTGAAAGTTTGATTGACTTCATTTTCTTTTAAACTACTTGAAGTAATCGTTTGTAATTTTACCTAAACCATTATGTAGCCCTATTTGATTATAAAAATTCACTTAAAATAAATTTTAAAAAATTTTTTTCGACAGAACCTTATACTATTCTCATGTTTTATTCAGATATGAAGTCAACGCTGAGTGAAAAGAGTCTTTTTAATGTAATTATAAACCTGAGCTTGCAAACATTTGATTAATTATAGTTTTGTAATTTCATTAAAATGACTCTTCTGAGCCAGCGTTGACTTTATATCTGGATAGAACATGAGTATATTATGTGTTACTTTCAAATAAATAAATGTTTGTGTATGGGTAACTTGAAAGTTTCATTGACTCTATTTTCTTTTAAACTACTTGAAATAATCTTTTGCAATTTTACCTAAACCATTATGTAGGCCTTTTTGATTATGAAAATTCACTTAAAATAAATTTAAATAAAATTCCTTCGAAAGAACCTTATAGTATTCTCATGTTTTATTCAGATATCAAGTTAACGCTGGGTGAAAATAGTCTTTGTAATGTAATTATAAACCTGAGCTTGCAAACATTTGATTAATTATAGTTTTATAATTTCATTAAAATGACCCTTCTGAGCCAGCGTTGACTTTATATCTGGATAAAACATGAGTATATTATGTGTTACTTTCAAATAAATAAATGTTTGTGTATGGGTAATTTGAAAGTTTGATTGACTCCATTTTCTTTTAAATTACTTGAAATAATCTTTTGCAATTTTACCTAAACCATTATATAGCCCTATTTGACTATGGAAATTCACTTAAAATAAATTTAAAAAAAATCCTTTGAAAGAACTTTATAGTACGAGGGTAGTTCAATAAGTCTTTAGAATGACCAACAGATGGCGCGCGAATCGCTCCAAATCATCTGTTTTCAGTCAGCACCACTCCCGACTAGATATATGGTGCAGTCACAGTCCACATCTTCTGAGTTTACGTGTTTTTATAACCAATTGAAAAAAAAAAAATTGCTTGTTAAGAAAAATGGAAAAAAACGAGTTCAGAGCGGTAATTAAACATTTTCATTTAAAGGGTTTAACTCCATATGAGATAAAAAATGAATTGGACTCAGTTCATGGCACATCTGCCCCTGCCTTAGCAACGGTTTATAACTGGGTAAATAAATTTAAGCGTGGTCGTACATCAATAAGTGACGAACCACGTTCAGGAAGGCCCGTAGAAGCAACTACTCCCGAAATCATCAATAAAATCCACGATATGGTGTTAAAGGATAGAAGATTAAAAGTGCGTGAGTTAGCTGAGGCCACAAGGATATCTATAGGTGCAGTTGTTTCAATTCTACATGAAAAATTAGGCATGAAAAAGCTATCGGCAAGATGGGTGCCGCGTTTGCTCTCAGCTGAGAATAAACGCAATAGAGTGGTCGCCTCTGAGGCTCTTTTGGCGCGCATAAGTCGGAATCCTGAGGAATTTTTTCGTCGATTTGTGACTGTGGATGAAACATGGATACACCACTACACTCCTGAAACAAAGGAACAATCCAAACAGTGGATTTCCACAGGCGAACCAGCTCCAAAGAAGGCAAAGACCGTAAAGTCAGCTGGTAAGGTTATGGCTACAGTTTTTTGGGATGCACGTGGAATTATACTTATTGACTACTTGGAAAAGGGTAAAACAATTACTGGTGAGTATTATGCATCATTATTAGAGCAGCTGAAAGAAGAAATTAAAAAAAAACGACCACATTTGGCGAGAAAAAAATTCTCTTTCATCACGACAACGCCCGAGTTCACACATGCTTCGTTTCAATGGCTAAAATTGAAGAACTAAAATTCGAATTGGTCGAACACCCACCGTATTCACCAGATTTAGCCCCCAGTGACTTTTTCTTATTTCCAAACTTGAAAAAATGGCTCGGTGGACAGAGATTTACGGACAACGAAGACGTCATTGCCTCTGTAAGTGCTTATTTTGAGGAACTTCCGAAAACGCACTTTTCTGAAAGATTAAAAAAACTTAAAAAGCGATTGACCAAGTATATAGAGCTCCAAGGAGATTATGTTGAAAAATAAAAAAAAAATTACCCAAAAAAAATTGTTTTTATACTTTATTCTAAAGACTTATTGAACTACCCTCGTATTCTCATGTTTTATTCAGATATCAAGTTAACACTGGGTGAAAAGAGTCTTTTTAATGTAATTATAAACCTGAGCTTGCAAACATTTGATTAATTATAGTTTTATAATTTCATTAAAATAACCCTTCTGAGCCAGCGTTGACTTTATATCTGGCTAAAACATGAGTATATTATGTGTTACTCTCAAATAAATAAATATTTGTGTATGGGTAATTTGAAAGTTTGATTGACTTCATTTTCTTTTAAACTACTTGAAGTAATCGTTTGCAATTTTACCTAAACCATTATGTAGCCCTATTTGATTATAAAAATTCACTTAAAATAAATTTTAAAAAATTTTTTTCGACAGAACCTTATACTATTCTCATGTTTTATTCAGATATCAAGTCAACGTTGAGTGAAAAGAGTCTTTTTAATGTAATTATAAACCTGAGCTTGCAAACATTTGATTAATTATAGTTTTATAATTTCATTAAAATGACCCTTCTGAGCCAGCGTTGACTTTATATCTGCATAGAACATGAGTATATTATGTGTTACTTTCAAATAAATAAATGTTTGTGTATGGGTAATTTGAAAGTTTGATTGACTCCATTTTCTTTTAAATTACTTGAAATAATCTTTTGCAATTTTACCTAAACCATTATATAGCCCTATTTGACTATGGAAATTCACTTAAAATAAATTAAAAAAAAATTCCTTTGAAAGAACTTTATAGTATTCTCATGTTTTATTCAGATATCAAGTCAACGCTGAGTGAAAAGAGTCTTTTTAATATAATTATAAACCTGAGCTTGCAAACATTTGATTAATTATAGTTTTATAATTTCATTAAAATGACCCTTCTGAGCCAGCGTTGACTTTATATCTGGATAGAACATGAGTATATTATGTGTTACTTTCAAATAAATAAATGTTTGTGTATGGGTAACTTGAAAGTTTCATTGACTCTATTTTCTTTTAAACTACTTGAAATAATCTTTTGCAATTTTACCTAAACCATTATGTAGGCCTTTTTGATTATGAAAATTCACTTAAAATAAATTTAAATAAAATTCCTTCGAAAGAACCTTATAGTATTCTCATGTTTTATTCGAATATCAAGTTAACGCTGGGTGAAAAGAGTCTTTTTAATGTAATTATAAACCTGAGCTGCAAACATTTGATTAATTATAGTTTTGTAATTTCATTAAAATGACACTTCTGAGCCAGCGTTGACTTTATATCTGGATAGAACATGAGTGTATTATGTATTACTTTCAATTAAATAAATGTTTGTGTATGGGTAACTTGAAAGTTTCATTGACTCCATTTTCTTTTAAATCACTTGAAATAATCTTTTGCAATTTTACCTAAACCATTATGTAGCCCTATTGATTATGAAAATTCACTTAAAATAAATTTAAATAAAATTCCTTCGAAACAACCTTATAGTATTCTCATGTTTTATTCGAATATCAAGTTAACGCTGGGTGAAAAGAGTCTTTTTAATGTAATTATAAACCTGAGCTGCAAACATTTGATTAATTATAGTTTTGTAATTTCATTAAAATGACTCTTCTGAGCCAGCGTTGACTTTATATCTGGATAGAACATGAGTATATTATGTATTACTTTCAAATAAATAAAGGTTTCTGTATGGGTAACTTGAAAGTTTCATTGACTCCATTTTCTTTTAAATTACTTGAAATAATCTTTTGCAATTTTACCTAAACCATTATGTAGCCCTATTGATTATGAAAATTCACTTAAAATAAATTTAAATAAAATTCTTTCGAAAAAACCTTATAGTATTCTCATGTTTTATTCAGATATCAAGTTAACGCTGGGTGAATATAGTCTTTTTAATGTAATTATAAACCTGAGCTTGCAAACATTTGATTAATTATAGTTTTATAATTTCATTAAAATGACCCTTCTGAGCCAGCGTTGACTTTATATCTGGATAAAACATGAGTATATTATGTGTTACTCTCAAATAAATAAACATTTGTGTATGGGTAATTTGAAAGTTTGATTGACTCCATTTTCTTTTAAACTACTTGAAATAATCTTTTGCAATTTTACCTAAACCATTATGTAGGCCTTTTTGATTATGAATATTCACTTAAAATAAATATAAATAAAATTCCTTCGAAAGAACCTTATAGTATTCTCATGTTTTATTCAGATATCAAGTTAACGCTGGGTGAAAAGAGTCTTTTTAATGTAATTATAAACCTGAGCTGCAAACATTTGATTAATTATAGTTTTGTAATTTCATTAAAATGACTCTTCTGAGCCAGCGTTGACTTTATATCTGGATAGAACATGAGTATATTATGTATTACTTTCAAATAAATAAAGGTTTCTGTATGGGTAACTTGAAAGTTTCATTGACTCCATTTTCTTTTAAATTACTTGAAATAATCTTTTGCAATTTTACCTAAACCATTATGTAGCCCTATTGATTATGAAAATTCACTTAAAATAAATTTAAATAAAATTCTTTCGAAAAAACCTTATAGTATTCTCATGTTTTATTCAGATATCAAGTTAACGCTGGGTGAATATAGTCTTTTTAATGTAATTATAAACCTGAGCTTGCAAACATTTGATTAATTATAGTTTTATAATTTCATTAAAATGACCCTTCTGAGCCAGCGTTGACTTTATATCTGGATAAAACATGAGTATATTATGTGTTACTCTCAAATAAATAAACATTTGTGTATGGGTAATTTGAAAGTTTGATTGACTCCATTTTCTTTTAAACTACTTGAAATAATCTTTTGCAATTTTACCTAAACCATTATGTAGGCCTTTTTGATTATGAATATTCACTTAAAATAAATATAAATAAAATTCCTTCGAAAGAACCTTATAGTATTCTCATGTTTTATTCAGATATCAAGTTAACGCTGGGTGAAAAGAGTCTTTTTAATGTAATTATAAATCTGGGCTTGCAAACATTTGATTAATTATAGTTTTGTAATTTCATTAAAATGACACTTCTGAGCCAGCGTTGACTTTATATCTGGATAGAACATGAGTGTATTATGTATTACTTTCAATTAAATAAATGTTTGTGTATGGGTAACTTGAAAGTTTCATTGACTCCATTTTCTTTTAAATCACTTGAAATAATCTTTTGCAATTTTACCTAAACCATTATGTAGCCCTATTGATTATGAAAATTCACTTAAAATAAATTTAAATAAAATTCTTTCGAAAAAACTTTATAGTATTCTCATGTTTTATTCAGATATCAAGTTAACACTGGGTGAAAAGAGTCTTTTTAATGTAATTATAAACCTGAGCTTGCAAACATTTGATTAATTATAGTTTTATAATTTCATTAAAATGACCCTTCTGAGCCAGCGTTGACTTTATATCTGGATAGAACATGAGTATATTATGTGTTACTTTCAAATAAATAAATGTTTGTGTATGGGTAACTTGAAAGTTTCATTGACTCTATTTTCTTTTAAACTACTTGAAATAATCTTTTGCAATTTTACCTAAACCATTATGTAGCCCTATTTGTTATGAAAATTCACTTAAAATAAATTTAAATAAAATTCTTTCGAAAAAACTTTATAGTATTCTCATGTTTTATTCAGATATCAAGTTAACACTGGGTGAAAAGAGTCTTTTTAATGTAATAAAAACGTGAGCTTGCAGACATTTGATTAATTATAGTTTTATAATTTCATTAATATGACCATTCTGAGCCAGCGTTGACTTTATATCTGGATAAAACATGAGTATATTATGTGTTACTCTCAAATAAATAAATATTTGTGTATGGGTAACTTGAAAGTTTCATTGACTCCATTTTCTTTTAAATTACTTGAAATAATCTTTTGCCATTTTACCTAAACCATTATGTAGCCCTATTTGATTATAAAAATTAACTTAAAATAAATTTTAAAAAAAATTTTTCCACAGAACCTTATACTATTCTCATGTTTTATTCAGATATCAAGTCAACGCTGAGTGAAAAGAGTCTTTTTAATGTAATTATAAACCTGAGCTTGCAAACATTTGATTAATTATAGTTTTATAATTTCATTAAAATGACCCTTCTGAGCCAGCGTTGACTTTATATCTGGATAGAACATGAGTATATTATGTGTTACTTTCAAATAAATAAATGTTTGTGTATGGGTAACTTGAAAGTTTCATTGACTCTATTTTCTTTAAAACTACTTGAAATAATCTTTTGCAATTTTACCTAAACCATTATGTAGGCTTTTTTGATTATGAAAATTCACTTAAAATAAATTTAAATAAAATTCCTTCGAAAGAACCTTATAGTATTCTCATGTTTTATTCAGATATCAAGTTAACGCTGGGTGAAAATAGTCTTTGTAATGTAATTATAAACCTGAGCTTGCAAACATTTGATTAATTATAGTTTTATAATTTCATTAAAATGACCCTTCTGAGCCAGCGTTGACTTTATATCTGGATAAAACATGAGTATATTATGTGTTACTCTCAAATAAATAAATATTTGTGTGTGGGTAATTTGAAAGTTTCATTGACTCTATTTTCTTTTAAACTACTTGAAATAATCTTTTGCAATTTTACCTAAACCATTATGTAGGCCTTTTTGATTATGAAAATTCACTTAAAATAAATTTAAATAAAATTCCTTCGAAAGAACCTTATAGTATTCTCATGTTTTATTCAGATATCAAGTTAACGCTGGGTGAAAATAGTCTTTGTAATGTAATTATAAACCTGAGCTTGCAAACATTTGATTAATTATAGTTTTATAATTTCATTAAAATGACCCTTCTGAGCCAGCGTTGACTTTATATCTGGATAAAACATGAGTATATTATGTGTTACTTTCAAATAAATAAATGTTTGTGTATGGGTAATTTGAAAGTTTGATTGACTCCATTTTCTTTTAAATTACTTGAAATAATCTTATGCAATTTTACCTAAACCATTATATAGCCCTATTTGACTATGGAAATTCACTTAAAATAAATTAAAAAAAAATCCTTTGAAAGAACTTTATAGTATTCTCATGTTTTATTCAGATATCAAGTTAACACTGGGTGAAAAGAGTCTTTTTAATGTAATTATAAACCTGAGCTTGCAAACATTTGATTAATTATAGTTTTATAATTTCATTAAAATGACCCTTCTGAGCCAGCGTTGACTTTATATCTGGCTAAAACATGAGTATATTATGTGTTACTCTCAAATAAATAAATATTTGTGTGTGGGTAATTTGAAAGTTTGATTGACTTCATTTTCTTTTAAACTACTTGAAGTAATCGTATGCAATTTTACCTAAACCATTATGTAGCCCTATTTGATTATAAAAATTCACTTAAAATAAATTTAAAAAAAATTTTTTCGACAGAACCTTATACTATTCACATGTTTTATTCAGATATCAAGTCAACGCTGAGTGAAAAGAGTCTTTTTAATGTAATTATAAACCTGAGCTTGCAAACATTTGATTAATTATAGTTTTGTAATTTCATTAAAATGACTCTTCTGAGCCAGCGTTGACTTTATATCTGGATAGAACATGAGTATATTATGTATTACTTTCAAATAAATAAAGGTTTCTGTATGGGCAACTTGAAAGTTTCATTGACTTCATTTTCTTTTAAATTACTTGAAATAATCTTTTGCAATTTTACCTAAACCATTATGTAGCCCTATTGATTATGAAAATTCACTTAAAATAAATTTAAATAAAATTCTTTCGAAAAAACCTTATAGTATTCTCATGTTTTATTCAGATATCAAGTTAACGCTGGGTGAAAATAGTCTTTTTAATGTAATTATAAACCTGAGCTTGCAAACATTTGATTAATTATAGTTTTATAATTTCATTAAAATGACCCTTCTGAGCCAGCGTTGACTTTATATCTGGATAGAACATGAGTATATTATGTGTTACTTTCAAATAAATAAATGTTTGTGTATGGGTAACTTGAAAGTTTCATTGACTCTATTTTCTTTTAAACTACTTGAAATAATCTTTTGCAATTTTACCTAAACCATTATATAGCCCTATTTGACTATGGAAATTCACTTAAAATAAATTAAAAAAAAATTCCTTTGAAAGAACTTTATAGTATTCTCATGTTTTATTCAGATATCAAGTTAACACTGGGTGAAAAGAGTCTTTTTAATGTAATTATAAACCTGAGCTTGCAAACATTTGATTAATTATAGTTTTATAATTTCATTAAAATGACCCTTCTGAGCCAGCGTTGAGTTTATATCTGGCTAAAACATGAGTATATTATGTGTTACTCTCAAATAAATAAATATTTGTGTATGGGTAATTTGAAAGTTTGATTGACTTCATTTTCTTTTAAACTACTTGAAGTAATCTTTTGCAATTTTACCTAAACCATTATGTAGCCCTATTTGATTATAAAAATTCACTTAAAATAAATTTTAAAAAAATTTTTTCGACAGAACCTTATACTATTCTCATGTTTTATTCAGATATCAAGTCAACGCTGAGTGAAAAGAGTCTTTTTAATATAATTATAAACCTGAGCTTGCAAACATTTGATTAATTATAGTTTTATAATTTCATTAAAATGACCCTTCTGAGCCAGCGTTGACTTTATATCTGGATAGAACATGAGTATATTATGTATTACTCTCAAATAAATAAATATTTGTGTATGGGTAATTTGAAAGTTTGATTGACTCCATTTTATTTTAAACTACTTGAACCATTATATAGCCCTATTTGACTATGGAAATTCACTTAAAATAAATTAAAAAAAAATTCCTTTGAAAGAACTTTATAGTATTCTCATGTTTTATTCAGATATCAAGTTAACACTGGGTGAAAAGAGTCTTTTTAATGTAATTATAAACCTGAGCTTGCAAACATTTGATTAATTATAGTTTTATAATTTCATTAAAATGACCCTTCTGAGCCAGCGTTGACTTTATATCTGGATAGAACATGAGTATATTATGTGTTACTTTCAAATAAATAAATGTTTGTGTATGGGTAACTTAAAAGTTTCATTGACTCTATTTTCTTTTAAACTACTTGAAATAATCTTTTGCAATTTTACCTAAACCATTATGTAGGCCTTTTTGATTATGAAAATTCACTTAAAATAAATTTAAATAAAATTCCTTCGAAAGAACCTTATAGTATTCTCATGTTTTATTCAGATATCAAGTTAACGCTGGGTGAAAATAGTCTTTGTAATGTAATTATAAACCTGAGCTTGCAAACATTTGATTAATTATAGTTTTATAATTTCATTAAAATGACCCTTCTGAGCCAGCGTTGACTTTATATCTGGATAAAACATGAGTATATTATGTGTTACTCTCAAATAAATAAATATTTGTGTATGGGTAATTTGAAAGTTTGATTGACTCCATTTTCTTTTAAACTACTTGAAATAATCTTTTGCAATTTTACCTAAACCATTATGTAGGCCTTTTTGATTATGAATATTCACTTAAAATAAATATAAATAAAATTCCTTCGAAAGAACCTTATAGTATTCTCATGTTTTATTCAGATATCAAGTTAACGCTGGGTGAAAAGAGTCTTTTTAATGTAATTATAAACCTGAGCTTGCAAACATTTGATTAATTATAGTTTTGTAATTTCATTAAAATGACACTTCTGAGCCAGCGTTGACTTTATATCTGGATAAAACATGAGTATATTATGTGTTACTCTCAAATAAATAAATATTTGTGTATGGGTAATTTGAAAGTTTGATTGACTTCATTTTCTTTTAAACTACTTGAAGTAATCGTTTGCAATTTTACCTAAACCATTATGTAGCCCTATTTGATTATAAAAATTCACTTAAAATAAATTTTAAAAAATTTTTTTCGACAGAACCTTATACTATTCTCATGTTTTATTCAGATATCAAGTCAACGTTGAGTGAAAAGAGTCTTTTTAATGTAATTATAAACCTGAGCTTGCAAACATTTGATTAATTATAGTTTTATAATTTCATTAAAATGACCCTTCTGAGCCAGCGTTGACTTTATATCTGCATAGAACATGAGTATATTATGTGTTACTTTCAAATAAATAAATGTTTGTGTATGGGTAATTTGAAAGTTTGATTGACTCCATTTTCTTTTAAATTACTTGAAATAATCTTTTGCAATTTTACCTAAACCATTATATAGCCCTATTTGACTATGGAAATTCACTTAAAATAAATTAAAAAAAAATTCCTTTGAAAGAACTTTATAGTATTCTCATGTTTTATTCAGATATCAAGTCAACGCTGGGTGAAAAGAGTCTTTTTAATGTAATTATAAACCTGAGCTGCAAACATTTGATTAATTATAGTTTTGTAATTTCATTAAAATGACTCTTCTGAGCCAGCGTTGACTTTATATCTGGATAGAACATGAGTATATTATGTATTACTTTCAAATAAATAAAGGTTTCTGTATGGGTAACTTGAAAGTTTCATTGACTCCATTTTCTTTTAAATTACTTGAAATAATCTTTTGCAATTTTACCTAAACCATTATGTAGCCCTATTGATTATGAAAATTCACTTAAAATAAATTTAAATAAAATTCTTTCGAAAAAACCTTATAGTATTCTCATGTTTTATTCAGATATCAAGTTAACGCTGGGTGAATATAGTCTTTTTAATGTAATTATAAACCTGAGCTTGCAAACATTTGATTAATTATAGTTTTATAATTTCATTAAAATGACCCTTCTGAGCCAGCGTTGACTTTATATCTGGATAAAACATGAGTATATTATGTGTTACTCTCAAATAAATAAACATTTGTGTATGGGTAATTTGAAAGTTTGATTGACTCCATTTTCTTTTAAACTACTTGAAATAATCTTTTGCAATTTTACCTAAACCATTATGTAGGCCTTTTTGATTATGAATATTCACTTAAAATAAATATAAATAAAATTCCTTCGAAAGAACCTTATAGTATTCTCATGTTTTATTCAGATATCAAGTTAACGCTGGGTGAAAAGAGTCTTTTTAATGTAATTATAAATCTGGGCTTGCAAACATTTGATTAATTATAGTTTTGTAATTTCATTAAAATGACACTTCTGAGCCAGCGTTGACTTTATATCTGGATAGAACATGAGTGTATTATGTATTACTTTCAATTAAATAAATGTTTGTGTATGGGTAACTTGAAAGTTTCATTGACTCCATTTTCTTTTAAATCACTTGAAATAATCTTTTGCAATTTTACCTAAACCATTATGTAGCCCTATTGATTATGAAAATTCACTTAAAATAAATTTAAATAAAATTCTTTCGAAAAAACTTTATAGTATTCTCATGTTTTATTCAGATATCAAGTTAACACTGGGTGAAAAGAGTCTTTTTAATGTAATTATAAACCTGAGCTTGCAAACATTTGATTAATTATAGTTTTATAATTTCATTAAAATGACCCTTCTGAGCCAGCGTTGACTTTATATCTGGATAGAACATGAGTATATTATGTGTTACTTTCAAATAAATAAATGTTTGTGTATGGGTAACTTGAAAGTTTCATTGACTCTATTTTCTTTTAAACTACTTGAAATAATCTTTTGCAATTTTACCTAAACCATTATGTAGCCCTATTTGTTATGAAAATTCACTTAAAATAAATTTAAATAAAATTCTTTCGAAAAAACTTTATAGTATTCTCATGTTTTATTCAGATATCAAGTTAACACTGGGTGAAAAGAGTCTTTTTAATGTAATAAAAACGTGAGCTTGCAGACATTTGATTAATTATAGTTTTATAATTTCATTAATATGACCATTCTGAGCCAGCGTTGACTTTATATCTGGATAAAACATGAGTATATTATGTGTTACTCTCAAATAAATAAATATTTGTGTATGGGTAACTTGAAAGTTTCATTGACTCCATTTTCTTTTAAATTACTTGAAATAATCTTTTGCAATTTTACCTAAACCATTATGTAGCCCTATTTGATTATAAAAATTAACTTAAAATAAATTTTAAAAAAAATTTTTCCACAGAACCTTATACTATTCTCATGTTTTATTCAGATATCAAGTCAACGCTGAGTGAAAAGAGTCTTTTTAATGTAATTATAAACCTGAGCTTGCAAACATTTGATTAATTATAGTTTTATAATTTCATTAAAATGACCCTTCTGAGCCAGCGTTGACTTTATATCTGGATAGAACATGAGTATATTATGTGTTACTTTCAAATAAATAAATGTTTGTGTATGGGTAACTTGAAAGTTTCATTGACTCTATTTTCTTTTAAACTACTTGAAATAATCTTTTGCAATTTTACCTAAACCATTATGTAGGCTTTTTTGATTATGAAAATTCACTTAAAATAAATTTAAATAAAATTCCTTCGAAAGAACCTTATAGTATTCTCATGTTTTATTCAGATATCAAGTTAACGCTGGGTGAAAATAGTCTTTGTAATGTAATTATAAACCTGAGCTTGCAAACATTTGATTAATTATAGTTTTATAATTTCATTAAAATGACCCTTCTGAGCCAGCGTTGACTTTATATCTGGATAAAACATGAGTATATTATGTGTTACTCTCAAATAAATAAATATTTGTGTGTGGGTAATTTGAAAGTTTCATTGACTCTATTTTCTTTTAAACTACTTGAAATAATCTTTTGCAATTTTACCTAAACCATTATGTAGGCCTTTTTGATTATGAAAATTCACTTAAAATAAATTTAAATAAAATTCCTTCGAAAGAACCTTATAGTATTCTCATGTTTTATTCAGATATCAAGTTAACGCTGGGTGAAAATAGTCTTTGTAATGTAATTATAAACCTGAGCTTGCAAACATTTGATTAATTATAGTTTTATAATTTCATTAAAATGACCCTTCTGAGCCAGCGTTGACTTTATATCTGGATAAAACATGAGTATATTATGTGTTACTTTCAAATAAATAAATGTTTGTGTATGGGTAATTTGAAAGTTTGATTGACTCCATTTTCTTTTAAATTACTTGAAATAATCTTATGCAATTTTACCTAAACCATTATATAGCCCTATTTGACTATGGAAATTCACTTAAAATAAATTAAAAAAAAATCCTTTGAAAGAACTTTATAGTATTCTCATGTTTTATTCAGATATCAAGTTAACACTGGGTGAAAAGAGTCTTTTTAATGTAATTATAAACCTGAGCTTGCAAACATTTGATTAATTATAGTTTTATAATTTCATTAAAATGACCCTTCTGAGCCAGCGTTGACTTTATATCTGGCTAAAACATGAGTATATTATGTGTTACTCTCAAATAAATAAATATTTGTGTGTGGGTAATTTGAAAGTTTGATTGACTTCATTTTCTTTTAAACTACTTGAAGTAATCGTATGCAATTTTACCTAAACCATTATGTAGCCCTATTTGATTATAAAAATTCACTTAAAATAAATTTAAAAAAAATTTTTTCGACAGAACCTTATACTATTCACATGTTTTATTCAGATATCAAGTCAACGCTGAGTGAAAAGAGTCTTTTTAATGTAATTATAAACCTGAGCTTGCAAACATTTGATTAATTATAGTTTTGTAATTTCATTAAAATGACTCTTCTGAGCCAGCGTTGACTTTATATCTGGATAGAACATGAGTATATTATGTATTACTTTCAAATAAATAAAGGTTTCTGTATGGGCAACTTGAAAGTTTCATTGACTTCATTTTCTTTTAAATTACTTGAAATAATCTTTTGCAATTTTACCTAAACCATTATGTAGCCCTATTGATTATGAAAATTCACTTAAAATAAATTTAAATAAAATTCTTTCGAAAAAACCTTATAGTATTCTCATGTTTTATTCAGATATCAAGTTAACGCTGGGTGAAAATAGTCTTTTTAATGTAATTATAAACCTGAGCTTGCAAACATTTGATTAATTATAGTTTTATAATTTCATTAAAATGACCCTTCTGAGCCAGCGTTGACTTTATATCTGGATAGAACATGAGTATATTATGTGTTACTTTCAAATAAATAAATGTTTGTGTATGGGTAACTTGAAAGTTTCATTGACTCTATTTTCTTTTAAACTACTTGAAATAATCTTTTGCAATTTTACCTAAACCATTATGTAGGCCTTTTTGATTATGAAAATTCACTTAAAATAAATTTAAATAAAATTCCTTCGAAAGAACCTTATAGTATTCTCATGTTTTATTCAGATATCAAGTTAACGCTGGGTGAAAATAGTCTTTGTAATGTAATTATAAACCTGAGCTTGCAAACATTTGATTAATTATAGTTTTATAATTTCATTAAAATGACCCTTCTGAGCCAGCGTTGACTTTATATCTGGATAAAACATGAGTATATTATGTGTTACTTTCAAATAAATAAATGTTTGTGTATGGGTAATTTGAAGGTTTGATTGACTCCATTTTCTTTTAAATTACTTGAAATAATCTTTTGCAATTTTACCTAAACCATTATATAGCCCTATTTGACTATGGAAATTCACTTAAAATAAATTAAAAAAAAATTCCTTTGAAAGAACTTTATAGTATTCTCATGTTTTATTCAGATATCAAGTTAACACTGGGTGAAAAGAGTCTTTTTAATGTAATTATAAACCTGAGCTTGCAAACATTTGATTAATTATAGTTTTATAATTTCATTAAAATGACCCTTCTGAGCCAGCGTTGAGTTTATATCTGGCTAAAACATGAGTATATTATGTGTTACTCTCAAATAAATAAATATTTGTGTATGGGTAATTTGAAAGTTTGATTGACTTCATTTTCTTTTAAACTACTTGAAGTAATCTTTTGCAATTTTACCTAAACCATTATGTAGCCCTATTTGATTATAAAAATTCACTTAAAATAAATTTTAAAAAAATTTTTTCGACAGAACCTTATACTATTCTCATGTTTTATTCAGATATCAAGTCAACGCTGAGTGAAAAGAGTCTTTTTAATATAATTATAAACCTGAGCTTGCAAACATTTGATTAATTATAGTTTTATAATTTCATTAAAATGACCCTTCTGAGCCAGCGTTGACTTTATATCTGGATAGAACATGAGTATATTATGTATTACTCTCAAATAAATAAATATTTGTGTATGGGTAATTTGAAAGTTTGATTGACTCCATTTTATTTTAAACTACTTGAACCATTATATAGCCCTATTTGACTATGGAAATTCACTTAAAATAAATTAAAAAAAAATTCCTTTGAAAGAACTTTATAGTATTCTCATGTTTTATTCAGATATCAAGTTAACACTGGGTGAAAAGAGTCTTTTTAATGTAATTATAAACCTGAGCTTGCAAACATTTGATTAATTATAGTTTTATAATTTCATTAAAATGACCCTTCTGAGCCAGCGTTGACTTTATATCTGGATAGAACATGAGTATATTATGTGTTACTTTCAAATAAATAAATGTTTGTGTATGGGTAACTTGAAAGTTTCATTGACTCTATTTTCTTTTAAACTACTTGAAATAATCTTTTGCAATTTTACCTAAACCATTATGTAGGCCTTTTTGATTATGAAAATTCACTTAAAATAAATTTAAATAAAATTCCTTCGAAAGAACCTTATAGTATTCTCATGTTTTATTCAGATATCAAGTTAACGCTGGGTGAAAATAGTCTTTGTAATGTAATTATAAACCTGAGCTTGCAAACATTTGATTAATTATAGTTTTATAATTTCATTAAAATGACCCTTCTGAGCCAGCGTTGACTTTATATCTGGATAAAACATGAGTATATTATGTGTTACTTTCAAATAAATAAATGTTTGTGTATGGGTAATTTGAAGGTTTGATTGACTCCATTTTCTTTTAAATTACTTGAAATAATCTTTTGCAATTTTACCTAAACCATTATATAGCCCTATTTGACTATGGAAATTCACTTAAAATAAATTAAAAAAAAATTCCTTTGAAAGAACTTTATAGTATTCTCATGTTTTATTCAGATATCAAGTTAACACTGGGTGAAAAGAGTCTTTTTAATGTAATTATAATCCTGAGCTTGCAAACATTTGATTAATTATAGTTTTATAATTTCATTAAAATGACCCTTCTGAGCCAGCGTTGAGTTTATATCTGGCTAAAACATGAGTATATTATGTGTTACTTTCAAATAAATAAATGTTTGTGTATGGGTAACTTGAAAGTTTCATTGACTCTATTTTCTTTTAAACTACTTGAAATAATCTTTTGCAATTTTACCTAAACCATTATGTAGGCCTTTTTGATTATGAAAATTCACTTAAAATAAATTTAAATAAAATTCCTTCGAAAGAACCTTATAGTATTCTCATGTTTTATTCGAATATCAAGTTAACGCTGGGTGAAAAGAGTCTTTTTAATGTAATTATAAACCTGAGCTGCAAACATTTGATTAATTATAGTTTTGTAATTTCATTAAAATGACTCTTCTGAGCCAGCGTTGACTTTATATCTGGATAGAACATCAGTATATTATGTATTACTCTCAAATAAATAAATATTTGTGTATGGGTAATTTGAAAGTTTGATTGACTCCATTTTCTTTTAAACTACTTGAAATAATCTTTTGCAATTTTACCTAAACCATTATGTAGGCCTTTTTGATTATGAAAATTCACTTAAAATAAATTTAAATAAAATTCCTTCGAAAGAACCTTATAGTATTCTCATGTTTTATTCGAATATCAAGTTAACGCTGGGTGAAAAGAGTCTTTTTAATGTAATTATAAACCTGAGCTGCAAACATTTGATTAATTATAGTTTTGTAATTTCATTAAAATGACTCTTCTGAGCCAGCGTTGACTTTATATCTGGATAGAACATGAGTATATTATGTATTACTTTCAAATAAATAAAGGTTTCTGTATGGGTAACTTGAAAGTTTCATTGACTCCATTTTCTTTTAAATTACTTGAAATAATCTTTTGCAATTTTACCTAAACCATTATGTAGCCCTATTGATTATGAAAATTCACTTAAAATAAATTTAAATAAAATTCTTTCGAAAAAACCTTATAGTATTCTCATGTTTTATTCAGATATCAAGTTAACGCTGGGTGAAAATAGTCTTTTTAATGTAATTATAAACCTGAGCTTGCAAACATTTGATTAATTATAGTTTTATAATTTCATTAAAATGACCCTTCTGAGCCAGCGATGACTTTATATCTGGATAAAACATGAGTATATTATGTGTTACTCTCAAATAAATAAAAATTTGTGTATGGGTAATTTGAAAGTTTGATTGACTCCATTTTCTTTTAAACTACTTGAAATAATCTTTTGCAATTTTACCTAAACCATTATGTAGGCCTTTTTGATTATGAATATTCACTTAAAATAAATATAAATAAAATTCCTTCGAAAGAACCTTATAGTATTCTCATGTTTTATTCAGATATCAAGTTAACGCTGGGTGAAAAGAGTCTTTTTAATGTAATTATAAATCTGAGCTTGCAAACATTTGATTAATTATAGTTTTGTAATTTCATTAAAATGACACTTCTGAGCCAGCGTTGACTTTATATCTGGATAGAACATGAGTGTATTATGTATTACTTTCAATTAAATAAATGTTTGTGTATGGGTAACTTGAAAGTTTCATTGACTCCATTTTCTTTTAAATCACTTGAAATAATCTTTTGCAATTTTACCTAAACCATTATGTAGCCCTATTGATTATGAAAATTCACTTAAAATAAATTAAAATAAAATTCTTTCGAAAAAACTTTATAGTATTCTCATGTTTTATTCAGATATCAAGTTAACACTGGGTGAAAAGAGTCTTTTTAATGTAATTATAAACCTGAGCTTGCAAACATTTGATTAATTATAGTTTTATAATTTCATTAAAATGGCCCTTCTGAGCCAGCGTTGACTTTATATCTGGATAGAACATGAGTATATTATGTGTTACTTTCAAATAAATAAATGTTTGTGTATGGGTAACTTGAAAGTTTCATTGACTCTATTTTCTTATAAACTACTTGAAATAATCTTTTGCAATTTTACCTAAACCATTATGTAGCCCTATTGATTATGAAATATCACTTAAAATAAATTTAAATAAAATTCTTTCGAAAAAACTTTATAGTATTCTCATGTTTTATTCAGATATCAAGTTAACACTGGGTGAAAAGAGTTTTTTTAATGTAATTATAAACCTGAGCTTGCAAACATTTGATTAATTATAGTTTTATAATTTCATTAAAATGACCCTTCTGAGCCAGCGTTGACTTTATATCTGGATAGAACATGAGTATATTATGTGTTACTTTCAAATAAATAAATGTTTGTGTATGGGTAATTTGAAAGTTTGATTGACTCCATTTTCTTTTAAATTACTTGAAATAATCTTTTGCAATTTTACCTAAACCATTATATAGCCCTATTTGACTATGGAAATTCACTTAAAATAAATTAAAAAAAAATTCCTTTGAAAGAACTTTATAGTATTCTCATGTTTTATTCAGATATCAAGTTAACGCTGGGTGAAAAGAGTCTTTTTAATGTAATTATAAACCTGAGCTTGCAAACATTTGATTAATTATAGTTTTATAATTTCATTAAAATGACCCTTCTGAGCTATCGTTGACTTTATATCTGGCTAAAACACGAGTATATTATGTGTTACTCTCAAATAAATAAATATTTGTGTGTGGGTAATTTGAAAGTTTGATTGACTTCATTTTCTTTTAAACTACATGAAGTAATCGTTTGTAATTTTACCTAAACCATTATGTAGCCCTATTTGATTATAAAATTTCACTTAAAATAAATTTTAAAAAAAATTTTTCTACAGAACCTTATACTATTCTCATGTTTTATTCAGATATCAAGTCAACGCTGAGTGAAAAGAGTCTTTTTAATGTAATTATAAACCTGAGCTTGCAAACATTTGATTAATTATAGTTTTATAATTTCATTAAAATGACCCTTCTGAGCCAGCGTTGACTTTATATCTGGATAGAACATGAGTATATTATGTGTTACTTTCAAATAAATAAATATTTATGTATGGGTAATTTGAAAGTTTCATTGACTCCATTTTCTTTTAAATCACTTAAAATAATCTTTTGCAATTTTACCTAAACCATTATGTAGCCCTATTGATTATGAAAATTCACTTAAAATAAATTTAAATAAAATTCTTTCGAAAAAACTTTATAGTATTCTCATGTTTTATTCAGATATCAAGTTAACACTGGGTGAAAAGAGTCTTTTTAATGTAATTATAAACCTGAGCTTGCAAACATTTGATTAATTATAGTTTTATAATTTCATTAAAATGACCCTTCTGAGCCAGCGTTGACTTTATATCTGCATAGAACATGAGTATATTATGTGTTACTTTCAAATAAATAAATGTTTGTGTATGGGTAATTTGAAAGTTTGATTGACTCCATTTTCTTTTAAATTACTTGAAATAATCTTTTGCAATTTTACCTAAACCATTATATAGCCCTATTTGACTATGGAAATTCACTTAAAATAAATTAAAAAAAAATTCCTTTGAAAGAACTTTATAGTATTCTCATGTTTTATTCAGATAACAAGTTAACACTGGGTGAAAAGAGTCTTTTTAATGTAATTATAAACCTGAGCTTGCAAACATTTGATTAATTATAGTTTTATAATTTCATTAAAATGACCCTTCTGAGCCAGCGTTGACTTTATATCTGGATAGAACATGAGTATATTATGTGTTACTTTCAAATAAATAAAGGTTTCTGTATGGGTAACTTGAAAGTTTCATTGACTCCATTTTCTTTTAAATTACTTGAAATAATCTTTTGCAATTTTACCTAAACCATTATGTAGCCCTATTGATTATGAAAATTCACTTAAAATAAATTTAAATAAAATTCTTTCGAAAAAACCTTATAGTATTCTCATGTTTTATTCAGATATCAAGTTAACGCTGGGTGAAAAGAGTCTTTTTAATGTAATTATAAACCTGAGCTTGCAAACATTTGATTAATTATAGTTTTATAATTTCATTAAAATGACCCTTCTGAGCCAGCGTTGACTTTATATCTGGATAGAACATGAGTATATTATGTGTTACTTTCAAATAAATAAATGTTTGTGTATGGGTAACTTGAAAGTTTCATTGACTCTATTTTCTTTTAAACTACTTGAAATAATCTTTTGCAATTTTACCTAAACCATTATGTAGCCCTATTTGTTATGAAAATTCACTTAAAATAAATTTAAATAAAATTCTTTCGAAAAAACTTTATAGTATTCTCATGTTTTATTCAGATATCAAGTTAACACTGGGTGAAAAGAGTCTTTTTAATGTAATAAAAACGTGAGCTTGCAAACATTTGATTAATTATAGTTTTATAATTTCATTAATATGACCATTCTGAGCCAGCGTTGACTTTATATCTGGATAAAACATGAGTATATTATGTGTTACTCTCAAATAAATAAATATTTGTGTATGGGTAACTTGAAAGTTTCATTGACTCCATTTTCTTTTAAATTACTTGAAATAATCTTTTGCAATTTTACCTAAACCATTATGTAGCCCTATTTGATTATAAAAATTAACTTAAAATAAATTTTAAAAAAATTTTTTCGACAGAACCTTATACTATTCTCATGTTTTATTCAGATATCAAGTCAACGCTGAGTGAAAAGAGTCTTTTTAATGTAATTATAAACCTGAGCTTGCAAACATTTGATGAATTATAGTTTTATAATTTCATTAAAATGACCCTTCTGAGCCAGCGTTGACTTTATATCTGGATAGAACATGAGTATATTATGTGTTACTTTCAAATAAATAAATGTTTGTGTATGGGTAACTTGAAAGTTTCATTGACTCTATTTTCTTTTAAACTACTTGAAATAATCTTTTGCAATTTTACCTAAACCATTATGTAGGCCTTTTTGATTATGAATATTCACTTAAAATAAATTTAAATAAAATTCCTTCGAAAGAACCTTATAGTATTCTCATGTTTTATTCAGATATCAAGTTAACGCTGGGTGAAAATAGTCTTTGTAATGTAATTATAAACCTGAGCTTGCAAACATTTGATTAATTATAGTTTTATAATTTCATTAAAATGACCCTTCTAAGCCAGCGTTGACTTTATATCTGGATAAAACATGAGTATATTATGTGTTACTCTCAAATAAATAAATATTTGTGTATGGGTAATTTGAAAGTTTGATTGACTCCATTTTCTTTTAAACTACTTGAAATAATCTTTTGCAATTTTACCTAAACCATTATGTAGGCCTTTTTGATTATGAATATTCACTTAAAATAAATATAAATAAAATTCCTTCGAAAGAACCTTATAGTATTCTCATGTTTTATTCAGATATCAAGTTAACGCTGGGTGAAAAGAGTCTTTTTAATGTAATTATAATCCTGAGCTTGCAAACATTTGATTAATTATAGTTTTGTAATTTCATTAAAATGACACTTCTGAGCCAGCGTTGACTTTATATCTGGATAAAACATGAGTATATTATGTGTTACTCTCAAATAAATAAATATTTATGTATGGGTAATTTGAAAGTTTCATTGACTCCATTTTCTTTTAAATCACTTAAAATAATCTTTTGCAATTTTACCTAAACCATTATATAGCCCTATTTGACTATGGAAATTCACTTAAAATAAATTAAAAAAAAATTCCTTTGAAAGAACTTTATAGTATTCTCATGTTTTATTCAGATATCAAGTTAACACTGGGTGAAAAGAGTCTTTTTAATGTAATTATAAACCTGAGCTTGCAAACATTTGATTAATTATAGTTTTATAATTTCATTAAAATGACCCTTCTGAGCTAGCGTTGACTTTATATCTGGCTAAAACATGAGTATATTATGTGTTACTCTCAAATAAATAAATATTTGTGTGTGGGTAATTTGAAAGTTTGATTGACTTCATTTTCTTTTAAACTACTTGAAGTAATCGTTTGTAATTTTACCTAAACCATTATGTAGCCCTATTTGATTATAAAAATTCACTTAAAATAAATTTTAAAAAATTTTTTTCGACAGAACCTTATACTATTCTCATGTTTTATTCAGATATGAAGTCAACGCTGAGTGAAAAGAGTCTTTTTAATGTAATTATAAACCTGAGCTTGCAAACATTTGATTAATTATAGTTTTTTAATTTCATTAAAATGACCCTTCTGAGCCAGCGTTGACTTTATATCTGGATAGAACATGAGTATATTATGTGTTACTTTCAAATAAATAAATGTTTGTGTATGGGTAATTTGAAAGTTTGATTGACTCCATTTTCTTTTAAATTACTTGAAATAATCTTTTGCAATTTTACCTAAACCATTATATAGCCCTATTTGACTATGGAAATTCACTTAAAATAAATTAAAAAAAAATTCCTTTGAAAGAACTTTATAGTATTCTCATGTTTTATTCAGATATCAAGTTAACACTGGGTGAAAAGAGTCTTTTTAATGTAATTATAAACCTGAGCTTGCAAACATTTGATTAATTATAGTTTTATAATTTCATTAAAATGACCCTTCTGAGCCAGCGTTGACGTTATATCTGGCTAAAACATGAGTATATTATGTGTTACTCTCAAATAAATAAATATTTGTGTGTGGGTAATTTGAAAGTTTGATTGACTTCATTTTCTTTTAAACTACTTGAAGTAATCGTTTGTAATTTTACCTAAACCATTATGTAGCCCTATTTGATTATAAAAATTCACTTAAAATAAATTTTAAAAAAAAATTTCTGACAGAACCTTATACTATTCTCATGTTTTATTCAGATATCAAGTCAACGCTGAGTGAAAAGAGTCTTTTTAATGTAATTATAAACCTGAGCTTGCAAACATTTGATTAATTATAGTTTTGTAATTTCATTAAAATGACACTTCTGAGCCAGCGTTGACTTTATATCTGGATAGAACATGAGTGTATTATGTATTACTTTCAATTAAATAAATGTTTGTGTATGGGTAACTTGAAAGTTTCATTGACTCCATTTTCTTTTAAATCACTTGAAATAATCTTTTGCAATTTTACCTAAACCATTATGTAGCCCTATTGATTATGAAAATTCACTTAAAATAAATTTAAATAAAATTCCTTCGAAAGAACCTTATAGTATTCTCATGTTTTATTCAGATATCAAGTTAACGCTGGGTGAAAATAGTCTTTGTAATGTAATTATAAACCTGAGCTTGCAAACATTTGATTAATTATAGTTTTATAATTTCATTAAAATGACCCTTCTGAGCCAGCGTTGACTTTATATCTGGATAAAACATGAGTATATTATGTGTTACTTTCAAATAAATAAATGTTTGTGTATGGGTAATTTGAAGGTTTGATTGACTCCATTTTCTTTTAAATTACTTGAAATAATCTTTTGCAATTTTACCTAAACCATTATATAGCCCTATTTGACTATGGAAATTCACTTAAAATAAATTAAAAAAAAATTCCTTTGAAAGAACTTTATAGTATTCTCATGTTTTATTCAGATATCAAGTTAACACTGGGTGAAAAGAGTCTTTTTAATGTAATTATAATCCTGAGCTTGCAAACATTTGATTAATTATAGTTTTATAATTTCATTAAAATGACCCTTCTGAGCCAGCGTTGAGTTTATATCTGGCTAAAACATGAGTATATTATGTGTTACTTTCAAATAAATAAATGTTTGTGTATGGGTAACTTGAAAGTTTCATTGACTCTATTTTCTTTTAAACTACTTGAAATAATCTTTTGCAATTTTACCTAAACCATTATGTAGGCCTTTTTGATTATGAAAATTCACTTAAAATAAATTTAAATAAAATTCCTTCGAAAGAACCTTATAGTATTCTCATGTTTTATTCGAATATCAAGTTAACGCTGGGTGAAAAGAGTCTTTTTAATGTAATTATAAACCTGAGCTGCAAACATTTGATTAATTATAGTTTTGTAATTTCATTAAAATGACTCTTCTGAGCCAGCGTTGACTTTATATCTGGATAGAACATCAGTATATTATGTATTACTCTCAAATAAATAAATATTTGTGTATGGGTAATTTGAAAGTTTGATTGACTCCATTTTCTTTTAAACTACTTGAAATAATCTTTTGCAATTTTACCTAAACCATTATGTAGGCCTTTTTGATTATGAAAATTCACTTAAAATAAATTTAAATAAAATTCCTTCGAAAGAACCTTATAGTATTCTCATGTTTTATTCGAATATCAAGTTAACGCTGGGTGAAAAGAGTCTTTTTAATGTAATTATAAACCTGAGCTGCAAACATTTGATTAATTATAGTTTTGTAATTTCATTAAAATGACTCTTCTGAGCCAGCGTTGACTTTATATCTGGATAGAACATGAGTATATTATGTATTACTTTCAAATAAATAAAGGTTTCTGTATGGGTAACTTGAAAGTTTCATTGACTCCATTTTCTTTTAAATTACTTGAAATAATCTTTTGCAATTTTACCTAAACCATTATGTAGCCCTATTGATTATGAAAATTCACTTAAAATAAATTTAAATAAAATTCTTTCGAAAAAACCTTATAGTATTCTCATGTTTTATTCAGATATCAAGTTAACGCTGGGTGAAAATAGTCTTTTTAATGTAATTATAAACCTGAGCTTGCAAACATTTGATTAATTATAGTTTTATAATTTCATTAAAATGACCCTTCTGAGCCAGCGATGACTTTATATCTGGATAAAACATGAGTATATTATGTGTTACTCTCAAATAAATAAAAATTTGTGTATGGGTAATTTGAAAGTTTGATTGACTCCATTTTCTTTTAAACTACTTGAAATAATCTTTTGCAATTTTACCTAAACCATTATGTAGGCCTTTTTGATTATGAATATTCACTTAAAATAAATATAAATAAAATTCCTTCGAAAGAACCTTATAGTATTCTCATGTTTTATTCAGATATCAAGTTAACGCTGGGTGAAAAGAGTCTTTTTAATGTAATTATAAATCTGAGCTTGCAAACATTTGATTAATTATAGTTTTGTAATTTCATTAAAATGACACTTCTGAGCCAGCGTTGACTTTATATCTGGATAGAACATGAGTGTATTATGTATTACTTTCAATTAAATAAATGTTTGTGTATGGGTAACTTGAAAGTTTCATTGACTCCATTTTCTTTTAAATCACTTGAAATAATCTTTTGCAATTTTACCTAAACCATTATGTAGCCCTATTGATTATGAAAATTCACTTAAAATAAATTAAAATAAAATTCTTTCGAAAAAACTTTATAGTATTCTCATGTTTTATTCAGATATCAAGTTAACACTGGGTGAAAAGAGTCTTTTTAATGTAATTATAAACCTGAGCTTGCAAACATTTGATTAATTATAGTTTTATAATTTCATTAAAATGGCCCTTCTGAGCCAGCGTTGACTTTATATCTGGATAGAACATGAGTATATTATGTGTTACTTTCAAATAAATAAATGTTTGTGTATGGGTAACTTGAAAGTTTCATTGACTCTATTTTCTTATAAACTACTTGAAATAATCTTTTGCAATTTTACCTAAACCATTATGTAGCCCTATTGATTATGAAATATCACTTAAAATAAATTTAAATAAAATTCTTTCGAAAAAACTTTATAGTATTCTCATGTTTTATTCAGATATCAAGTTAACACTGGGTGAAAAGAGTTTTTTTAATGTAATTATAAACCTGAGCTTGCAAACATTTGATTAATTATAGTTTTATAATTTCATTAAAATGACCCTTCTGAGCCAGCGTTGACTTTATATCTGGATAGAACATGAGTATATTATGTGTTACTTTCAAATAAATAAATGTTTGTGTATGGGTAATTTGAAAGTTTGATTGACTCCATTTTCTTTTAAATTACTTGAAATAATCTTTTGCAATTTTACCTAAACCATTATATAGCCCTATTTGACTATGGAAATTCACTTAAAATAAATTAAAAAAAAATTCCTTTGAAAGAACTTTATAGTATTCTCATGTTTTATTCAGATATCAAGTTAACGCTGGGTGAAAAGAGTCTTTTTAATGTAATTATAAACCTGAGCTTGCAAACATTTGATTAATTATAGTTTTATAATTTCATTAAAATGACCCTTCTGAGCTATCGTTGACTTTATATCTGGCTAAAACACGAGTATATTATGTGTTACTCTCAAATAAATAAATATTTGTGTGTGGGTAATTTGAAAGTTTGATTGACTTCATTTTCTTTTAAACTACATGAAGTAATCGTTTGTAATTTTACCTAAACCATTATGTAGCCCTATTTGATTATAAAAATTCACTTAAAATAAATTTTAAAAAAAATTTTTCTACAGAACCTTATACTATTCTCATGTTTTATTCAGATATCAAGTCAACGCTGAGTGAAAAGAGTCTTTTTAATGTAATTATAAACCTGAGCTTGCAAACATTTGATTAATTATAGTTTTATAATTTCATTAAAATGACCCTTCTGAGCCAGCGTTGACTTTATATCTGGATAGAACATGAGTATATTATGTGTTACTTTCAAATAAATAAATATTTATGTATGGGTAATTTGAAAGTTTCATTGACTCCATTTTCTTTTAAATCACTTAAAATAATCTTTTGCAATTTTACCTAAACCATTATGTAGCCCTATTGATTATGAAAATTCACTTAAAATAAATTTAAATAAAATTCTTTCGAAAAAACTTTATAGTATTCTCATGTTTTATTCAGATATCAAGTTAACACTGGGTGAAAAGAGTCTTTTTAATGTAATTATAAACCTGAGCTTGCAAACATTTGATTAATTATAGTTTTATAATTTCATTAAAATGACCCTTCTGAGCCAGCGTTGACTTTATATCTGCATAGAACATGAGTATATTATGTGTTACTTTCAAATAAATAAATGTTTGTGTATGGGTAATTTGAAAGTTTGATTGACTCCATTTTCTTTTAAATTACTTGAAATAATCTTTTGCAATTTTACCTAAACCATTATATAGCCCTATTTGACTATGGAAATTCACTTAAAATAAATTAAAAAAAAATTCCTTTGAAAGAACTTTATAGTATTCTCATGTTTTATTCAGATAACAAGTTAACACTGGGTGAAAAGAGTCTTTTTAATGTAATTATAAACCTGAGCTTGCAAACATTTGATTAATTATAGTTTTATAATTTCATTAAAATGACCCTTCTGAGCCAGCGTTGACTTTATATCTGGATAGAACATGAGTATATTATGTGTTACTTTCAAATAAATAAAGGTTTCTGTATGGGTAACTTGAAAGTTTCATTGACTCCATTTTCTTTTAAATTACTTGAAATAATCTTTTGCAATTTTACCTAAACCATTATGTAGCCCTATTGATTATGAAAATTCACTTAAAATAAATTTAAATAAAATTCTTTCGAAAAAACCTTATAGTATTCTCATGTTTTATTCAGATATCAAGTTAACGCTGGGTGAAAAGAGTCTTTTTAATGTAATTATAAACCTGAGCTTGCAAACATTTGATTAATTATAGTTTTATAATTTCATTAAAATGACCCTTCTGAGCCAGCGTTGACTTTATATCTGGATAGAACATGAGTATATTATGTGTTACTTTCAAATAAATAAATGTTTGTGTATGGGTAACTTGAAAGTTTCATTGACTCTATTTTCTTTTAAACTACTTGAAATAATCTTTTGCAATTTTACCTAAACCATTATGTAGCCCTATTTGTTATGAAAATTCACTTAAAATAAATTTAAATAAAATTCTTTCGAAAAAACTTTATAGTATTCTCATGTTTTATTCAGATATCAAGTTAACACTGGGTGAAAAGAGTCTTTTTAATGTAATAAAAACGTGAGCTTGCAAACATTTGATTAATTATAGTTTTATAATTTCATTAATATGACCATTCTGAGCCAGCGTTGACTTTATATCTGGATAAAACATGAGTATATTATGTGTTACTCTCAAATAAATAAATATTTGTGTATGGGTAACTTGAAAGTTTCATTGACTCCATTTTCTTTTAAATTACTTGAAATAATCTTTTGCAATTTTACCTAAACCATTATGTAGCCCTATTTGATTATAAAAATTAACTTAAAATAAATTTTAAAAAAATTTTTTCGACAGAACCTTATACTATTCTCATGTTTTATTCAGATATCAAGTCAACGCTGAGTGAAAAGAGTCTTTTTAATGTAATTATAAACCTGAGCTTGCAAACATTTGATGAATTATAGTTTTATAATTTCATTAAAATGACCCTTCTGAGCCAGCGTTGACTTTATATCTGGATAGAACATGAGTATATTATGTGTTACTTTCAAATAAATAAATGTTTGTGTATGTGTAACTTGAAAGTTTCATTGACTCTATTTTCTTTTAAACTACTTGAAATAATCTTTTGCAATTTTACCTAAACCATTATGTAGGCCTTTTTGATTATGAATATTCACTTAAAATAAATTTAAATAAAATTCCTTCGAAAGAACCTTATAGTATTCTCATGTTTTATTCAGATATCAAGTTAACGCTGGGTGAAAATAGTCTTTGTAATGTAATTATAAACCTGAGCTTGCAAACATTTGATTAATTATAGTTTTATAATTTCATTAAAATGACCCTTCTAAGCCAGCGTTGACTTTATATCTGGATAAAACATGAGTATATTATGTGTTACTCTCAAATAAATAAATATTTGTGTATGGGTAATTTGAAAGTTTGATTGACTCCATTTTCTTTTAAACTACTTGAAATAATCTTTTGCAATTTTACCTAAACCATTATGTAGGCCTTTTTGATTATGAATATTCACTTAAAATAAATATAAATAAAATTCCTTCGAAAGAACCTTATAGTATTCTCATGTTTTATTCAGATATCAAGTTAACGCTGGGTGAAAAGAGTCTTTTTAATGTAATTATAAACCTGAGCTTGCAAACATTTGATTAATTATAGTTTTGTAATTTCATTAAAATGACACTTCTGAGCCAGCGTTGACTTTATATCTGGATAAAACATGAGTATATTATGTGTTACTCTCAAATAAATAAATATTTATGTATGGGTAATTTGAAAGTTTCATTGACTCCATTTTCTTTTAAATCACTTAAAATAATCTTTTGCAATTTTACCTAAACCATTATATAGCCCTATTTGACTATGGAAATTCACTTAAAATAAATTAAAAAAAAATTCCTTTGAAAGAACTTTATAGTATTCTCATGTTTTATTCAGATATCAAGTTAACACTGGGTGAAAAGAGTCTTTTTAATGTAATTATAAACCTGAGCTTGCAAACATTTGATTAATTATAGTTTTATAATTTCATTAAAATGACCCTTCTGAGCTAGCGTTGACTTTATATCTGGCTAAAACATGAGTATATTATGTGTTACTCTCAAATAAATAAATATTTGTGTGTGGGTAATTTGAAAGTTTGATTGACTTCATTTTCTTTTAAACTACTTGAAGTAATCGTTTGTAATTTTACCTAAACCATTATGTAGCCCTATTTGATTATAAAAATTCACTTAAAATAAATTTTAAAAAATTTTTTTCGACAGAACCTTATACTATTCTCATGTTTTATTCAGATATGAAGTCAACGCTGAGTGAAAAGAGTCTTTTTAATGTAATTATAAACCTGAGCTTGCAAACATTTGATTAATTATAGTTTTTTAATTTCATTAAAATGACCCTTCTGAGCCAGCGTTGACTTTATATCTGGATAGAACATGAGTATATTATGTGTTACTTTCAAATAAATAAATGTTTGTGTATGGGTAATTTGAAAGTTTGATTGACTCCATTTTCTTTTAAATTACTTGAAATAATCTTTTGCAATTTTACCTAAACCATTATATAGCCCTATTTGACTATGGAAATTCACTTAAAATAAATTAAAAAAAAATTCCTTTGAAAGAACTTTATAGTATTCTCATGTTTTATTCAGATATCAAGTTAACACTGGGTGAAAAGAGTCTTTTTAATGTAATTATAAACCTGAGCTTGCAAACATTTGATTAATTATAGTTTTATAATTTCATTAAAATGACCCTTCTGAGCCAGCGTTGACGTTATATCTGGCTAAAACATGAGTATATTATGTGTTACTCTCAAATAAATAAATATTTGTGTGTGGGTAATTTGAAAGTTTGATTGACTTCATTTTCTTTTAAACTACTTGAAGTAATCGTTTGTAATTTTACCTAAACCATTATGTAGCCCTATTTGATTATAAAAATTCACTTAAAATAAATTTTAAAAAAAAATTTCTGACAGAACCTTATACTATTCTCATGTTTTATTCAGATATCAAGTCAACGCTGAGTGAAAAGAGTCTTTTTAATGTAATTATAAACCTGAGCTTGCAAACATTTGATTAATTATAGTTTTGTAATTTCATTAAAATGACACTTCTGAGCCAGCGTTGACTTTATATCTGGATAGAACATGAGTGTATTATGTATTACTTTCAATTAAATAAATGTTTGTGTATGGGTAACTTGAAAGTTTCATTGACTCCATTTTCTTTTAAATCACTTGAAATAATCTTTTGCAATTTTACCTAAACCATTATGTAGCCCTATTGATTATGAAAATTCACTTAAAATAAATTTAAATAAAATTCTTTCGAAAGAACTTTATAGTATTCTCATGTTTTATTCAGATATCAAGTTAACGCTGGGTGAAAAGAGTCTTTTTAATGTAATTATAAACCTGAGCTTGCAAACATTTGATTAATTATAGTTTTGTAATTTCATTAAAATGACTCTTCTGAGCCAGCGTTGACTTTATATCTGGATAGAACATGAGTATATTATGTGTTACTTTCAAATAAATAAATGTTTGTGTATGGGTAACTTGAAAGTTTCATTGACTCTATTTTCTTTTAAACTACTTGAAATAATCTTTTGCAATTTTACCTAAACCATTATGTAGGCCTTTTTGATTATGAAAATTCACTTAAAATAAATTTAAATAAAATTCCTTCGAAAGAACCTTATAGTATTCTCATGTTTTATTCAGATATCAAGTTAACGCTGGGTGAAAATAGTCTTTGTAATGTAATTATAAACCTGAGCTTGCAAACATTTGATTAATTATAGTTTTATAATTTCATTAAAATGACCCTTCTGAGCCAGCGTTGACTTTATATCTGGATAAAACATGAGTATATTATGTGTTACTTTCAAATAAATAAATGTTTGTGTATGGGTAACTTGAAAGTTTCATTGACTCTATTTTCTTTTAAACTACTTGAAATAATCTTTTGCAATTTTACCTAAACCATTATGTAGCCCTATTTGTTATGAAAATTCACTTAAAATAAATTTAAATAAAATTCTTTCGAAAAAACTTTATAGTATTCTCATGTTTTATTCAGATATCAAGTTAACACTGGGTGAAAAGAGTCTTTTTAATGTAATAAAAACGTGAGCTTGCAAACATTTGATTAATTATAGTTTTATAATTTCATTAATATGACCATTCTGAGCCAGCGTTGACTTTATATCTGGATAAAACATGAGTATATTATGTGTTACTCTCAAATAAATAAATATTTGTGTATGGGTAACTTGAAAGTTTCATTGACTCCATTTTCTTTTAAATTACTTGAAATAATCTTTTGCAATTTTACCTAAACCATTATGTAGCCCTATTTGATTATAAAAATTAACTTAAAATAAATTTTAAAAAAATTTTTTCGACAGAACCTTATACTATTCTCATGTTTTATTCAGATATCAAGTCAACGCTGAGTGAAAAGAGTCTTTTTAATGTAATTATAAACCTGAGCTTGCAAACATTTGATTAATTATAGTTTTATAATTTCATTAAAATGACCCTTCTGAGCCAGCGTTGACTTTATATCTGGATAGAACATGAGTATATTATGTGTTACTTTCAAATAAATAAATGTTTGTGTATGGGTAACTTGAAAGTTTCATTGACTCTATTTTCTTTTAAACTACTTGAAATAATCTTTTGCAATTTTACCTAAACCATTATGTAGGCCTTTTTGATTATGAATATTCACTTAAAATAAATTTAAATAAAATTCCTTCGAAAGAACCTTATAGTATTCTCATGTTTTATTCAGATATCAAGTTAACGCTGGGTGAAAATAGTCTTTGTAATGTAATTATAAACCTGAGCTTGCAAACATTTGATTAATTATAGTTTTATAATTTCATTAAAATGACCCTTCTAAGCCAGCGTTGACTTTATATCTGGATAAAACATGAGTATATTATGTGTTACTCTCAAATAAATAAATATTTGTGTATGGGTAATTTGAAAGTTTGATTGCCTCCATTTTCTTTTAAACTACTTGAAATAATCTTTTGCAATTTTACCTAAACCATTATGTAGGCCTTTTTGATTATGAATATTCACTTAAAATAAATATAAATAAAATTCCTTCGAAAGAACCTTATAGTATTCTCATGTTTTATTCAGATATCAAGTTAACGCTGGGTGAAAAGAGTCTTTTTAATGTAATTATAAACCTGAGCTTGCAAACATTTGATTAATTATAGTTTTGTAATTTCATTAAAATGTCACTTCTGAGCCAGCGTTGACTTTATATCTGGATAAAACATGAGTATATTATGTGTTACTCTCAAATAAATAAATATTTATGTATGGGTAATTTGAAAGTTTCATTGACTCCATTTTCTTTTAAATCACTTAAAATAATCTTTTGCAATTTTACCTAAACCATTATATAGCCCTATTTGACTATGGAAATTCACTTAAAATAAATTAAAAAAAAATTCCTTTGAAAGAACTTTATAGTATTCTCATGTTTTATTCAGATATCAAGTTAACACTGGGTGAAAAGAGTCTTTTTAATGTAATTATAAACCTGAGCTTGCAAACATTTGATTAATTATAGTTTTATAATTTCATTAAAATGACCCTTCTGAGCTAGCGTTGACTTTATATCTGGCTAAAACATGAGTATATTATGTGTTACTCTCAAATAAATAAATATTTGTGTGTGGGTAATTTGAAAGTTTGATTGACTTCATTTTCTTTTAAACTACTTGAAGTAATCGTTTGTAATTTTACCTAAACCATTATGTAGCCCTATTTGATTATAAAAATTCACTTAAAATAAATTTTAAAAAAATTTTTTCGACAGAACCTTATACTATTCTCATGTTTTATTCAGATATGAAGTCAACGCTGAGTGAAAAGAGTCTTTTTAATGTAATTATAAACCTGAGCTTGCAAACATTTGATTAATTATAGTTTTTTAATTTCATTAAAATGACCCTTCTGAGCCAGCGTTGACTTTATATCTGGATAGAACATGAGTATATTATGTGTTACTTTCAAATAAATAAATGTTTGTGTATGGGTAATTTGAAAGTTTGATTGACTCCATTTTCTTTTAAATTACTTGAAATAATCTTTTGCAATTTTACCTAAACCATTATATAGCCCTATTTGACTATGGAAATTCACTTAAAATAAATTAAAAAAAAATTCCTTTGAAAGAACTTTATAGTATTCTCATGTTTTATTCAGATATCAAGTTAACACTGGGTGAAAAGAGTCTTTTTAATGTAATTATAAACCTGAGCTTGCAAACATTTGATTAATTATAGTTTTATAATTTCATTAAAATGACCCTTCTGAGCCAGCGTTGACGTTATATCTGGCTAAAACATGAGTATATTATGTGTTACTCTCAAATAAATAAATATTTGTGTGTGGGTAATTTGAAAGTTTGATTGACTTCATTTTCTTTTAAACTACTTGAAGTAATCGTTTGTAATTTTACCTAAACCATTATGTAGCCCTATTTGATTATAAAAATTCACTTAAAATAAATTTTAAAAAAAAATTTCTGACAGAACCTTATACTATTCTCATGTTTTATTCAGATATCAAGTCAACGCTGAGTGAAAAGAGTCTTTTTAATGTAATTATAAACCTGAGCTTGCAAACATTTGATTAATTATAGTTTTGTAATTTCATTAAAATGACACTTCTGAGCCAGCGTTGACTTTATATCTGGATAGAACATGAGTGTATTATGTATTACTTTCAATTAAATAAATGTTTGTGTATGGGTAACTTGAAAGTTTCATTGACTCCATTTTCTTTTAAATCACTTGAAATAATCTTTTGCAATTTTACCTAAACCATTATGTAGCCCTATTGATTATGAAAATTCACTTAAAATAAATTTAAATAAAATTCTTTCGAAAGAACTTTATAGTATTCTCATGTTTTATTCAGATATCAAGTTAACGCTGGGTGAAAAGAGTCTTTTTAATGTAATTATAAACCTGAGCTTGCAAACATTTGATTAATTATAGTTTTGTAATTTCATTAAAATGACTCTTCTGAGCCAGCGTTGACTTTATATCTGGATAGAACATGAGTATATTATGTGTTACTTTCAAATAAATAAATGTTTGTGTATGGGTAACTTGAAAGTTTCATTGACTCTATTTTCTTTTAAACTACTTGAAATAATCTTTTGCAATTTTACCTAAACCATTATGTAGCCCTATTTGACTATGGAAATTCACTTAAAATAAATTAAAAAAAAATTCCTTTGAAAGAACTTTATAGTATTCTCATGTTTTATTCAGATATCAAGTCAACGCTGAGTGAAAAGAGTCTTTTTAATATAATTATAAACCTGAGCTTGCAAACATTTGATTAATTATAGTTTTATAATTTCATTAAAATGACCCTTCTGAGCCAGCGTTGACTTTATATCTGGATAGAACATGAGTATATTATGTGTTACTTTCAAATAAATAAATGTTTGTGTATGGGTAACTTGAATGTTTCATTGACTCTATTTTCTTTTAAACTACTTGAAATAATCTTTTGCAATTTTACCTAAACCATTATGTAGGCCTTTTTGATTATGAAAATTCACTTAAAATAAATTTAAATAAAATTCCTTCGAAAGAACCTTATAGTATTCTCATGTTTTATTCGAATATCTAGTTAACGCTGGGTGAAAAGAGTCTTTGTAATGTAATTATAAACCTGAGCTGCAAACATTTGATTAATTATAGTTTTGTAATTTCATTAAAATGACTCTTCTGAGCCAGCGTTGACTTTATATCTGGATAGAACATGAGTATATTATGTATTACTCTCAAATAAATAAATATTTGTGTTTGGGTAATTTGAAAGTTTGATTGACTCCATTTTCTTTTAAACTACTTGAAATAATCTTTTGCAATTTTACCTAAACCATTATGTAGGCCTTTTTGATTATGAAAATTCACTTAAAATAAATTTAAATAAAATTCCTTCGAAAGAACCTTATAGTATTCTCATGTTTTATTCGAATATCAAGTTAACGCTGGGTGAAAAGAGTCTTTTTAATGTAATTATAAACCTGAGCTGCAAACATTTGATTAATTATAGTTTTGTAATTTCATTAAAATGACTCTTCCGAGCCAGCGTTGACTTTATATCTGGATAGAACATGAGTATATTATGTATTACTTTCAAATAAATAAAGGTTTCTGTATGGGTAACTTGAAAGTTTCATTGACTCCATTTTCTTTTAAATTACTTGAAATAATCTTTTGCAATTTTACCTAAACCATTATGTAGCCCTATTGATTATGAAAATTCACTTAAAATAAATTTAAATAAAATTCTTTCGAAAAAACCTTATAGTATTCTCATGTTTTATTCAGATATCAAGTTAACGCTGGGTGAAAATAGTCTTTTTAATGTAATTATAAACCTGAGCTTGCAAACATTTGATTAATTATAGTTTTGTAATTTCATTAAAATGACACTTCTGAGCCAGCGTTGACTTTATATCTGGATAGAACATGAGTGTATTATGTATTACTTTCAATTAAATAAATGTTTGTGTATGGGTAACTTGAAAGTTTCATTGACTCCATTTTCTTTTAAATCACTTGAAATAATCTTTTGCAATTTTACCTAAACCATTATGTAGCCCTATTGATTATGAAAATTCACTTAAAATAAATTTAAATAAAATTCTTTCGAAAAAACTTTATAGTATTCTCATGTTTTATTCAGATATCAAGTTAACACTGGGTGAAAAGAGTCTTTTTAATGTAATTATAAACGTGAGCTTGCAAACATTTGATTAATTATAGTTTTATAATTTCATTAATATGACCATTCTGAGCCAGCGTTGACTTTATATCTGGATAGAACATGAGTATATTATGTGTTACTTTCAAATAAATAAATGTTTGTGTATGGGTAACTTGAAAGTTTCATTGACTCTATTTTCTTTTAAACTACTTGAAATAATCTTTTGCAATTTTACCTAAACCATTATGTAGGCCTTTTTGATTATGAAAATTCACTTAAAATAAATTTAAATAAAATTCCTTCGAAAGAACCTTATAGTATTCTCATGTTTTATTCAGATATCAAGTTAACGCTGGGTGAAAATAGTCTTTGTAATGTAATTATAAACCTGAGCTTGCAAACATTTGATTAATTATAGTTTTATAATTTCATTAAAATGACCCTTCTGAGCCAGCGTTGACTTTATATCTGGATAAAACATGAGTATATTATGTGTTACTCTCAAATAAATAAATATTTGTGTATGGGTAATTTGAAAGTTTCATTGACTCCATTTTCTTTTAAATCACTTAAAATAATCTTTTGCAATTTTACCTAAACCATTATGTAGCCCTATTGATTATGAAAATTCACTTAAAATAAATTTAAATAAAATTCTTTCGAAAAAACTTTATAGTATTCTCATGTTTTATTCAGATATCAAGTTAACACTGGGTGAAAAGAGTCTTTTTAATGTAATTATAAACCTGAGCTTGCAAACATTTGATTAATTATAGTTTTATAATTTCATTAAAATGACCCTTCTGAGCCAGCGTTGACTTTATATCTGGCTAAAACATGAGTATATTATGTGTTACTCTCAAATAAATAAATATTTGTGTGTGGGTAATTTGAAAGTTTGATTGACTTCATTTTCTTTTAAACTACATGAAGTAATCGTTTGTAATTTTACCTAAACCATTATGTAGCCCTATTTGATTATAAAAATTCACTTAAAATAAATTTTAAAAAAATTTTTTCGACAGAACCTTATACTATTCTCATGTTTTATTCAGATATCAAGTCAACGCTGAGTGAAAAGAGTCTTTTTAATGTAATTATAAACCTGAGCTTGCAAACATTTGATTAATTATAGTTTTATAATTTCATTAAAATGACCCTTCTGAGCCAGCGTTGACTTTATATCTGGATAGAACATGAGTATATTATGTGTTACTTTCAAATAAATAAATGTTTGTGTATGGGTAACTTGAAAGTTTCATTGACTCTATTTTCTTTTAAACTACTTGAAATAATCTTTTGCAATTTTACCTAAACCATTATGTAGGCCTTTTTGATTATGAAAATTCACTTAAAATAAATTTAAATAAAATTCCTTCGAAAGAACCTTATAGTATTCTCATGTTTTATTCGAATATCAAGTTAACGCTGGGTGAAAAGAGTCTTTGTAATGTAAAAATAAACCTGAGCTGCAAACATTTGATTAATTATAGTTTTGTAATTTCATTAAAATGACTCTTCTGAGCCAGCGTTGACTTTATATCTGGATAGAACATGAGTATATTATGTATTACTCTCAAATAAATAAATATTTGTGTATGGGTAATTTGAAAGTTTGATTGACTCCATTTTATTTTAAACTACTTGAACCATTATATAGCCCTATTTGACTATGGAAATTCACTTAAAATAAATTAAAAAAAAATTCCTTTGAAAGAACTTTATAGTATTCTCATGTTTTTTTCAGATATCAAGTTAACACTGGGTGAAAAGAGTCTTTTTAATGTAATTATAAACCTGAGCTTGCAAACATTTGATTAATTATAGTTTTATAATTTCAATAAAATGACCCTTCTGAGCCAGCGTTGAGTTTATATCTGACTAAAACATGAGTATATTATGTGTTACTCTCAAATAAATAAATATTTGTGTATGGGTAATTTGAAAGTTTGATTGACTTCATTTTCTTTTAAACTACTTGAAGTAATCGTTTGCAATTTTACCTAAACCATTATGTAGCCCTATTTGATTATAAAAATTCACTTAAAATAAATTTAAAAAAAATTTTTTCGACAGAACCTTATACTATTCTCATGTTTTATTCAGATATCAAGTCAACGCTGAGTGAAAAGAGTCTTTTTAATATAATTATAAACCTGAGCTTGCAAACATTTGATTAATTATAGTTTTATAATTTCATTAAAATGACCCTTCTGAGCCAGCGTTGACTTTATATCTGGATAGAACATGAGTATATTATGTGTTACTTTCAAATAAATAAATGTTTGTGTATGGGTAACTTGAAAGTTTCATTGACTCTATTTTCTTTTAAACTACTTGAAATAATCTTTTGCAATTTTACCTAAACCATTATGTAGGCCTTTTTGATTATGAAAATTCACTTAAAATAAATTTAAATAAAATTCCATCGAAAGAACCTTATAGTATTCTCATGTTTTATTCGAATATCAAGTTAACGCTGGGTGAAAAGAGTCTTTTTAATGTAATTATAAACCTGAGCTGCAAACATTTGATTAATTATAGTTTTGTAATTTCATTAAAATGACTCTTCTGAGCCAGCGTTGACTTTATATCTGGATAGAACATGAGTATATTATGTATTACTCTCAAATAAATAAATATTTGTGTATGGGTAATTTGAAAGTTTGATTGACTCCATTTTCTTTTAAACTACTTGAAATAATCTTTTGCAATTTTACCTAAACCATTATGTAGGCCTTTTTGATTATTAAAATTCACTTAAAATAAATTTAAATAAAATTCCTTCGAAACAACCTTATAGTATTCTCATGTTTTATTCGAATATCAAGTTAACGCTGGGTGAAAAGAGTCTTTTTAATGTAATTATAAACCTGAGCTGCAAACATTTGATTAATTATAGTTTTGTAATTTCATTAAAATGACTCTTCTGAGCCAGCGTTGACTTTATATCTGGATAGAACATGAGTATATTATGTATTACTTTCAAATAAATAAAGGTTTCTGTATGGGTAACTTGAAAGTTTCATTGACTCCATTTTCTTTTAAATTACTTGAAATAATCTTTTGCAATTTTACCTAAACCATTATGTAGCCCTATTGATTATGAAAATTCACTTAAAATAAATTTAAATAAAATTCTTTCGAAAAAACCTTATAGTATTCTCATGTTTTATTCAGATATCAAGTTAACGCTGGGTGAATATAGTCTTTTTAATGTAATTATAAACCTGAGCTTGCAAACATTTGATTAATTATAGTTTTATAATTTCATTAAAATGACCCTTCTGAGCCAGCGTTGACTTTATATCTGGATAAAACATGAGTATATTATGTGTTACTCTCAAATAAATAAACATTTGTGTATGGGTAATTTGAAAGTTTGATTGACTCCATTTTCTTTTAAACTACTTGAAATAATCTTTTGCAATTTTACCTAAACCATTATGTAGGCCTTTTTGATTATGAATATTCACTTAAAATAAATATAAATAAAATTCCTTCGAAAGAACCTTATAGTATTCTCATGTTTTATTCAGATATCAAGTTAACGCTGGGTGAAAAGAGTCTTTTTAATGTAATTATAAATCTGGGCTTGCAAACATTTGATTAATTATAGTTTTGTAATTTCATTAAAATGACACTTCTGAGCCAGCGTTGACTTTATATCTGGATAGAACATGAGTGTATTATGTATTACTTTCAATTAAATAAATGTTTGTGTATGGGTAACTTGAAAGTTTCATTGACTCCATTTTCTTTTAAATCACTTGAAATAATCTTTTGCAATTTTACCTAAACCATTATGTAGCCCTATTGATTATGAAAATTCACTTAAAATAAATTTAAATAAAATTCTTTCGAAAAAACTTTATAGTATTCTCATGTTTTATTCAGATATCAAGTTAACACTGGGTGAAAAGAGTCTTTTTAATGTAATTATAAACCTGAGCTTGCAAACATTTGATTAATTATAGTTTTATAATTTCATTAAAATGACCCTTCTGAGCCAGCGTTGACTTTATATCTGGATAGAACATGAGTATATTATGTGTTACTTTCAAATAAATAAATGTTTGTGTATGGGTAACTTGAAAGTTTCATTGACTCTATTTTCTTTTAAACTACTTGAAATAATCTTTTGCAATTTTACCTAAACCATTATGTAGCCCTATTTGTTATGAAAATTCACTTAAAATAAAGTTAAATAAAATTCTTTCGAAAAAACTTTATAGTATTCTCATGTTTTATTCAGATATCAAGTTAACACTGGGTGAAAAGAGTCTTTTTAATGTAATAAAAACGTGAGCTTGCAGACATTTGATTAATTATAGTTTTATAATTTCATTAATATGACCATTCTGAGCCAGCGTTGACTTTATATCTGGATAAAACATGAGTATATTATGTGTTACTCTCAAATAAATAAATATTTGTGTATGGGTAACTTGAAAGTTTCATTGACTCCAGTTTCTTTTAAATTACTTGAAATAATCTTTTGCAATTTTACCTAAACCATTATGTAGCCCTATTTGATTATAAAAATTAACTTAAAATAAATTTTAAAAAAAATTTTTCGACAGAACCTTATACTATTCTCATGTTTTATTCAGATATCAAGTCAACGCTGAGTGAAAAGAGTCTTTTTAATGTAATTATAAACCTGAGCTTGCAAACATTTGATTAATTATAGTTTTATAATTTCATTAAAATGACCCTTCTGAGCCAGCGTTGACTTTATATCTGGATAGAACATGAGTATATTATGTGTTACTTTCAAATAAATAAATGTTTGTGTATGGGTAACTTGAAAGTTTCATTGACTCTATTTTCTTTTAAACTACTTGAAATAATCTTTTGCAATTTTACCTAAACCATTATGTAGGCCTTTTTGATTATGAAAATTCACTTAAAATAAATTTAAATAAAATTCCTTCGAAAGAACCTTATAGTATTCTCATGTTTTATTCAGATATCAAGTTAACGCTGGGTGAAAATAGTCTTTGTAATGTAATTATAAACCTGAGCTTGCAAACATCTGATTAATTATAGTTTTATAATTTCATTAAAATGACCCTTCTGAGCCAGCGTTGACTTTATATCTGGATAAAACATGAGTATATTATGTGTTACTCTCAAATAAATAAATATTTGTGTGTGGGTAATTTGAAAGTTTCATTGACTCTATTTTCTTTTAAACTACTTGAAATAATCTTTTGCAATTTTACCTAAACCATTATGTAGGCCTTTTTGATTATGAAAATTCACTTAAAATAAATTTAAATAAAATTCCTTCGAAAGAACCTTATAGTATTCTCATGTTTTATTCAGATATCAAGTTAACGCTGGGTGAAAATAGTCTTTGTAATGTAATTATAAACCTGAGCTTGCAAACATTTGATTAATTATAGTTTTATAATTTCATTAAAATGACCCTTCTGAGCCAGCGTTGACTTTATATCTGGATAAAACATGAGTATATTATGTGTTACTTTCAAATAAATAAATGTTTGTGTATGGGTAATTTGAAAGTTTGATTGACTCCATTTTCTTTTAAATTACTTGAAATAATCTTATGCAATTTTACCTAAACCATTATATAGCCCTATTTGACTATGGAAATTCACTTAAAATAAATTAAAAAAAAATCCTTTGAAAGAACTTTATAGTATTCTCATGTTTTATTCAGATATCAAGTTAACACTGGGTGAAAAGAGTCTTTTTAATGTAATTATAAACCTGAGCTTGCAAACATTTGATTAATTATAGTTTTATAATTTCATTAAAATGACCCTTCTGAGCCAGCGTTGACTTTATATCTGGCTAAAACATGAGTATATTATGTGTTACTCTCAAATAAATAAATATTTGTGTATGGGTAATTTGAAAGTTTGATTGACTTCATTTTCTTTTAAACTACTTGAAGTAATCGTATGCAATTTTACCTAAACCATTATGTAGCCCTATTTGATTATAAAAATTCACTTAAAATAAATTTAAAAAAAATTTTTTCGACAGAACCTTATACTATTCACATGTTTTATTCAGATATCAAGTCAACGCTGAGTGAAAAGAGTCTTTTTAATGTAATTATAAACCTGAGCTTGCAAACATTTGATTAATTATAGTTTTATAATTTCATTAAAATGACCCTTCTGAGCCAGCGTTGACTTTATATCTGCATAGAACATGAGTATATTATGTGTTACTTTCAAATAAATAAATGTTTGTGTATGGGTAATTTGAAAGTTTGATTGACTCCATTTTCTTTTAAATTACTTGAAATAATCTTTTGCAATTTTACCTAAACCATTATATAGCCCTATTTGACTATGGAAATTCACTTAAAATAAATTAAAAAAAAATTCCTTTGAAAGAACTTTATAGTATTCTCATGTTTTATTCAGATATCAAGTTAACACTGGGTGAAAAGAGTCTTTTTAATGTAATTATAAACCTGAGCTTGCAAACATTTGATTAATTATAGTTTTATAATTTCATTAAAATGACCCTTCTGAGCCAGCGTTGACTTTATATCTGGCTAAAACATGAGTATATTATGTGTTACTTTCAAATAAATAAATGTTTGCGTATGGGTAACTTGAAAGTTTCATTGACTCTAATTTCTTTTAAACTACTTGAAATAATCTTTTGCAATTTTACCTAAACCATTATGTAGGCCTTTTTGATTATGAAAATTCACTTAAAATAAATTTAAATAAAATTCCTTCGAAAGAACCTTATAGTATTCTCATGTTTTATTCAGATATCAAGTTGACGCTGGGTGAAAATAGTCTTTGTAATGTAATTATAAACCTGAGCTTGCAAACATTTGATTAATTATAGTTTTATAATTTCATTAAAATGACCCTTCTGAGCCAGCGTTGACTTTATATCTGGATAAAACATGAGTATATTATGTGTTACTCTCAAATAAATAAATATTTGTGTATGGGTAATTTGAAAGTTTGATTGACTCCATTTTCTTTTAAACTACTTGAAATAATCTTTTGCAATTTTACCTAAACCATTATGTAGGCCTTTTTGATTATGAATATTCACTTAAAATAAATATAAATAAAATTCCTTCGAAAGAACCTTATAGTATTCTCATGTTTTATTCAGATATCAAGTTAACGCTGGGTGAAAAGAGTCTTTTTAATGTAATTATAAACCTGAGCTTGCAAACATTTGATTAATTATAGTTTTATAATTTCATTAAAATGACCCTTCTGAGCCAGCGTTGACTTTATATCTGGATAGAACATGAGTATATTATGTGTTACTTTCAAATAAATAAATGTTTGTGTATGGGTAACTTGAAAGTTTCATTGACTCTATTTTCTTTTAAACTACTTGAAATAATCTTTTGCAATTTTACATAAACCATTATGTAGGCCTTTTTGATTATGAAAATTCACTTAAAATAAATTTAAATAAAATTCCTTCGAAAGAACCTTATAGTATTCTCATGTTTTATTCGAATATCAAGTTAACGCTGGGTGAAAAGAGTCTTTTTAATGTAATTATAAACCTGAGCTGCAAACATTTGATTAATTATAGTTTTGTAATTTCATTAAAATGACTCTTCTGAGCCAGCGTTGACTTTATATCTGGATAGAACATGAGTATATTATGTATTACTTTCAAATAAATAAATGTTTCTGTATGGGTAACTTGAAAGTTTCATTGACTCCATTTTCTTTTAAATTACTTGAAATAATCTTTTGCAATTTTACCTAAACCATTATGTAGCCCTATTGATTATGAAAATTCACTTAAAATAAATTTAAATAAAATTCTTTCGAAAAAACCTTATAGTATTCTCATGTTTTATTCAGATATCAAGTTAACGCTGGGTGAAAATAGTCTTTTTAATGTAATTATAAACCTGAGCTTGCAATCATTTGATTAATTATAGTTTTATAATTTCATTAAAATGACCCTTCTGAGCCAGCGTTGACTTTATATCTGGATAAAACATGAGTATATTATGTGTTACTCTCAAATAAATAAATGTTTGTGTATGGGTAATTTGAAAGTTTGATTGACTACATTTTCTTTTAAATTACTTGAAATAATCTTTTGCAATTTTACCTAAACCATTATATAGCCCTATTTGACTATGGAAATTCACTTAAAATAAATTTAAAAAAAATTCCTTTGAAAGAACTTTATAGTATTCTCATGTTTTATTCAGATATCAAGTTAACACTGGGTGAAAAGAGTCTTTTTAATGTAATTATAAACCTGAGCTTGCAAACATTTGATTAATTATAGTTTTATAATTTCATTAAAATGACCCTTCTGAGCCAGCGTTGACTTTATATCTGGATAGAACATGAGTATATTATGTGTTACTTTCAAATAAATAAATGTTTGTGTATGGGTAACTTGAAAGTTTCATTGACTCTATTTTCTTTTAAACTACTTGAAATAATCTTTTGCAATTTTACCTAAACCATTATGTAGGCCTTTTTGATTATGAAAATTCACTTAAAATAAATTTAAATAAAATTCCTTCGAAAGAACCTTATAGTATTCTCATGTTTTATTCAGATATCAAGTTAACGCTGGGTGAAAATAGTCTTTGTAATGTAATTATAAACCTGAGCTTGCAAACATTTGATTAATTATAGTTTTATAATTTCATTAAAATGACCCTTCTGAGCCAGCGTTGACTTTATATCTGCATAGAACATGAGTATATTATGTGTTACTTTCAAATAAATAAATGTTTGTGTATGGGTAATTTGAAAGTTTCATTGACTCCATTTTCTTTTAAATCACTTAAAATAATCTTTTGCAATTTTACCTAAACCATTATGTAGCCCTATTGATTATGAAAATTCACTTAAAATAAATTTAAATAAAATTCTTTCGAAAAAACTTTATAGTATTCTCATGTTTTATTCAGATATCAAGTTAACACTGGGTGAAAAGAGTCTTTTTAATGTAATTATAAACCTGAGCTTGCAAACATTTGATTAATTATAGTTTTATAATTTCATTAAAATGACCCTTCTGAGCCAGCGTTGACTTTATATCTGGATAGAACATGAGTATATTATGTGTTACTTTCAAATAAATAAATGTTTGTGTATGGGTAACTTGAAAGTTTCATTGACTCTATTTTCTTTTAAACTACTTGAAGTAATCGTTTGCAATTTTACCTAAACCATTATGTAGCCCTATTTGATTATAAAAATTCACTTAAAATAAATTTTAAAAAAATTTTTTCGACAGAACCTTATACTATTCTCATGTTTTATTCAGATATCAAGTCAACGCTGAGTGAAAAGAGTCTTTTTAATGTAATTATAAACCTGAGCTTGCAAACATTTGATTAATTATAGTTTTATAATTTCATTAAAATGACCCTTCTGAGCCAGCGTTGACTTTATATCTGGATAGAACATGAGTATATTATGTGTTACTTTCAAATAAATAAATGTTTGTGTATGGGTAACTTGAAAGTTTCATTGACTCTATTTTCTTTTAAACTACTTGAAATAATCTTTTGCAATTTTACATAAACCATTATGTAGGCCTTTTTGATTATGAAAATTCACTTAAAATAAATTTAAATAAAATTCCTTCGAAAGAACCTTATAGTATTCTCATGTTTTATTCGAATATCAAGTTAACGCTGGGTGAAAAGAGTCTTTTTAATGTAATTATAAACCTGAGCTGCAAACATTTGATTAATTATAGTTTTGTAATTTCATTAAAATGACTCTTCTGAGCCAGCGTTGACTTTATATCTGGATAGAACATGAGTATATTATGTATTACTTTCAAATAAATAAATGTTTCTGTATGGGTAACTTGGAAGTTTCATTGACTCCATTTTCTTTTAAATTACTTGAAATAATCTTTTGCAATTTTACCTAAACCATTATGTAGCCCTATTGATTATGAAAATTCACTTAAAATAAATTTAAATAAAATTCTTTCGAAAAAACCTTATAGTATTCTCATGTTTTATTCAGATATCAAGTTAACGCTGGGTGAAAATAGTCTTTTTAATGTAATTATAAACCTGAGCTTGCAAACATTTGATTAATTATAGTTTTATAATTTCATTAAAATGACCCTTCTGAGCCAGCGTTGACTTTATATCTGGATAAAACATGAGTATATTATGTGTTACTCTCAAATAAATAAATATTTGTGTATGGGTAATTTGATAGTTTGATTGACTCCATTTTCTTTTAAACTACTTGAAATAATCTTTTGCAATTTTACCTAAACCATTATGTAGCCCTATTTGATTATAAAAATTCACTTAAAATAAATTTAAATAAAATTCTTTCGAAAAAACCTTATAGTATTCTCATGTTTTATTCAGATATCAAGTTAACGCTGGGTGAAAATAGTCTTTTTAATGTAATTATAAACCTGAGCTTGCAAACATTTGATTAATTATAGTTTTATAATTTCATTAAAATGACCCTTCTGAGCCAGCGTTGACTTTATATCTGGATAACACATGAGTATATTATGTGTTACTCTCAAATAAATAAATATTTGTGTATGGGTAATTTGAAAGTTTGATTGACTCCATTTTCTTTTAAATTACTTGAAATAATCTTTTGCAATTTTACCTAAACCATTATGTAGGCCTTTTTGATTATGAATATTCAATTAAAATAAATTTCAATAAAATTCCTTCGAAAGAACCTTATAGTACTCTCATGTTTTATTCAGATATCAAGTTAACGCTGGGTGAAAAGAGTCTTTTTAATGTAATTATAAACCTGAGCTTGCAAACATTTGATTAATTATAGTTTTGTAATTTCATTAAAATGACACTTCTGAGCCAGCGTTGACTTTATATCTGGATAGAACATGAGTGTATTATGTATTACTTTCAATTAAATAAATGTTTGTGTATGGGTAACTTGAAAGTTTCATTGACTCCATTTTCTTTTAAATCACTTGAAATAATCTTTTGCAATTTTACCTAAACCATTATGTAGCCCTATTGATTATTACAATTCACTTAAAATAAATTTAAATAAAATTCTTTCGAAAAAACTTTATAGTATTCTCATGTTTTATTCAGATATCAAGTTAACACTGGGTGAAAAGAGTCTTTTTAATGTGATAAAAACGTGAGCTTGCAAACATTTGATTAATTATAGTTTTATATTTTCATTAAAATGACCCTTCTGAGCCAGCGTTGACTTTATATCTGGATAGAACATGAGTATATTATGTGTTACTTTCAAATAAATAAATGTTTGTGTATGGGTAACTTGAAAGTTTCATTGACTCTATTTTCTTTTAAACTACTTGAAATAATCTTTTGCAATTTTACCTAAACCATTATGTAGGCCTTTTTGATTATGAAAATTCACTTAAAATAAATTTAAATAAAATTCCTTCGAAAGAACCTTATAGTATTCTCATGTTTTATTCAGATATCAAGTTAACGCTGGGTGAAAATAGTCTTTGTAATGTAATTATAAACCTGAGCTTGCAAACATTTGATTAATTATAGTTTTATAATTTCATTAAAATGACCCTTCTGAGCCAGCGTTGACTTTATATCTGCATAGAACATGAGTATATTATGTGTTACTTTCAAATAAATAAATGTTTGTGTATGGGTAATTTGAAAGTTTCATTGACTCCATTTTCTTTTAAATCACTTAAAATAATCTTTTGCAATTTTACCTAAACCATTATGTAGCCCTATTGATTATGAAAATTCACTTAAAATAAATTTAAATAAAATTCTTTCGAAAAAACTTTATAGTATTCTCATGTTTTATTCAGATATCAAGTTAACACTGGGTGAAAAGAGTCTTTTTAATGTAATTATAAACCTGAGCTTGCAAACATTTGATTAATTATAGTTTTATAATTTCATTAAAATGACCCTTCTGAGCCAGCGTTGACTTTATATCTGGATAGAACATGAGTATATTATGTGTTACTTTCAAATAAATAAATGTTTGTGTATGGGTAACTTGAAAGTTTCATTGACTCTATTTTCTTTTAAACTACTTGAAGTAATCGTTTGCAATTTTACCTAAACCATTATGTAGCCCTATTTGATTATAAAAATTCACTTAAAATAAATTTTAAAAAAATTTTTTCGACAGAACCTTATACTATTCTCATGTTTTATTCAGATATCAAGTCAACGCTGAGTGAAAAGAGTCTTTTTAATGTAATTATAAACCTGAGCTTGCAAACATTTGATTAATTATAGTTTTATAATTTCATTAAAATGACCCTTCTGAGCCAGCGTTGACTTTATATCTGGATAGAACATGAGTATATTATGTGTTACTTTCAAATAAATAAATGTTTGTGTATGGGTAACTTGAAAGTTTCATTGACTCTATTTTCTTTTAAACTACTTGAAATAATCTTTTGCAATTTTACATAAACCATTATGTAGGCCTTTTTGATTATGAAAATTCACTTAAAATAAATTTAAATAAAATTCCTTCGAAAGAACCTTATAGTATTCTCATGTTTTATTCGAATATCAAGTTAACGCTGGGTGAAAAGAGTCTTTTTAATGTAATTATAAACCTGAGCTGCAAACATTTGATTAATTATAGTTTTGTAATTTCATTAAAATGACTCTTCTGAGCCAGCGTTGACTTTATATCTGGATAGAACATGAGTATATTATGTATTACTTTCAAATAAATAAATGTTTCTGTATGGGTAACTTGGAAGTTTCATTGACTCCATTTTCTTTTAAATTACTTGAAATAATCTTTTGCAATTTTACCTAAACCATTATGTAGCCCTATTGATTATGAAAATTCACTTAAAATAAATTTAAATAAAATTCTTTCGAAAAAACCTTATAGTATTCTCATGTTTTATTCAGATATCAAGTTAACGCTGGGTGAAAATAGTCTTTTTAATGTAATTATAAACCTGAGCTTGCAAACATTTGATTAATTATAGTTTTATAATTTCATTAAAATGACCCTTCTGAGCCAGCGTTGACTTTATATCTGGATAAAACATGAGTATATTATGTGTTACTCTCAAATAAATAAATATTTGTGTATGGGTAATTTGATAGTTTGATTGACTCCATTTTCTTTTAAACTACTTGAAATAATCTTTTGCAATTTTACCTAAACCATTATGTAGCCCTATTTGATTATAAAAATTCACTTAAAATAAATTTAAATAAAATTCTTTCGAAAAAACCTTATAGTATTCTCATGTTTTATTCAGATATCAAGTTAACGCTGGGTGAAAATAGTCTTTTTAATGTAATTATAAACCTGAGCTTGCAAACATTTGATTAATTATAGTTTTATAATTTCATTAAAATGACCCTTCTGAGCCAGCGTTGACTTTATATCTGGATAACACATGAGTATATTATGTGTTACTCTCAAATAAATAAATATTTGTGTATGGGTAATTTGAAAGTTTGATTGACTCCATTTTCTTTTAAATTACTTGAAATAATCTTTTGCAATTTTACCTAAACCATTATGTAGGCCTTTTTGATTATGAATATTCAATTAAAATAAATTTCAATAAAATTCCTTCGAAAGAACCTTATAGTACTCTCATGTTTTATTCAGATATCAAGTTAACGCTGGGTGAAAAGAGTCTTTTTAATGTAATTATAAACCTGAGCTTGCAAACATTTGATTAATTATAGTTTTGTAATTTCATTAAAATGACACTTCTGAGCCAGCGTTGACTTTATATCTGGATAGAACATGAGTGTATTATGTATTACTTTCAATTAAATAAATGTTTGTGTATGGGTAACTTGAAAGTTTCATTGACTCCATTTTCTTTTAAATCACTTGAAATAATCTTTTGCAATTTTACCTAAACCATTATGTAGCCCTATTGATTATTACAATTCACTTAAAATAAATTTAAATAAAATTCTTTCGAAAAAACCTTATAGTATTCTCATGTTTTATTCAGATATCAAGTTAACGCTGGGTGAAAATAGTCTTTTTAATGTAATTATAAACCTGAGCTTGCAAACATTTGATTAATTATAGTTTTATAATTTCATTAAAATGACCCTTCTGAGCCAGCGTTGACTTTATATCTGGATAAAACATGAGTATATTATGTGTTACTCTCAAATAAATAAATATTTGTGTATGGGTAATTTCAAAGTTTGATTGACTCCATTTTCTTTTAAACTACTTGAAGTAATCGTTTGCAATTTTACCTAAACCATTATGTAGCCCTATTGATTATGAAAATTCACTTAAAATAAATTTAAATAAAATTCTTTCGAAAAAACTTTATAGTTTTATAGTTTCATTAAAATGACCATTCTGAGCCAGCGTTGACTTTATATCTGGATAAAACATGAGTATATTATGTGTTACTCTCAAATAAATAAATATTTGTGTATGGGTAATTTGAAAGTTTGATTGACTCCATTTTCTTTTAAACTACTTGAAGTAATCGTTTGCAATTTTACCTAAACCATTATGTAGCCCTATTTGATTATAAAAATTCACTTAAAATAAATTTAAAAAAAATTTTTTCGACAAAACCTTATATTATTCTCATGTTTTATTCAGATATCAAGTCAACGCTGAGTAAAAAGAGTCTTTTTAATCTAATTATAAACCTGAGCTTGCAAACATTTGATTAATTATAGTTTTATAATTTCATTAAAATGACCCATCTGAGCCAGCGTTGACTTTAGATCTGGATAAAACATGAGTATATTATGTGTTACTCTCAAATAAATAAATATTTGTGTATGGGTAATTTGAAAGTTTGATTGACTCCATTTTCTTTTAAATTACTTGAAATAATCTTTTGCAATTTTACCTAAACCATTATGTAGGCCTTTTTGATTATGAAAATTCACTTAAAATAAATTTCAATAAAATTCCTTCGAAAGAACCTTTGTGACGTGTATTTCACGTCCCAATAATATTAAATACGGGCAGTCAATCGCGACCCAGTCGCCCGTCACCAGAGCCGAGCATTTCTCAAATTTAATTAGTATTGTTATTAATGGGGTTTTGTTATTATTTGTTGAGGGAATGAGGATAAGGAGTCGCGACCGAGGAAGGCCGCAGACCGGCACATACACGCACACACCCATACCAGCGGCACCAGCTGATCGCCGCAGCGACGACTGCTCGGAGCGAGCAACGGCGACGAGTATACACACACAGGCACAGCACCAACATCACTGCACACTGTACGCGCGACTCTCTCTCTCTCGATTGCTCTTTCTTCCTCGACTCTCGAGGATGATGAGCCGCTGCCCGCGCACACACATACACACACGCGCGCGCGGCCGCCCTCTCTCCCGATGCACGCAGACGCGGGAGGAGAGAGGATTCACAGCGGCAGCGGCGGCTTCCTCGAGGCACACCATCTCGGCTGTAGCCAAGAGAGAGAGAGAGAGAGAGATATACCGACTCGGCTGTCGGTAGAGGGTAGAGCTAGCAGCCGCCGCGCCGCGAGCCGCATGAAGCTGCCGGCCTCTCCTAGCGTAGGCCGACGCGCGCACGTCGCCGCTGCCAACTGTGTTGGTCCGGCGGTGATAAAACCGAAAGCGCCCGATATAGATATACACGCCGGGTTGCCCGCGCGTGTATATCTAGCAATTCATAATTGCCCGCGCTGCGTAAGCAGGGCGGTATTAGCGAGGCGAGCCAAATGAGGAGTAGCGACTCAAATCACCGCGGACTTGGCCTTGATTTTTGCATCTAGGGAAAATCAAGGCCAATCACCGTAAAGGAAAGGGCGGAAGCAACAGGAGTTTGAGCTGAAGTTGCGCGAGAAGAAAAGCCAAAATTTTGGAAGAGATTTCCGCCCTCTCCGGTTTTGAGGATTGACTGCCCGGCCTTCAAGGGAGATAGTTGAGCAAAATTTCGAGATTGTCGTCCGAGAAGTGAGACCGCGTGGGGAGACCGTTGGAGTAGAAAATCCCGGCGTGCGATAGATTGGAGAATTTTAACTGGCGACCTGTGACCTGCGAGGACGAACATCGCGGACGCGCCCGATTAACCACGGTGAGTGGGCTGTAATTGCCGAGCTTCCCTCGGCACTTGCAAGCGAATTATATCATTATTGTACTTCGCCGCCATGTGCTCGGGGCACATAGAAAATTAAAGCCGTGGTGGTGTGACACCGATATATAAAATCAGTGCGGTCGGACCAGTAGCAAAGTTACGCATTAGTGTGGGGAAATTTCCGCGACTCGGGAAGACGGGAGACGTGGTGAGTTTGATCGTCGCGAGGGACGCGTGATACGGCTAGCGTAGCCATTTTTGTGTATAGCGACGACGTAGATTTAAGCGATATTGTAACTTGTGACCGTTAATGTTACCCGACGAGGAGAAATAAAGTTATATATATTTAAAGTGAAATTTGTGGGTAATTATTATAAAGATATATAAATTCCTGATTTTTCCTCTTCACGGAACTTCCTCTGGGAGGGGGCTCGTGCCGAGTTAGCCGCGCTTTACCTGGCGCCCATTAATTGAGAAATTTTGGTAAAGTGTCGAGACAATGGTAAACATCACAAATGTAGTGGTTTCTGATTCCAATGCAAGAATGCCATGTTACAAATGACGTACCAACGGGGGCTTAGTGACTCAGGAAAAAACAGGAAAAATAGCAAAATAAATTAATTAAGAGAGTTCGGAAAAAATCAGAAAATTTTTTTTTACACAGTGCCGAGCCAGCGAAAGTGCAGCGACTAAAACGTTTTTTTTGTGTCGTATGAAAATTTAAGTGAAGTGGAAAAATTATTTTTTTTGTGTGTTTAAGGAATTTATAAGTAGGACTTAGAAAAATTTCACTTGAGCTATTGGGTTATAAATGGGACTTTAAAATTTTTTTTCACTTGAGCTATTGGGTTCTATATTGGACTTAGAAAATTTTCACTTGGGGTAATCGACTAATAAATTTTTCGACTTCGAGAATTTTCCGGAAAAATTTTTGGATATTTTTGAGAATTTTCCGAAATTATTTTTTGAAAGTTTTTCGATTTCGAGAATTTTCCGGAAAATTTTTTGGATATTTTTGAGAATTTTCCGAAATTATTTTTTGAAAATTTTTCGATTTCGAGAATTTTCCGGAAAAATTTTTGGATATTTTTGAGAATTTTACGAAATTATTTTTTGAAAATTTTTCGATTTTGAGAATTTTCCGGAAAAATTTTTTGGAAGTTTTTGAGAATTTTCCGAAATTATTTTTTGAAAATTTTTCGATTTTGAGAATTTTCCGGAAGATTTTTTTTTGATATTTTTGAGGATTTCCCGAAATTATTTTTTGAAAGTTTTTCGATTTTGAGAATTTTCCGGAATAATTTTTTGGATATTTTTGTGAATTTTTCGAAATTATTTTTTTGAAAATTTTAACCAATCTTATTAATTTTTTTAATATTTGTTACTAAAATCATCGCACTCCAGGTTGACGAGACATTGTCTACGAAGGAGAGCAGCAGGTACTCAAAATAGAAAATTTTTATCAACTTTAAGGTAGGATTCTGGTGTTTTTGACCAAAATATCAAAATTTTTTTATTGAGTTTTCTTAATGTTTGTAATTGTAAGAATGTTTTAAAAGTTGTCTGATGTCATAACTCGTTTTTTTAACAAGGTTATACGCCTTCAAGTAAAACAATTAACATTAGATACTATACAAAGTTATATTTTTAAACGTGTTTTTTTTCGAAACTGATTTTTCTAACTTTAAAAAGATTTACGCGCATTAGATTTTAATGAATCTTTCTGTAACTATCAGAGTAAATGAATTATAATATTTAGAATAAAAGTTAGCAGCTTTTGTGAAGAATTTTGGGCTCAATTTTTATGTCATTATAAAACTTTTTTTTAAAATTTTTGAAAAATATTATTTTGAATAAAAAAGTTTTGAATTTAAATTTATGGAAAGGTTAATTTATGAAAACAAAATTATTAGAAAGATAAAATATTTCATTCAAAATTTTTGAAATTTTAATCTATGAAAGTATAAAATTACGAAAACAAAATTTTATAAACCATATATTTTGAAAAAATAAATTTTGAAATAACAATTTTTTAAGTATAATAATAATTATTATTTTAATAGAAATTGTCAAGAATTCAATAAAAATAAAGAATTTCAATTTTAATTTTTCAAAATTACATTATTTCCAATTGATTATTTATCTAAATAATTTATTTTCATACTTTTATTTTTTCTATGTTTTCCCTTTCGTTAAATCTTAAATTCCAAATTTTCATTTTAGGTATTATTTTATTTCCTAATTTGAATTTTCAAAACTTTAACTTTCGTAATTTTACTTTTTCCAATTTTTATTTTTCAGAATTTTTACCCCCACCCGTTTTCAGTTGGCGTAACTAAAATTTCTTTTTCGATTTTAATAAATTGCATTTTTTCTTAAAGAAAAACACTGGGCGGTAAATGCGTTTGAATATTACTTAAATAACACATTAAAGAATAGAGAAATGCAAAATCGACTAGATTTTTAACAACATTCGATGTGAGAACAAAAACTGCGGCGGGGTTGGCCACGCGGCGCGGTCGACACACGCGGCGAATCACTTGTTCCGCGTGTGTCGACCGCGCCGCGTGGCCAACCCCGCCGCAGTGATAAGCGTGCATTATCAGACAAAATTATCGATGTTTTATTTTTCTTTTTTCATACAATTAAATTTGAAACTCTAACATACGATGTTCAGTGCCAAACAGTCGTTTATCGTACATGCATGTACATGCTTTCTTTTTCCTGCATCAAGAACACGGTGATTGTTGACATAAATCATGGATATACGGTTTCATCATTCATTCACTATGGTCGCTAGTGGGCCGACTTTCTGCGGAAAGACATTCTTTGTCACGCGCCTACTGCAACATCTCGATCGACTGTGTGACGTACGGTTTGCTAGAATTCTTTTGTAATTCGGCGAGTGGCAAGAGGCATACGAACGCAATTTTATTTTAAATGCCTCAAAAAGAAAAATGTAGTTTTAAAAAAAAATGGCTGTAAAGATTAAAAATTATCAAAGTGATAAGATTGGAGTTATTGAGATTTTGTTGTGTTCATAATGCATATAATTATAGATTGAGTGTGGGTTTTTGAAAAATAAAAATCTTGACCGAAGTTACAGCCTGATGAAGTCTGCGATAATTCAATTTTGGAGCTGAATAGGAAAAATTCTAGACTTTATAGAGTTATGTGCTCTAGAAGTTGATAAAAATCAAACTTATGTTTAAGGAGATAAAACGTGCACAGTACCAACAACATGTAGTTTTTGTTCTCACATCGAATGTTGTTAAAAATCTAGTCGATTTTGCATTTCTCTATTCTTTAATGTGTTATTTAAGTAATATTCAAACGCATTTACCGCCCAGTGTTTTTCTTTAAGAAAAAATGCAATTTATTAAAATCGAAAAAGAAATTTTAGTTACGCCAACTGAAAACGGGTGGGGGTAAAAATTCTGAAAAATAAAAATTGGAAAAAGTAAAATTACGAAAGTTAAAGTTTTGAAAATTCAAATTAGGAAATAAAATAATACCTAAAATGAAAATTTGGAATTTAAGATTTAACGAAAGGGAAAACATAGAAAAAATAAAAGTATGAAAATAAATTATTTAGATAAATAATCAATTGGAAATAATGTAATTTTGAAAAATTAAAATTGAAATTCTTTATTTTTATTGAATTCTTGACAATTTCTATTAAAATAATAATTATTATTATACTTAAAAAATTGTTATTTCAAAATTTATTTTTTCAAAATATATGGTTTATAAAATTTTGTTTTCGTAATTTTATACTTTCATAGATTAAAATTTCAAAAATTTTGAATGAAATATTTTATCTTTCTAATAATTTTGTTTTCATAAATTAACCTTTCCATAAATTTAAATTCAAAACTTTTTTATTCAAAATAATATTTTTCAAAAATTTTTAAAAAAAGTTTTATAATGACATAAAAATTGAGCCCAAAATTCTTCACAAAAGCTGCTAACTTTTATTCTAAATATTATAATTCATTTACTCTGATAGTTACAGAAAGATTCATTAAAATCTAATGCGCGTAAATCTTTTTAAAGTTAGAAAAATCAGTTTCGAAAAAAAACACGTTTAAAAATATAACTTTGTATAGTATCTAATGTTAATTGTTTTACTTGAAGGCGTATAACCTTGTTAAAAAAACGAGTTATGACATCAGACAACTTTTAAAACATTCTTACAATTACAAACATTAAGAAAACTCAATAAAAAAATTTTGATATTTTGGTCAAAAACACCAGAATCCTACCTTAAAGTTGATAAAAATTTTCTATTTTGAGTACCTGCTGCTCTCCTTCGTAGACAATGTCTCGTCAACCTGGAGTGCGATGATTTTAGTAACAAATATTAAAAAAATTAATAAGATTGGTAGAAAACCAAATCTTGTAGAAAATAAAAAATGTACAAAACAAAAACACATGTCTTCTACGTAAATATTAAAAAATGTAATAAACGTTTATAACGTTTGGTGCGTTGCTCTAAAATGTTGCACCTCGTTGGACTCTGCATTCTTAAAGCTACTAGACCATCCACACAAAATTACAGAAGTGTGCTTTAACATTTAAATTGATTTTTTTCACTTAAAATTCAAAGGTTACTGAGAATTCCCCATATATTTACAGAATTGAAATTATGTTTATTAAAATCTTGATTCAAATTATACACATATTTTTTGAACCTATACAGAACAGATTAAATAATTATTTCCTTATTTGCTAAAATGGTCAATTTTTGAAATATATGTATTCAAGATTGAATCGTATTTCTTCTATTAAAATAGCATTGGTAATTACCAGATATATAAATTGGAATAAAATTACGTCTTTTTGTGAAATCGTTCATATTTTTCATATATTTGACGTATAAAGATAAAAAAAATTGTTTTTCCGAAATTTTCAACATTACAAAGCTTTCTCTTAGAGAATATGTGTATGTGACAATATAACGTATAATTTCATAAAATATAACTCACATTTTTCAAATACATATATTTATTATATGATAAAAGTGGGTCGAGTTTGAACTCAAGATCAACCCAATAACTCAATTGGACATACGCTTTATGTAATACATTATTTTACCTTAAATTAAAATACTTTTCGAAATACTATATTTAAATCGATATTTCCTGCAAGCTTAAAAAATGTTCATTTAAATGGATAGAAGGAACTTTATTAAAATTACAAAAACGCGTTTAAAATTTGTATGTGATATGCTATCAAAAGTTAATTGTTTTACTTTCAAGACTATAGTTTTGTTAAAACATTTTAAATTTGACATGTTCTGAAATGATTTTAAATTATATGATCAACATTAAAAAAAAAATTGAAGGAATTTTCGATATAATGGTCAAAATTAATGGCGACGCTCCCATTAAAAAATATACATTGTAATAAAAAGAGATTAAACGTTAAAAAGATTATTATTGTAAAATAAAAATTATTCCATAAAACAGATGATGATAATATAGTAAAATATATTTTTAAATACGATGCTGTAGTTAAACTTACCTTTTCTGTGATAACAAAAACCAATGAACGTATTTCATAAAAAATAATTAAATAAATCGGACTTGAACCCGGAGTCAAACATTCAGACGCATAGGAACACGACCCGCGACCACCAATAGGGAACTTGCATGGAAAAATGTATTGCGTCAGTCAGATAGATTATTGAAAAATAATTATATTTTATGAAAATAATACGGAAAAAGTACTTTTCTGAAATTAAGAGTCATTAGATCCCTTTGAATGATAATAATGGAAACCTATATATTTCTTGCGCTACCGCAAGGTTTCGAAAGTCAGGACGGTCAGATTCTGCACATATGAATGTGGGAATTTGAAAATATAAATTATTGACCAAGTTATAGTCTTTAAAAATCATATTTCATGATAAAATTTAAAACAATTCATGAATTATGACTTTGATAGACTATACTTTTGGTTAATAATCTTTATTTTTATATTCTACATACACAACATAACTATGTGTATTTTTATCACAATAAAGCCTTAAAAATCTAATCCGACATATTTCTCTCTCAAAACCCTGCATTAGCATAAGAAATCTACAGGTTTCCAGTATTGTCATTCAAAGACACCTAATGACCCTTAATTAAAAAAAAGGATTCTTTTAATAATATTTTAATAAAATATATTCAAATTTATTAACAATATATAGTTTTATTTAAATAAACGAGTTCGATGTCCCCGTCTTCTACCGATTTATGTACAATATAAAGTCGCTATATGGGTAAATCTCTAGAACCTTTAAACTATGTGTCATAAACTTTAAATTACTTTTCTTACACGTTTAAGTAAATTTTAACTGTAACATGCATGCTTATATATACTGTTGTTTAAGATTTAAATTTATTATTTTTAATATTTTTATATTCACTTTCTGTCATAAATTAATTATACTTATTAATTAAAAACTCGAAATATCATATTTTGTGTACGTCAAATGCCCGATTTCAAATATATTTTCGTTAATCGTCACTATAAATTACTAATTAAAAAATAAAAAAATTACCTTAACACTTGAAAAACATTCAGGAATCAAATAATCTGAATAATAATTACATTTTTCTCATAAAACCAAAATTAAATGGATTTGAATATTGTCATAGATTTTGGATATCGCAACGCAAAAAGTAACTTAATGATATACAATTAAATTACTTTAAAAACTATTTTTAGTACATAGAATATAAAAACAGTATTATTTTAAATAAGATGCTGCTTTATTTTTATTCTTAAAATAATCATAAAAGATTTAAAAGACTTTTAAATGAGCTGATTCAAAAACGAACGAAAAAATGTCACGTCTGCAATGCTTGCTTATGTAGTGGATATTAATTAAATCAATAAAATAAGTGATTAAAATGTAATATTTTATATACTTTTCACATACAATTATTTATGATACCTAAAATCCTTATATTTATCAGTAAAATTGCAAAAGTACATCGATTTGTCGCGTCCTCAATATTTATCCGCAACACGCGTTTTTTTAAGGGGACAGATACACCTTAAAATTTTTAATTTTAATTGATAATATATTTCACGGTAAAACTAAGGCACTTATCATATATTACCTGATGCTTTCGGTAAATTTGAACATTTTATCTAAATATAACTATACAAATTTAAAAAAAAATTCATGAAGGTCGTTAGGTCCATTTGATTGGCTATATTGAAAACCTCTATATTTCTTCGACTACCGCAAGGTTTAGAGAGCTAATGTGATCGAATTAACGCTTTCAAGGTTTTATTATGTTCAAAATACGTGTAGTTATGGTATGGGTATGGGAATTTGTATATAAAAATTATTTACCAAAGTTATAGTCAATTTAAGCCATATTTCATAATAAAATTTTTAAAAGACGAAGAATTTTCGCTTAAATAGACTATAACTTTGGTCAATAATTTTTAAATACAAATTCCCACACTCATACATTTACTCGATTACGAAAAAATTGATAAAAATCCAGGACTTAGAGCTGTAGCAAAGCTCTGCTTGAATTCATTTTGGGGTAAATTCGGACAGCGAGATAATATACCGTAAACTGAATTCGTTAAATGCAGAAAAGAGCTGCTAAGCTTTATTATGGCTAAAGATAAGGAAATCACAGGTATGCTTCTCATCGCTGAGAATATTATATGTATTAATTGGATACACAAAAATGATTCCATAAAAGGTTCTAGCCATACTAATGTTGCAATAGCTGCTTATACAACAGCTCAAGCGCGACTCGTTCTGTACGAATATCTAAGCAAATTAAATAGGAGCTTGTTATACACAGACACAGATTCGGTCATCTTCGTAACAAATGAAAACTCATCGGATACCTACGAGCCCGAGTTAGGTAATTTTTTAGGACAAATGACAAATGAGCTTGCGTCGTATGGTGACGACGCTTACATTACACATTTCTTATCTGGCGGACCAAAGTTTTACAGTTATAAAGGCACCTCTTCAAGTAATAAGACTTTCGAATGTTGCAAAATTAAGGGTATTCGTTTAAATTACCACAACAGTCAATACATTAATTTTAATAGTATGCTTAGTCTCATAAAAAGAGAAATAGATTCCATTAAATTATCGTCTAAGAGTTTTCGGCGAACCGCGACTTTCGATGTTGGGACGACTGACGAGAAACAGACATGTGAAATCGTCCTCACCAAACGGCGCTTCTTTTCCGATGGAACTTCACTACCATTTGGTTATAATATTACATAAAGTTTAAGATTTATGTCTGCGTATGTTATCTATGTAAATAATTTTTCTCAAAACAATATATATTTGTATTTTTATTTTTATGTATATTATTTAAACCTTACATAAAACAGGATGAAGTAAATATTAAATGGTTTATTTATTTTAAAAATATAAAAATACTCCTTCCTTTGTTTTTCAATTTTTATCAGATGTCACAAAAAGAAGATCAGAAACACCTCCAACCCTTATGTTTTCACAACTGGTAAGGATTTACGATAAGCCCCACCATCACATTCTATTTTGAGAAAATCAGTATATTCTTAGGATAATAAACATAATTTAATATATATTTTTTAATTTGCAGCCATCAGAATCCCGTAGTGTGAGTCTATGCCTAGTCAGAGGCGTAAGCAGAATGGAGGATTGGTTTCGCGAACTACAGGAGACGATTCAACTCAATAGGGTATGTATATAAATAAATGCTATTTAATAATTCTATTTCTTTTTCTCTAATTAATATTTTTTCTTTTATTACAGCAACGAACTACCCGGAACAAAAGCAGAGGCTTTAGAGTACTTTCGCCCAGCGAAATAAATAAGAAATACGAAGAAAACAATGATAAGGTAGCTATATTATATTATATTATATTTTAAAATTATGCTTTTAATTTTTATTTTAATTAACAAATATTTCCTTTTTTTAATTACAGAAAAAATCGCAGAATGGAAAAGCTATGCATCGAAGACAGCTATCAAAGATGCTGGACAAAATCCTCGTTTCTGTAAGTAGTTCAACTTTTTTAAAAATAATTTAACATATTATATTATGCAATATTTACATATACTAATATATTTTTTATTAATTTATGTTTTAGAATGAAGCAACCAGACTAGAGCGTTTGGAGTACAAAGCAATACGGCTTCGGACGCGTAAATTACGCGAGGAACTGCAGTTGGAGTTACCATGCAAGTGCACAAAGTGCTTAAATATGCTAGATTAAGATGATGTTAGTTCAAATTTAAAAGTAAAAACTAGTCATTTCTTCAATGTAAAAAAAGAAATTGTGAACAATATAATTTTTAGTCAAAAATATATTGTTTTTATTGCGATAACCCCACCTTTAAACGTGCATGATTTTTGTGTCAGTGTGTGAGAGAGTGAGAGACAGAGAGAACGCAGGAGAAAGAGAGAGAGAGAGTGCGAGAAAGAGAGAGAGAGAGAGAGAGAGTGCGAGAAAGAGAGAGAGAGAGAGAGAGAGAGACGGCGAGAGAGAGAGAGAGAGAGAACCCTCGCTATAGAATAGTGCCGTATGAGTGCGAGAGAGAGGGAGACTACGCCATCGAGTGCTCCGGCTTCCACCAGCCGCGTGCGCTAGAGATATCACACGCCATACCATATCCTGTACGAGTGCGAGGGAGAGAGAAACTACGCCATCGGCACCACTGCCTGTCTCCCACACAAGTGCAAGAGAGAGAGAGAGAGAGAGAGCCCTCGCTATAGAATAGTGCCGTAGGAGTGCGAGAGAGAGGGAGACTACGCCATCGACTGCTCCGGCTTCCACCCCCCGCGTGCGCTAGAGAGAGCACACGCCATACCATACCCTGTACGAGTGCGAGGGAGAGAGAGAGACCCCGCTCTATAACATAGTGCCTTATGAGTGCGAGAGAGAGGGAGACTACGCCATCGACTGCTCCGGCTTCCACCCCCACATGCGTTAGAGAGAGAGCACACGACATACCATACCCCGTATGAGTGCGAGCGAGAGCGAAACTACGCCATCGGTACCACTGCCTATCTCCCACACAAGTGCAAGAGAGAACCCACGCCATAACACACCCCACGCATGAGTGCGAGAGAGACACCGTCTGAGTAAGGGTGGGGAACGCCATAGACACCCATCCCTTGCGTATGACAGAGACAGACAATCTGTCAGGGCGCGAGTGGGGGTCTCCATATCCATTATCACATGGGCGCGAGAGAGACAGCCTTACGTGGCGGGAGTATATGCCATAGACCTGGCTCCGCCTACGGCGCCACCGCGTGACGTCACCGTCTCGCCATAGGGGGGTATTCTCTACTGATGACGATAAAGGATTAACTTTTGACTACAAAACTGGAGCAGTCGAGTACTGGAGAGATACAAAGTCGAAGAAAACCCGTAGTATTGATTCGGTACGACAAAAATTCAAGCTTGTAAGATCTGTAAAACAATTACGTCGCTGGGCGAAACATTTAAATCAAGGAGGAACGTATAAGGAGAAAATCAGTAGAATATGTCAGTTTACTTTAGATAATTTTAAATCAGCTATTGTGTCTGGTTTAATAGTTCATGATAATGATCTACGAAAATGGGCTTTGCACTTCAGGTTCAAAGCTTCGACAGGTTGGTTAAAGAGATTTAAGAAAGCGCACAGAATTGTCTCCAGAAAAATAAATAAATTCATTTCTAAAAAGACTCTGGAAAATGCCGAACAATTAAAGCAGAAAGCCCATGATTATGTTCTTGATATTAAGTGGGAGATACAAAATTTTGGATTTGAAAATGTCTATAATGCAGACCAAAGCGGTTTCGAACTTGAGATGCATTCAGGGAGAACGTTGTCCATAGAAGGAGAGAAACAAGTACTATGCGTTGTTGAGTCAGTTTCGTCCACAACCCATTCCTATACAGTATATCCTTTAATATCCTCCAAAGAGAAATTATTTTCACCTCTGTTTTTAGTTTTAAAAGAATCAACTGGAAAATTGAGACCAATAGTAGAACAAAATCTATTTAAATCGAATAACATTTATTTAGTAGCATCAAAATCCGGAAAAATGACTTCAGGTATCTATAATTATACGTTACATTTTAATAAAATATTAAAAAATACTTCAATTTAATTAATTTATTTGTCAGATCATTTTAAAATTTGGTTACGGGAAGTATTTTTTCCAGATGTTGGACCGTAAAGCTTTTTATTACTAGATTCATGGAGTGGCCATTGTCCAGCTGTGGGAACAGAAGCTGGACCAAATGATAAATCTATAAATGTAAAAAAAATACCAACGGGAACAACGGGACAAATTTAACCCTTAGATGTATATGGGTTTAGACAATGGAAGAATTTTCTGCGACACTGTTCTGATAGAGTCATTTTGATGAATCACGATCTGAATTTACATATACGAAATAACATTATTAAACTGCAATCGCTTGTCCGCAATCAATTATCTTCACCTCGGTATATTAATATGTTTAAATATTCCTGGTATGCAAGTGGATATATTGACGAAAAACCGGAATCATTTGAACATCCAGTTTCTATTATTTGTGTGTTCACGTCCTATACGGCTCTTGAAAGTCCAATGACTCTTCGGTAATCATTTCAATTCCATTAAATTCATTCATAGCACTTAACAAAATACTTTCAATGTGAGACTTCAACTCTATTTCCTTTTGGTTTGTTGGAGTTCGTGGTAAATTCAGTGTTTGAAAGGAAATAAGCAAAAGACTGATAACGTTCATCGGATTCACTAACATTTTTAAAGCTGTAGAAAAAAAATTAACCGAAGAAAATAAAAGAAGGTATAATTTGCAAACTTCTTTTATTAACTATGAAACTTTGATGTATTCCTATCAGGTGCTTACGACTCGCGAATATTATTAAACGCTTGTCCGATGTGCTCTCGTCGAAGCTCGCAATCAAACTGCTGTGCTTACACATCTTGAGGTCGGCAATACTGGTCCTCCGTTGTTTACAAAATCCGGTTCAAGAGAATAACGTTCCGGGATAAAAATACTGACTCTTTTCACGCTGCTCATAATTCGTTCTCGAATATTATCTGTTTAACTTTTTAAAAAAGTGTTTTTTTTAGATTTAATTTTTTTGTTCCAAAATAAGATTATTAATATATTTTGAAAGATCACGTTATTACTTAATTATTATCGCCAAATTCAATTCCAGCGCAAAAATTATAAAAAAAATAATATTGCAAGAATTTGTTTAAACAAAATTGTTAAACAATTAATTTTGCATTTTCGACAACGAATTCATAATCATCGACCCCAAAAACATAAAGTGCCGTATTTTTATGTTGTTTGGTATTTTTTCTTAATTGCGTAACTGAAAGGGTTAACTACAGGGGTAACTCAGCCTTGCAATGCAATTTTTTAAAAAATCCTGTAATTCGTGAACTTGAATTTTTAATATTATTAATAGCAGTACAATAGTTAATTGAATTCAGTTGATTTAAAAATTTCTGTATAAAAAAATGTAAAAAAAAAATTATATTCACCCTTATAATAAATAGGGAATGCAACCCTTCAGTATAAAAATAGGGTAGTGACTTACATTTGTTTACAACAATTTTTTTGGCGTTTGTTTCATTCGAATATCTTTATTAGTTTTCGAGATAATAATAAAAATCTGTTTTTGGGTGTAAACTTTAGGGGTGCTTTTCAACCCTTAGAAGTGGTATTCCATTGATAAAAAAAAAAGTTCCACTTATTTTTTAATATACTACAACATATTTCAATATTATCGAAATCGGCGAGGGACACCTGAGGACCTTTCCTTGTAAGTGGATTGATGTTAATGAAAATAGAATCAGGATAAATACAATTTTAGTTGAGTTTTCAGAAGATGTTCCTCAGTTCTATTTTGTTACTGAAGTCCTCATTCGCGAACGAGAATTTTTCGTACTGTGCAGTCAACAATTTCAAGATTGCTTTTATGATACGCATTTCTCAGCATATAAGATATATGGTTATAGTATAGTATACTATCATGTATTGAGTATAATAGATGCTGAAAATTGTATTGTTACTTACGTAACGCTACTTTCAAATGGATATGATTTTATACCTAAATGTTGGATGTAAAAATTTTAATTTCTTAAATAAAATAATACAATAATAAAATAATGCATATTTTAGTATTATTATGTACTTCAACCTAATAATTGAATATTTAATTGAATATTCAAATCGCGCTTTTCACGTTATAATTTTAATTACACGCTTTTTATACACGAAATTTGAATTTCGCGCGTAACTTCCCAACCAATCAAATATTTAAGTCAAACGAATATCGCAGTGCGATACGCGCATCTGCCGCTAGAGGCTGGACGATTAATCCAAATATGCAAGCTCCCGAATTTCACCTCGGTTAATATATAAGCTCATTTGGTTGCGTATAAAATCATATGTGAGCGTGTACGTACTGCGATATCTATAACGTATTGTTAGGTTTGTAATTAGTTCAGGTTTTAAATAGGGTCATTAATCGTTCTTTGCGGTGAGCAAAATGTTATTCTCCTACCCACCGACCATCACCATCACCATCATTATCATCATCATCTATTATCACTCATAATCATTGCCATTAAACATTAAACTATACTATACAAATCTAACTATACTATAATACCACTACACAACTCAAGAATAAAAAATTCTAAAATAATTTTTTTAAACAAATTTTCATTTATAAGACAATAAAAAATATAAAATTTATTAATTTCAATTTGGAAATTTTACAATGCAGTATAGTAAAATTTACAAAACTAGAAATTTTACAATACTGCATGGTAAAATCCTGAAAACTTACAGTCTGTGGCTAAATTACTATACTTTCAAGTAAAATTTTCTATACTATTTAGTAAAATTTACCGGACGATTCTCTCCGTGTACAGTTTAAAAAACAATTGAATGAATGCATTTTAATTATTTTTTTCTGAATAACGTCCAATGAATTGCTATGTCTTTAAATTGAATTTAATTATTAAAAACCAACTAAAGTTTATTGACAATTTTTAACTATATCTTATGACTTTTAATTGTTTTCTAATGGTTTCTAATAACCTCTATGTTTTTTAATTAATCTTTAATAGGTAGAAGTATGATCAAGAACGGTCTTTGAAATTTATTGAATATCAGCTCTATGTATTTTAATGAATTTTAAAAACCTGTTTTCAGCAGGGATACTATACGCCTATTAATAATTAAAAAAATATATAGAAAATTTATCAAAAATCAAACCCCGCGATAATGAACTGTAAAGCGAGGTGACTTTGGCCACATTTTCAAATAGTTATTTCAAATTGTGTGTATAAACACGAAATTTTAAAGTTCTCAAATATGTTTCTATTAATATAAAATACCTTTTGCAAGTGCTTCATTTAAAATTTGACTATACCAATACGTTACATATAACCCTTTCAAAAAGTGGATTAAAGTCATTCCACGGGCCAAAGTCACCCCGTTTTACGGTACTATGAATAAATATGAATTATTACTATACGCCTATTGATAAATAAAAATATATATTGTAAATTTATCAACGATCAAAAAACGTGTGAATGTACTAAGAATAAACATTAATAATTTATTTATTATTATACATTTTCCTAATGTTTATAAAATGTTAGACTTTTTTTATATTTAACAATATAAGCAATAAATGTTATTTATGTTCTACGTGTCGACATTATGACTTCTGCGCATGAAAATTTTCGAATGTTTCGACGGGTGACGGCCCAATGACGTCACGTCGACGTCACACGTGCTCGGCAAGCATGACCTAAAAATGACCATCACGAGATGTTCTGCTCTGGTACGTCACAATTCCATCCCAGCCCAGATAGCATTGAGTCGGCACTGTGTCGGCACGCTGACGGCCCGCGGGCCGCCCGCGGTCCGGCATTGTGACGGATTCCTGCCCCGCTTCTGAGACGGCACGGTGCAGGAACGCGGTCCTGGCACGCGGGCCGTCATAGTGCCGTCATTTTGCCGACGCAATTTGCATGCGCGATTGGTACTGCGGCCCGCGTGCCGGCAACGTGTCAGCACTGTGCGGTGCAATTTGCCGACAATATGCCAGCACGGCGATATATATATATATTATTTATATTAAATGTATAATTTTATCATAATAAAAATACTGTATTTTATATTTGTAATTTTTTATTTATATACTTTAAATATTTAATATTTTTGTACAATAAATTAATAAGTTAATACATAATATATATATGGTTTTGCAGAATAACAACATAAGTCCACTTTTCTGTGTTGAAGATACTAATACTTAAAATTTTTATTTTCCATTTGAACTAATGTAAAAAAAATCATAAATAGTAGATAAAGCTACTTATTTTTACACTTTCTTGATTTTGTGCACTTTTATCTGAAAATATACTATATAAAGATATTAAAATCGCTTAAAACTCAATTTTCAAAAAAATGGACTTGAGTTGTTTTTCCGGGAATCCGCAGCAGATATATACATACAATAATAACACATATATACCATTTATTTACGTAAATATTTAAATTTAATTATAATTTTATACTTTAATTATGATTATTCACATACTCCTACTGAATAATCTCAAGTAAGATTCTCACCTGAGATCTCATACCAAAATCTCATGTTATTATATGTACACTTAATGAAATATTGAAATTCGTTCAGAATGAACTTTTACTACAGTTTTTTTTATTAGTCTTGAAGTTTATTTCGTCTTTACAATACATCAGGAAAGTATAATACATTTTTGGTCAATTTTTATTTGAAAATTTTTATATATCAAATTTTTAAATTTTAAATCTCACCTGAAATCTTACCAGAGATCTCGTGTAAGATTTTGAGTAAAAATTCATGAGGTTTTCGCATGATATTTCACCTGAGATTTTTTGGTAGGGATATATAAAAAAATATATATAATCATGCAAAATATCATGCGAAAAAAAAATTGGCCTAAAAATGTATTATACTTTCCTGATGTATTGTAAAGACGAAAGAAACGTCAAGACTAATAAAAAAACTGTAGTAAAAGTTCATTCTGAACGAATTTCAATATTTCATAATAATATATATTTCACGTAAACCCGTGAAGAAATTTTTTACATTTCGCTGAAAATGTTTTTACTAGTTCAGAATAGTGAAAAAAGCATGTAAATAAAATTTTAGCTCATAAGACCCAAATCTTGCAGAACCGTGACCCTAAAAATAAAGTTTATTTAAATTTTTAGAAAAGTAGAAAATTCAATTCGAGATAGGTGCAATTTGGGCATTTACATATATATATATATATGCATTTTTTTCTGTAAATTTTCTGTACAATATGCTGACATTATTTTCAGACCCCAATTGTCACGTTTCTGATTGGTTTATAAAAGATATACCGTTATATGCTATTTAAAAAATTTCGGCAGTTTATTTTAATCTCAAAATTTTGTAGTAATAAGAGCTTCAAAATGAGAGCAGGTAGATCATGGACCGAGCTTTATAACTGACGTTACAGCATTTTGAAAGAAATCTACATACAATTTATATATCTATATGTATGTAGGGTATATCATTTATAAAAGAAATCTTCATATATAGATATACAAATTGTATGTAGATTTCCTTCAAAATTCTGTTACTTCGGTTAATAAGCTCGGTCCATGGTCTACCTGGTCTCATTTTGAAGCTCTTATTACTATATAACGGTATATCTTTTATAAATCAATCAGAAACGTGGTAATTAGGGCCTAAAAAAAGTGCTAGCATATTCTATAGAAAATTTACAGAAAAATATACAGAAAAATAATAAAAATGTATATGTGTAAATACCTAAATTGCACCTATCTGGAGCTAAAAATTATTAAAGTTTTCTCTGTTTCTAAGAATTGAAAAAAACTTTATTTTTAATAGGGCCACAGTTCTGCATAGTTAGGGTATTGTGATCTAAATTTTTTTGCATACATTTTTTAACTATTCTGAACTAGTAAAAACATTTTAAAACGAAATGTAAAAAATTTCTTCCATGGTCGACGTGGAATATATACATATATATATATATATATATATATATATATATATATATATATATATGAAGAAATTTTATATATATATATATAGTCCCTGAAAATATTTACGTAAATAATGGTGCAGGCCTTGTGCAGGTTCCCCTATTGAAAATATCAAGCTAAATCTCAAGCTTCAAATTCAGCGATGAGTTTGAATCCGGCTCGATCGAACTTGAAATTCAGCGATGAGGTTGAATCCAGCTTGATCAAACATGAAATGTAGGTCGATCAGGGTGGATTTTTTGAGTTTGATTTCGAGCTTGAAATCGAGCTGGATTTTAAGTTCGATCAAACCAGATTCAAGCTCATCGCTGAATTTCAAGCTTGAAATCCAGCTTCAATTTTTTAACAGGGATTGTCTGAGCTGCAACTCGCAAGAAGCCTCCTACTCAACATCATTCTCGTTGCCCCTGCGTCATCGAGAGTTTTGCAGGCATGTCCACGCGTTCGTACGACAACAGCATGACCTTGGGAACCATTCAGCAGATCGCTATCACTTCCAGTCAGGTGCACACCGTTTCTGCGCTCGAAGTGTTATGAACTCTGTTGAAAAAAAACAAAAAAATAAGATTTTTATTGCATTATGGGTTGGAAAGTTATAATAGAATGATGAATAAATTACCTTTGCTAGGCCCTCCTTGAAGCTCAGCTTGCAAGTCTGAAAACGATGTCATTTTTGTCGCTCCCAGCCTCAGCTTGTCTACCTCAGTCTTGGGGCAGTCGCTGAATCGGCAGTCTTTATTCCTTGACGTCGTCTCTCAGTACGTGCTGGATCGGTTCTAGAGTTATTTTCTAACGTCTCTCAACGGCATCTAAAAACAATTATTATTTTTATTTTAATAGAAGTAATAATAACACTAAAGAATTCCCAGACCGCAAAACAAATTTCATGAATGTCGCATTCAAAAACTCTTCTTCTTTTTGGACTGGATGGCAGGGGTTCTTGATGTTCTTCTTCTTCTTCTTCTTCTTCATCAGGAGCTCGTCTTCTCCTCGGAGATGGTGGCAGCTGCTCCTCATCTCTTTCTTCGGGCAGTAGCACGTCTCTGCGTATCTCTTCGAGACGCCGTAGACATTGCTTAAGGCTTGAAAAGCCTTTTCAAAGCCCTGAAAGGGCCCTGGTAAAAAATGGAAACATTCATAATTAATATAATAAGTCTAGTGTGACAAGTAAAATAAAATATATAAAACAATATACCTTCACAAGCTCGCACAAAACGGGTATCACGTAGTCTTGTGACATTTTTTTTTCTTATCTCCAAGCCAAGTAACATTGCACAGAAGCTCTGTATAGACTGCAACGCAATTTAAAAAAAAATTGCTTAAGAGTCATCGGTATTTCTACCACCAAGATAAATCAAGTAGTTGACCTAAAAATAAACGATATATTTAAGAAATGAAAAATTTAATAATTATAAAACTAAGTCTTGCGTTCAGGGGTTTGACGGTTCATGGGTTGTAGGTTTCATATGTTTGAAGATTCATGGATTTTAGAGTTTGAGTGTTCATTTAACCTCCGAAGCACTCACCAGACACCTAGAAACAACGCAGCATTAGTAAGGGGAGATTACAGTGATAAACTAAACACTAATCTCACCTAATAATATTGGCAGTGGACGAATGCAGTAGGAAGCTGTATGTAAACATAACCTCTTCGAGGTTAACCGTGCCACTGCTGCTGCCGCAAGTTCGCCGTCCTGGGCCTTGCAGCTCTCATCTTCGTGCCCCTTCGTGGGGACCGTAGCCCAGATACCCCTCCTGCTGCATCCATCGTCGCACTTCCTCGTCCTGGCCACTCGTCCTTCCTCGTCAAAACTAACCTATTTATTAACCTAATATAATTATTAGAATAATTATAAATAAAAAAATTTTACATCTCAGCCAGGGTGATCCTCAAGACAATCTCTTCACTCTGAAATATCCAGATAGTTGCCACAGTTCTCTTGGGAAATCCAAATTGCAGCATGTAAATAATTAATGATAGTAATTATTTACTATGAACTGCAATTGCACGTGCGCGCGCCAGGATGATCCACAAGACGAGCTACACTTCCTCTCGAACGTCCACCACAAACTTGCCACAGTTGAATTATATAATTCAGAATTCCAAATTACACCACAGATAACTACAATAATTAATAACTACAATAATACCGCTATAATTATTAAGAACAATTTCACTTATTGCACGCGTCTGCAATTAAAGATCAAGTCTTCATGAAAGCAGGGAGATTACTGCAATGGCGGGATGCGATATATTACTTCAAACAACAGAAAGCTCGAAATTATTTCAAGACTTTAAATTTATAATGTAAATCAATTTTAATATTCAATTATAAACAAATATATTTATTATTAATAAAAATATAAATCATAAAATTATACTATTATTTACTTATTTATATTTATTTATTTATTCAATTACACCAATTGAGCCCCATATAAATAAATTAACAAATCATTACTATTATTATCAATTTTATTTGTAATAGAAATAATAACTTAAATACCCAGATAGCAGCCCGTGCCGAGCACGACGTGCTGGCACGGCGTGACGAATTTGTGCCATCACTGTGCAGTCGCGGCGTGCTGTCCGATTCGGTGGTACGTCGTGACCGCCCTGTGCCGTCATCGTGCCGTCACGCAACATCACTTTTTTTAACTTTTAGATCCCAGATAACAGCGTGCTCTGAAAATGCTGAAAACGTGCCGGCATTAAATGGGCACGCATGACGGTCCACTTGCATCCGCACGTGAAAGTCATATGACGAGCATATGACCGAGCATTTTGCTTGCTTCCGTGGTGGATCTGTCCAGCACGGGTGCCGATAAAATGCGAGCATAATGCCGTTCGTATGCAGGCATTTTGCGCGCATGTTCCCGATTTCGTGGACGCGTATTTTTCGCACGGCACGGCATGCTCCTCGTATGCAGGCATATGCGGGGGTTCGTGCGGGCATAATGCGAGCACTTTTCCGGAAAATCCGGAAATGCGTGCTCGCATTTACTGGAGGCCGAGCCTCGCAAATAAATGATCGAGACAGATGAGGATTGTAGGTAATTAATATGTATGATTTATTAAAACATTAATATAAATAAATAAATACAATTGAAACAATAAAACTATAGCGCAGTACAAATATAAAAATATAACAATGATATCGAATAAAATATACATAACAATTTTTGAGCTTTGATCAATCTAATATAATGATAACAAGAATAATAATAATATTAATAAACGAACAATATTAAATAATAATAAAGCAGTTGAAAATTGGACGACTCCTGGAGGCGAGGAGAACAATCGGCACACTTCCTTGTTATTATTGTTGACTTTGCTGCTGCCGCTGCAAATAAATATAAAACAGATTTAAATTTGTAATTGAATAAATTATAAACGCTAGATAATATACTTATCTATAAAGATAATCCTAATTTTGACGCATATTCCTGGCTGCGCTTCTGATGGTGCTTAAATTTAAAAATAAAAATAATGATTAATATTTTTGGGTGAGAGGGGCCCCGACCACCGCCCCTCTCCGTGAAGCTCGACCACAGCATCAGCTCCTCCGACGCTCCCTCATCTTTTTTGATTTAAAAATATACAAAAATAATAAAGCACTAAATAAATAAATAAATAAATAGAGATATAGAAATATTAACAATATCTATACATCTTTGAAAAGTAAAAGATCAGAGAGCGTTCAAAAATTCACATGTGCACTAATACAATAATTAATAATTAGAATAATATGAAAGGCAACCATGTGTATTTTTATAGACCTGAAAACAAATTAATTAATAGAACAAAAACATAGTAAAGCGAAAGAAGAAGAAATGAGCAACAGTATTTATGAAAGTAATTAGAAACCGGAAGACCTCCACCACGCGAAAACCCCACTGATGCTCCCTGACATTTCCATTAGAAAATAAACTCAAATAATGAACAACTGAAAAAACTAAAACATCAGAGAGCATAATAGTGAAATAATAAAGAGAAAGAAGAAGAAGCACAAGAAAAGAAACAAGTAAAATTTGAAAAGAAATTAGAAATTATTAAAAATTTCCGAGGCATCGGAGGCGTAGTCACGCTTTCTGTGGTCATCATCGTTGTCGTCGCCTTGGTCGCTGATCTCGCCGTCGGTGATCCCAGCATCATCATCGTCCACCTCGCTCTCTGTGCCGCTCTTGCTCTCGGTATCCTGCTCCTCGTCGTTGTCGTCCTCGCTGCCGGCGCTTTGCTCTCCGTCTGGCTCCTCATCTAGGTCCGATGCCAAAAAAACGCGCGGACGATGTATCGGCGGCGGTGGTTCAATAGGATTATCCGCAGGTCGCTTCATTTTGCGCCGAAAAGCTTCCTTGGCACTTTTCAAGGCTTTCATCATAGCCACTTTGAAATCAGTAGGCTCGGGTGCTCGCAAGGTCGTCTTGTCCGCTGGCATCGAATCTGCAAAACATTTGAAAAATGAAACATTTTTAAGATAATGCAAAGAATGAAATTTATGAAATACAGATATGTTGCGTACCTTTACAAGCATTTGCAAAGCGTGTGTTCTTTAAGGCCATTGTACCTTCAGCTTTGGAAGTACTCCAGGTGACGTTGCGGAAAATATCTTGGTCGATGACGATGCATTCCCTGAAGTATATGGCCGCTGAATCAGTGAAATTCGCGCCACCTTGGCTACTTAGATACTCCACCTTAATATATTCAATGACTTGATTAAAATTATTATATTATTAATGTGTGTTAAGGTTAATAAATAATTTTGATACTTACGAGAGTGTTGTAGTCCTCCTCACTGGCATAGTTAAACGCCAGAATATCCGCTGACGTTTTAAAGGGCAGGAAGGAAGGACGAGGTACGGCCTTTCTGTTCTGCTTTTTGGCGATGCCCTTCAGCGTTCTGTCTATGGATCTGGAAAACGAATGGTTATATAATATTTGTATTATTTTTCAACTAAAATACATATCAAAAATAAAAAATATTTTACATACTTGTCTAATTGTTCCACTCGACCTAGACTTTCTTTCACCAATCTGAAAATTAAAAATTGAAATAAGATATAACTTTAAATGTCAATAACAATATTCATTTGGTAATACGTACTTCATATCCTTCTCCAAAGTGACCATTCTCGCGTTCGTGGCTCTATAAATGAAGTACACAATAAATAAATATACACAATAAAAAAATGATGAATAAAGAATACGTACGTTATGTTGCCGTCGATTTTAACCATTCTTTGTAAGTTTGAGGTATTCAATATTGTTTCATTGTAAAAAAAAAGAAAATAAATAATTGAATTATTACTCACTCTAATCTATCCAAAATTGTCGACAGATCGACTGTTATCGGCGCTGACGGTGTTACGTTTCTACGTGGTTCAGTTGAAGTGCATGCTATTAAATTTATAAAAGTTAAAGTATAATTAAAATTAATATTAACAATTAAAGAATATTATTATTATAACATTGAAAATGTTCTTACGTTGAAACTGTGTCGATTGCTGCACGTTTGTTTCTTTTCTTGGCTTTTTTTGCGTTGAATGCTGCGGTTGCTGAAAGGATGATTGTGATGCGTGTAATTGTGAGTTTATGTGTGAGTTTGATCGTTCTTTGCCTGATTGTGGTAAGGATGGTTGTGATGCGTGTAATTGTGAGTTTCGTTATGAGTTTGAGTGTTGCTTGTTCTGTTCTTGTGAGGATAATTGTGATGCGTGTACTTGTGAGTTTACGTGTGAGTTTGAGTGTTGCTTGTACGGTTCTTGTAAGGGTGATTGCGATGCGTGTAATTGTGAGTTTCGTTGTGAGTTTGAGTGTTGCTTGTTCTGTTCTTGTGAGGATAATTGTGATGCGTGTACTTGTGAGTTTACGTGTGAGTTTGAGTGTTGCTTGTACGGTTCTTGTAAGGGTGATTGCGATGCGTGTAATTGTGAGTTTTGTTGTGAGTTTGAGTGTTGCTTGTTCTGTTCTTGTGAGGATAATTGTGATGCGTGTACTTGTGAGTTTACGTGTGAGTTTGAGTGTTGCTTGTACGGTTCTTGTAAGGGTGATTGCGATGCGTGTAATTGTGAGTTTAGCTGTGAGTTCGAGTGTTTCTCGTATGGATCTTGTGAGGATGACTGTGATGCGTGTAATTGTGAGTTTTGCTGTGAGTTTGAGTCTTGTTTGTGTAATTGTTGTGAGGCTGAACGTCGTGGGTATAACTGTGGCGAGTTTGAGTGGGGTCTGTCCGATGGCTGTGACTTTGAAGGTTGCTTCTTTGATGGTCCTTTCGGCCGCTCTTTGTCCACCTCCTTACTCTTCTTCTTCTTCTTTTTGTCATGCGCGGATGACGTGGATGGCTGAGCGAGTGCGGGTGCCGAGAAACTGTGCGTATCGGAAAGCATCATACCGCACATTTTATTTAATGCCGAGTCTACAGACGACGCTCCGGGATTTTTCTTCATTTTGCTTTTGGAAATAATAAAAATTATCACAATAATGATAATAGTAGTATAGTAATAATAATAATAATAAGAATAATCGGAACAGCAACAACGATTATTACAAGAACGAATTAATCGACTGAACAATGAGTGGACATAATTTTAACGACTACAAAAAAGTCAGAATACCGATCCATCCTTCGAGCGTCTACAGGCCAATATGGCATTCTAAAACATTTGTCCGAGACTTGATCGAGTGTGATAACTTTTGCCTCTGTACTCATCATAGAGCAAAGAAAAACACCCAGTAAGGAAGAATCGCAGGGTCGATTACAAAAATTTTCGACTTTGGCAAAACTTTTGACGACAAGATAGCAGCATCCATCGTGTTTAATAATATTTTGAATAACACAGATGGATGCGTCTCTAAGACAAATGGTACTATCCGGGTGAAGAATCGACAAGTGAATTGCCCCGGTGACAACTTTTCTGTATTGAATGTAATTCGTAAAGCCGTCGATTGGCGGTGTAGGACCTCTCGCATGCTGACCAACGAATTTCAAAGCATTTGGATCAATGTATTTGGAAGATGCTGTCTTGCAGTTTTCGGCCCTTCTGTTTGCAATCTGTTGCAAATGCTGGTTCGGCTTTCTACATAATTTTCGGCAATAGCTCATATTGCTTTCGTAAGGAAAAGCTGAAAATGAATCTAAAGGTCCGAAAGCCCTGACATCATCAGCAAGGTGCAAAAGAGCGTGACAATTGAACGATAGAAATTCAACGCCGTATACATCGGGAGCTGTTTCGACGAAGATCTTTATGCATTTTTCAGCGAAAGCGACAGACTCTAAATGAACGTCAGGATTAGTCAAAATTCTCATAGACGCGTGAAGTAGAAGCAAGTGCTGGTAAACAGCGGGGTTAACCAAACCATTCAAAATAACAGGAGCAGTATAAAGAAGCAACTGCCGTTGTTCGGTGGCCTTAAATTTCCCATGCTTCTCAATATTCGTCGGCTTACGAGCAAAATCTTGCGGGCAGTATTTTTTCACTTGCTCCAGACGATCATTGAGGACTCGTATAGCAGCTGGGTCGGAGATTTTGACTGACTCGACGAACCTGCCGTCTATCACACCGGCAAAAATTTTGTCCATTACACCCAGACATACAAGGTGCATGTAATCAAACACCGTAGACTTGACCAAGTCGACAAAAGGATTCAAGTCAGCTAGAGGACAATCTATTCCTACACTATGATGATCCACGTCCAATTTCGACATATATTCCTCTTTCGTACGAGGCGTATGATTACTCCCAAAATAAGCCATAACGCCTGGGCGTATGTTTTTGCCTCGAACCCAACACCTAGAGCAAGGAGCCTTGGAACCGTGACTACGATGGCCCAACGAAAATGAACGAGCTGGAGCATCACCGATAAAGCAACTCAAGGCAACATGATAACTCTCGTCCATGAAGTCGAAACCGTTTCGAAGAACCTCTAGTAAATCTAGAATAAACGGCCGAAAAAAATCTAACGTGCTCGATGGCTTTGCTGTACCTTTGAATATTCCAACTATTTCTGGAAAGCTATTTGGAAAATTCGCTATTCTAATTTGAATTGGCCATAAGACAATTTTACCTACTTTATCGAGGGAAGCTCCGTCTGTGTTAAAATCTACTTCGATATGATTACTTCGCATATGCGGTGGAGTCGAAGAAACGATTTTCAGTAAAGCCTGCTTTACACCTAGATGAAGATACTCTCCTCCAGCAACTTGGTCCGGAGACACACTCACGTTCGGAGTGTTCAAAACAGTTCTCGGATCTATATGCATGCTGGAGAAACACCCGTGACTTTTTAACAATCGCAAAACAGCTTTTATCTGAGTGTGCGTCAGATTCTCCTCGGCAAAAAGGATACCCAACTTTTCTTCGAAATCCTCAACGCTCTCGAAACGATCTGATTCAACTGAATCGCACTCACTCGCAGCGTTCTCGCAAGCACTTGCATTAACTGTAACGGATGAAGAAGCAGCAGCTAACATTTGTTCCTCATTCGCACCAGATTCGCTCGAATCGGAGACATAAGAAATGTCAGGAGATGGGCAATCGATAGGAAGACGTGCGATTGCTTCAACATTCAAAGAATTATTCGAAAAACTTGGAAGAGAACGTTCTTCGGAAGCTCTTTTCAGAATTCTTTCAACGCGAGCCCTATGTTGAGGCACGCAATCCCTTAAAGCTTTCCTCGAACGGAATGTTCGAACCCTATACATCGCGATATTCAAATAACGTCCGATACAATACTAATACTTATTACAATTACTACTATTACTAATAGAAACTAATAATAAATTCGTACGTCCCAGTGAAGGTACCGTGAAAACTTGATTTTCCAGCAGAACGTAGTCGTGTAGAGAAGACGTGAAGAATGTAGTTGGCAGATAAGATTCTGGAACCGCTGCATAAACATACGTAAACATGCATTAAAATATGTATATGGCAGAAAAGGATAGCATTACGTTATATGTGATTAGAAGAAAAAAAAATCGTTATGTAAAAAGAATAATAAATTAATATCTGCAAGAAAATTTAGAATGTCAGTAATTAGGATTTATCCTGCTTACCTTTATATAATATTCTAGGAACCGCAGGTGCTGTGGTGTGGTAGATGGTCCAGACGATGGTGTGGTTGACAATATTAGGCTCGAAAATAGAAAGTATAAGAAAGAATGAGTAAAGTCTATATGAACTATTGTTGTAATGAGAAATAATGAAAGAAAAGTAATCAAGTTGCAGGATGGAGTGTATGAAACAGAAAATATATGTATGTGTAAGCTGCCTGACAAACTCAATGTCCAGGTGCAGTCGAAGAAGACGAGGCTTCCAGGACCTGTTGAGCAGCCCCTCTCTAGCTGGAGATGGACGCAAGCGAGGGTCGACGATCAACAGCTTCCTCAGGAAATGCGGCAAGATTCTTCGACTATCCGGGTCTGATAAAAAAAAGCAAATGAATGTACCAAAATTTTGTTGCTGAACTAATAATTATTGAAAGAATGGTACATGTAGCCATAATGACTGTAAAATATTTGCACAAAAGTTGCATTAATAAGGCAATGACAAAGAAATCGTCTCCGCGAACGATTTTTCTAACCTCACTTTTACCGCACGACAATTACTTGATTAATAAATAACAAAATTATAGCACTAACTTACCTAATTGAGTTGATTAAGCAATAACACAAGTGATTATCCAAGTTTGCAGTAAACAATTGTTGATATTCAACGATTATTCAGCGAACGAAGTTTTTTGCTGTTAACGAGGGAAATCATCAAAGCAAAAAGTAATATACTTTGTTGCGTTTCCCGCTTAATTAACTATAGTACAATGACAGAGAGAACGGAAAATCACATATATAGTGCACGTATCGCGCGGCGAGAATTCAAACGTACTATTCAAACTTTTGAAAACGATTACAATTAAATTATTTAATTATTAGGTAGTTGTATTGACACATGCAAAGAAAACAATAGCATTGTGCATAATAAATAATAACGTTGATATAAATAAATAAATAAAAATCGAAATGTATGCAGTGCATTAATGCGATATATAATAATGAATATACGTATTCACATACGTGGTAAACAATTAATGCATAAGCAAATAAATTTGCATTAAGTTTTAGATAAACAAATAATAATGTGAATCGTTTACTTTCATAATAACTATTATGCGTATATAATGCAATGGGTAGATCGCATATATATATATATATATATATATATATATATATATATATAATAATTTATCGAGTTGCATTATTGTTAGGAGTGTATATATATGTACAAAATGCATATAAACACAGATATTTGTAGTTGCATTGCAAACAATGTTTTTTTATACTATTTTAATGGCCCAAATTAACCTGTAAAATCATTGAAAATGGAACATTTAAAAATTTGGCACATGTGCCGAGGATGTGTTACATTAATCAAATTTTAATTGTGAAAATAGTAATTTTTAAACTGATGTACGTTTGAGCAATCATCTATCATCATATATAGGGTACAACTCGTAATTAAATCATTTTGATAGTACACAGCGCCCTGAAGCTGTTTTTTCCATAGACAATTATCGGTCTCGGGACTTAGCCGAATTTTAAAAGATGCGCACGCGTGTCGTCCAAATGCCCCGTATATGATGCACCTGTGCCGCACGCATGCAGCACGCATGTCAGCACCTAGCTTCTTCAAGTGTCTGCACGCGTGCTCCTGGAATGCCATCGAAAAGCGGGCACGAGTGCCGAAATCATGCAGGACGCACGTGCCGCCAACGTGCTGTCTCGCGTGTTGGTTCAAATTTTCGCGCGGAGCACGGTAATCCATCAAAATGACAGCACTGTGCGAGCACGCGTGTCGAGGCACGCATGCTCACGAATTGCTCAACTCATGCAGCACGCGGTGCTGTCATAATGCTGACACATTGCCGGCATGCAAACGTTCGAAAAATCGGCCATGGATCGGCATTTTGTGTCGCCAATGTGCCAACATTTCGTGTCGTCATATTGACAGCACTCGTGCTGAGCACGCGTGCTCGCACAATGCCGCCAACGTGCCGTCCAGCGTGGCAGGAAAAAAATTTTAAAGATTTTTGTCCACGCATGTCGGCACATTGCCTGCACATCGACAGCACGCGTGACGAGCACGCATGCCCCAAAAATGCCCAGCACGTGATGTTATTGGGGAAGTTGGCACCAAGTTGTCATTCTGATCGCACGGCGAGACGGCACGCGTGGCCGTATAATGCTCGGCATGTGATGTTATCGGGGCGATAACATTTCGCACAGAAAATGCTCGCGACACGACAACATCCATGACGCATGCGTGCGCCGTTCGTACAACGTCGTTTTGATCGACATGTGCCGTCACTCCCGGTTGAAAGACACAGATAAAATCCAATAAAAATTTTAAACTATCTATTGGGTCTCCGATAAAAAATTTTATCGGGTTCTATCTGCCTAATTATTTTACTTGATTCTATAGAAATAAACTAATAACTAGAAAAATGTGAATAAAAATGAAGTATTCTATAAGACTTTACGTATAGAAAGTGTACTGTAAGTTATAAGATTATATTTTTATATTATTATATACGGCTTAATCATTTTTAATTTAACAAGTTTTTATAGTTTATGGATAATACATTTTTTGTATTACCATTTATACGCTTAATCTTATAATAATTTTATAGGATTTTGTAGTACTTGAAATAATTGTTATTTATAAGGTTGTCTATGTAAACATTTTATAATTTTTTATGAGGAAAAGTACGTAAGTATATGAATGAGCAACTGTTGTAATTGACTTATACCAAATTTATCACCTTTAATAGAATATATATAATAGGAAAAATTATTTATAAATTTCTTAATAATATCTATTTTATATGCATATATAAGAATATCCGGGTGCACAAACCGTATGATAGCATATACAAATAGACATTTATAGTAATTGATAGGGGGGAACATATAAATGGATTATTTTTTTTATAAATATAAACGTATATAAATTTATTATACTTTATAGGGAAAAATCATAGACAATATTAAAATAAATGTCGCTTATCACTCTATGTCGGTCTCTTAAAATGTTTTTGTTTTGTGCATTAAATTTTTGCACGTCGCGCTCGCATTATTGGTATTTCCAAGGTTAGTGTATAATATTTAGATTATCCACAATCTATATATTTCGTAAACGAAGTAGCATGCACACTACTAATGCCTCGCCGTCTCTCTCTCCTCTCTGTTTACTGTTTGAAAACTCATGTAGTTCGAGGCCGTTCTGTTTTGGCTTTGTTTGCGAAGTGTTGTTATATAAGGATTATATATTTCTCTGTAGATGTTATCACGGTAAGTATACAATTAATTAATTATTGTTAGATTTTAAATGGTTTAGAGGACAAAAGATTGATATTTATTAAGTCAACCAAGAAAGAAAATCTATAAGATTATATGAAATTGTATATAGGATTTCTATGCCGCATGTAGTATAATGTATATACTCGTCCACATCATTTTATCTGTATATATAGCAAAGATAGCTCGTGGTTAGAAATATGCCGGTCTGCGTAGTGTTAAAGGTCAAAAAATATTTACTTTTCGCTGCCGTTGGGTAAAATTTGTATTGTTGGATTTTTTTGAATACTAAATTTTATATTTCATATTTTACTACAGAACTTTTTGCTAGCAAATGCTGTTTATTATCGTTTTCATACAGTCGAGTGATTGTTGATTTGTAAATATTTAAATTACGTTGAAGAATAACATGCATATAAGAACGTATAAGTTTGTAATTTATCCTATATACTTAATGTTGTAGAATTTTTGTTTAAACTTTATTATGTATCCTGTGGTCTTTATTGCTATCTTCTACACTAAATTGTTCATTTTTAAATTTATTTTTTTACAAATGATAAAATTGAATTTATATTATTGCGAGCAAGAACTGAAAGTGAATATGTTGGAAACTACAGATAAACTCAAATAAAGTATTATTTTTTAGAAAATGGAAAAATATTTCCTAAATTTCGGAGAATTGGCCGACGCCACCGTTCGCGTCTTGTCCGCAAGGGGAGGAGTGGGAGAGTGGGGAGTGGGTATAGGTGCTATTCCTCCCTGCCCAGATAGCATTGAGTCGGCACTGTGTCGGCACGCTGACGGCCCGCGGGCCGCACGCGGTCCGGCATTGTGACGGATTCCTGCCCCGCTTCTGAGACGGCACGGTGCAGGAACGCGGTCCTGGCACGCGGGCCGTCATAGTGCCGTCATTTTGCCGACGCAATTTGCATGCGCGATTGGTACTGCAGCCCGCGTGCCGGCAACGTGTCAGCACTGTGCGGTGCAATTTGCCGACAATATGCTAGCACGGCGATATATATATATATATATATATATATATTATTTATATTAAATGTATAATTTTATCATAATAAAAATACTGTATTTTATATTTGTAATTTTTTATTTATATACTTTAAATATTTAATATTTTTGTACAATAAATTAATAAGTTAATACGTAATATATATATGGTTTTGCAGAATAACAACATAAGTCCACTTTTCTGTTTTGAAGATACTGATACTTAAAATTTTTATTTTCCATTTGAACTAATGTAAAAAAAATCATAAATCATAGATAAGGCTACTTATTTTTACACTTTCTTGATTTTGTGCACTTTTATCTGAAAATATACTATATAAAGATATTAAAATCGCTTAAAACTCAATTTTCAAAAAAATGGACTTGAGTTGTTTTTCCGGGAATCCGCAGCAGATATATACATACAATAATAACACATATATACCATTTATTTACGTAAATATTTAAATTTAATTATAATTTTATACTTTAATTATGATTATTCACATACTCCTACTGAATAATCTCAAGTAAGATTCTCACCTGAGATCTCATACCAAAATCTCATGTTATTATATGTACACTTAATGAAATATTGAAATTCGTTCAGAATGAACTTTTACTACAGTTTTTTTTATTAGTCTTGAAGTTTCGTCTTTACAATACATCAGGAAAGTATGATACATTTTTGGTAAATTTTTATTTGAAAATTTTTATATATAAAATTTTGAAATTTTAAATTTCACCTGAGATCTTACCAGAGATCTCGTGTGAGATTTTGAGTAAACATTCATGAGGTTTTCGCATGATATTTCGCATGATTATATATATATATATATATATATATATATATATTGTAAAGACGAAATAAACTTCAAGACTAATAAAAAAAACTGTAGTAAAAGTTCATTCTGAACGAATTTCAATATTTCATAATAATATATATTTCACGTAAACCCGTGAAGAAATTTTTTACATTTCGCTGAAAATGTTTTTACTAGTTCAGAATAGTGAAAAAAGCATGTAAATAAAATTTTAGCTCATAAGACCCAAATCTTGCAGAACCGTGACCGTAAAAATAAAGTTTATTTAAATTTTTAGAAAAGTAGAAAATTCAATTCGAGATAGGTGCAATTTGGGTATTTACATATATATATATATATATATATATATATATATATATATATATATATATATATATATATATGCATTTTTTTCTGTAAATTTTCTGTACAATATGCTGACATTTTTTTCAGACCCCAATTATCACGTTTCTGATTGGTTTATAAAAGATATACCGTTATATGCTATTTAAAAAATTTCGGCAGTTTATTTTAATCTCAAAATTTTGTAGTAATAAGAGCTTCAAAATGAGAGCAGGTAGATCATGGACCGAGCTTTATAACTGACGTTACAGCATTTTGAAAGAAATCTACATACAATTTATATATCTATATGTATGTAGGGTATATCATTTATAAAAGAAATCTTCATATGTAGATATACAAATTGAATGTAGATTTCCTTCAAAATTCTGTTACTTCGGTTAATAAGCTCGGTCCATGGTCTACCTGGTCTCATTTTGAAGCTCTTATTACTATATAACGGTATATCTTTTATAAATCAATCAGAAACGTGGTAATTAGGGCCTAAAAAAGTGCTAGCATATTCTATAGAAAATTTACAGAAAAATATACAGAAAAATAATAAAAATGTATATGTGTAAATACCTAAATTGCACCTATCTGGAGCTAAAAATTATTAAAGTTTTCTCTGTTTCTAAGAATTGAAAAAAACTTTATATTTAATAGGGCCACAGTTCTGCATAGTTAGGGTATTGTGATCTAATTTTTTTTTGCATACATTTTTTAACTATTCTGAACTAGTAAAAACATTTTAAAACGAAATGTAAAAAATTTCTTCCATGGTCGACGTGGAATATATATATATATGAAGAAATTTTATATATATATAGTCCCTGAAAATATTTACGTAAATAATGGTGCAGGCCTTGTGCAGGTTCCCCTATTGAAAATATCAAGCTAAATCTCAAGCTTCAAATTCAGCGATGAGTTTGAATCCGGCTCGATCGAACTTGAAATTCAGCGATGAGGTTGAATCCAGCTTGATCAAACATGAAATGTAGGTCGATCAGGGTGGATTTTTTGAATTTGATTTCGAGCTTGAAATCGAGCTGGATTTTAAGTTCGATCAAACCAGATTCAACCTCATCGCTGAATTTCAAGCTTGAAATCCAGCTTCAATTTTTTAACAGGGATTGTCTGAGCTGCAACTCGCAAGAAGCCTCCTACTCAACATCATTCTCGTTGCCCCTGCGTCATCGAGAGTTTTGCAGGCATGTCCACGCGCTCGTACGACAGCATGACCTTGGGAACCATTCAGCAGATCGCTATCACTTCCAGGCAGGTGCACACCGTTTCTGCGCTCGAAGTGTTATGAACTCTGTTGAAAAAAACGAAAAAAATAAGATTTTTATTGCATTATGGGTTGGAAAGTTATAATAGAATGATGAATAAATTACCTTTGCTAGGCCCTCCTTGAAGCTCAGCTTGCAAGTCTGAAAACGATGTCATTTTTGTCGCTCCCAGCCTCAGCTTGTCTACCTCAGTCTTGGGTCAGTCGCTGAATCGGAGGTCTTTATTCCTTGACGTCGTCTCTCAGTACGTGCTGGATCGGTTCTAGAGTTATTTTCTAACGTCTCTCAACGGCATCTGAAAACAATTATTATTTTTATTTTAATAGAAGTAATAATAACACTAAAGAATTCCCAGACGGCAAAACAAATTTCATGAATGTCGCAGACGTTAGAATTCTTTATGAACTCTTTTCAAACTCTTTAAGAATCCTTTTCTAACTTACATGCATAAGTATTCTTAGTGTTCGACAAAAATCCTTAGAAAAAATTCATTTTTTGCTGTCTGGGTAATAATTATAATAATTATAATGTTATTAGAATTATTCTCTTGTAATGTAAAATTTACCTCAATATTGCTATTTTTTCAATCAAAAATAAAAGAATTTTTTTTTTATGTGTGAGAGGGCCCCGATCTTGCCTATCTCTGTGAGGCAAAACCAACATTCTCTGCCCCTCCAACGCTTCCTTACATTTTTTTTTTAATTTAAATACGTAATTAAAAATTAAAATATAATTAAAAAATAAAAGATTAGTAAATTGATAATTGAATTTATTAAATAAATGAACAAATAAATAAAATATAAAATGTAAGAAAACGTTCTATTCATATAAAAAGTCCACGTTAATTTCAGCAAGTGATAATATAAAAAGAATGCTACTAATATAATAAACGTGTACTTTTTATATGAACTTCCCTAAAAGTAAAAACATAAATAAAGTCGCCTTTATAAAACGCAAAGAAATATGTAGCAAGCTAGTATTTTTCTTGGTGTTTTATAAATGTGTAGATGTCCGGAAATTCTTCGGTCCCATCCTCAGGCTGGCCGTTGTCCTCCATCATGGTGTTGCTGTGGTCGTCATGATCCTTGTTGTTCTCGGCGTCGCTTTCGATCTCCGTGTCATCGTCCGGGTAAGGTTCTGCACCTCCTCTGTCAGGTCGGCACTCCTCCAAATACTTCGCGGGGTATTCGTCATAGTGGGTCCTTCCATCGAATTCTCCGTCCTCTGATTCCCTGATATATTTTATATTTTATTTTAAATTCATTTGATTTTGCTTCATCACAGAGGAAGCTTTGGGATGGTAATAAAAAAGTTTTGCTAAAATCACTAAAGACATATTTTTTGAGACAATAGGAATCAACATACACTATTTTTAGAAAATGTCTGTATGAATGTGCGTGCGTGAGTGCGTGCGCGTGTATGTGTGCTGCGTGTATGCATGCATGCATGCGTGCATGTGTGTGCGCGTGTATGTGTATGTGCATGCGTGTGTGTCCGTATGCGCGTATGTGTGTGTGCGTGCGTGTGAGTGAGTGTGTTTACGTGTGTGCGTGCGTGTGAGTGAGTGTGTATGTGCCTGCGTGTGAGTGTGTGTGCGTGCGTGTGAGTGAGTTAGTGTGTGCGCATGTATGCGTGTGCGTGTGTGTGTGTGTCACACCATATTTTTTTGTAACACATGTATGGATTTTTGCGTTTTTTAAAATAAGTTTTTAAATAAACGGGCAAAAAAAAAATTTTTTCTCGGGCAACAAAAGTAGTCAACGGGTAAAAAAACTTTCTTACCCGCTTATTCGGACAGAATAGTACATTATGCAACAAGGGACGAAAGTAGCAGTTTTTCCCGCGGGAAAAATCACCCGAGGGAAGAATCTTCTCGCGAGGGCAGTAATCACTCGAGGGCGAAATCTACTTTCACATTGTAGGGTTTTTTGGAATGTTAGATATAACTTATCTATAACAATAGTTATAAAAGACGTGAAAAACTGTAATTTAATCTAAATATGTAATTTAAGTAAAAAATTATCTTTTGACAATTCATCAATACTAAAATCACAGCTTTTTTAAGATATTGATTAAAAAAAGATAAGTAAATTTAAAATTAATTTCATATTGAAACAATCAATTAAGTTTGAGGAAGCAAAGTGCCAAGGAATTGCCAGCGGTTTTTTACATGCTCTATGATAATATTTAACAGGAGGCCACTTACCAGAGTTTATCAGGTGGATTCTGCTGTAAATGGTCGAAATTTTCTGTAGGTGCGTCATCTTCGTCGGGTATTTCATCCTTCAGGTCATCCAATCCTACATAGCTCCTTGGTCTGGACAGATGCTGATGATCATCCCTCTCCCTCTCGTCGACTGAAGTTTTTTCTAAAACTCTTCTTCTTTTTGGACTGGATGGCAGGGGTTCTTGATGTTCTTCTTCTTCTTCTTCATCAGGAGCTCGTCTTCTCCTCGGAGATGGTGGCAGCTGCTCCTCATCTCTTTTTTCGGGTAGTAGCTCGTCTCTGCGTATCGCTTCGAGACGCCGTAGACATTGCTTAAGGCTTTTCAAGGCCCTGGTAAAAAAATGGAAACATTCATAATTAATATAATAAGTCTAGTGTGACAAGTAAAATAAAATATATAAAACAATATACCTTCACAATCTGACACAAAACGGGTATCACGTAGTCCTGTGACATTTTTTTCTTATCTCCAAGCCAAGTAACATTGCACAGAAGCTCTGTGTTGACTGCAAAGCAATTTTTTTAAAAAATTGCTTAAGAGTCATCGGTATTTCTACCACCAAGATAAATCAAGTAGTTGACCTAAAAATAAACGATATATTTAAGAAATGAAAAATTTAATAATTATAAAACTAAGTCTTGCGTTCAGGGGTTTGACGGTTCATGGGTTGTAGGTTTCATATGTTTGAAGATTCATGGATTTTAGAGTTTGAGTGTTCATTTAACCTCCGAAGCACTCACCAGACACCTAGAAACAACGCAGCATTAGTAAGGGGAGATTACAGTGATAAACTAAACACTAATCTCACCTGATAATATTGGCAGTGGACGAATGCAGTAGGAAGCTGTACGTAAACATAACCTCTTCGAGGTTAACCGTGCCGCTGCTGCTGCCGCAAGTACGCCGTCCTGGGCCTTGCAGCTCTCGTCTTCGTGCCCCTTCGTGGGGACCGTAGCCCAGATACCCGTCCTGCTGCATCCATCGTCGCACTTCCTCGTCCTGGCCACTCGTCCTTCCTCGTCAAAACTAACCTATTTATTAACATAATATAATTATTAGAATAATTATAAATAAAAAAATTTTACATCTCAGCCAGGGTGATCCTCAAGACAATCTCTTCACCCTGAAACGTCCAGAAAGTTGCCACAGTTCTCTTGGGAAATCCAAATTGCAGCATGTAAATAATTAATGATAGTAATTATTTACTATGAACTGCAATTGCACGTGCGCGCGCCAGGATGATCCTCAAGACGAGCTGCACTTCCTCTCGAACGTCCACCACAAACTTGCCACAGTCGAATTATATAATTCAGAATTCCAAATTACACCACAGATAACTACAATAATTAATAACTACAATAATACCGCTATAATTATTAAGAACAATTTCACTTATTGCGCGCGTCTGCAATTGAAGATCAAGTCTTCATGAAACCAGGGACATTACTGCAATGGCGGGATGCGATATATTTCTTCAAACAACAGAAAGCTCGAAATTATTTCAAGACTTTAAATTTATAATGTAAATCAATTTTAATATTCAATTATAAACAAATATATTTATTATTAATAAAAATATAAATCATAAAATTATACTATTATTTATTTATTTATATTTATTTATTTATTCAATTACACCAATTGAGCCCCATATAAATAAATTAACAAATCATTACTATTATTATCAATTTTATTTGTAATAGAAATAATAACTTAAATATGCAATTAAATTATATTTTTATAATTATATTGATGGCACGTCGTGCTGTCCATAATCCGTCACATTGCGGCCACGATTTTCCCGACACGGCGGGCTTGCACTGTGCCGTCATTCTGCTGGAATCTAAAAGTTCAAAAAAGTGATGTTGCGTGACGGCACGATGACGGCACAGGGCGGTCACGACGTGCCACCGAATCGGACAGCACGCCGCGACTGCACAGTGATGGCACAAATTCGTCACGCCGTGCCAGCACGTCGTGCTCGGCACGGGCTGCTATCTGGGTGTGATTGTATAAGTCTCTCGCTTAGTGCCATCACGTGCGCTCGTTAGCCGCTTGAAGTGGTTTGCTTTTGTCTTTCTTGCTTGTGTCGCGGTCACGGTCGAGTGGGTCGAGTCGAGGCATCGCAGTTTTTCATCACCTTCCGCACGTTGCAGTCACATTTTGGCTAGAAAGCAGTCTCTCAATAGTCATCTGCACCGCAGTGTTCTGCATCACCCCGGCGTCGTGTGAAAACCAAGGTGTAAACGAGGGCTTCATAAACATAGTGAGTGTTTATTACATGTATTAATTAAGTGAGTTTATTACATTCGCCAATACAAAAACAAACGATCGCGTCGACCGATTCTCGGAAAAGTGGACTGTTTTCGTATCTTTGTAAATATTTGCTGCGCGTACTTGTTTGCGGGTTACATTATATGTCGAAACTGCTCGAAACTCAACATTGGCAAAACTTAAATGCTCAAATGCAAGAAAAAATTTTTCAGAAAATAGATGAGTTTGGTAAGTTTTTGAATTTTTTAAATTTACTTACAAAATTCAGTCGTACAAAACGAGCTCAAAATAATTTAATAATAACAAATACTTTCTATTTCATTTGCGAATTTTTCCTTAAATATCTGTTTAATTAAAAATGAAGCGCGCTACATTTTTCTTTTAAGTGGCATTTGGAACTTTTAAGTTCATCGCCTCATCTACGCAAGCCTTCCACGCAGCCCCATCTTGTGTCAACCCTACCCAAGATGCACCCCTCCGACGGACACCCACCCGTCCTATTTTTACTAGATCTGCTTTTACGTTGTCCTCCCATCTGCGTTTAGGTCTACCTAGAGGTCGCGTTACCTTCGGCCTACCCTTCATAACACGCGCTGCCGTACGGTCGTTTCCCATTCTCGCTACGTGCCCTGTCCACCCTAATCTGCGTGATTTTATTATTCTGTTAATATTTGGTGATGCGTAAAGATTGCACTCATCTTTCTTCGGCCCGTATATTTTTGCAATACCTTATTTTCAAATACCCTAAATCGGTTGTCCGCCTGCTTAGTGAGAGTCCACGTTTCGCAGCCGTACAGAACCACTAGTACTATTATAGTCCTATATATTCTTATTTTAACGTTTTTAGACAACAGCCTCAACTTAAGTAAATTACTCACGGCGTAGAAGCAAGCATTACCCGCGTGGGGTCTCTTATTTATCTCGACTTTAGTCTCGTTTCTATCATTTATGGTCGTGCCGAGATACTTGAATTCGCTAAACTTTTCAAAAGTAAAATTCCCAACTCTGAGATCCCCCTCCCCTCTGCAGATGCCTAGTTTATCCATAGTCATGTACTTTGTTTTCGATTCACTCACTTCTAACCCTGTATCCTCAGCCGCTTTTATGAGGATTTCCGCGTTTCTTGCTACCGTTTCCCAATAATCCCCCAGTATATCTAAATCACCTGCGTAGCCTAGTATCTGCGTTGTTCCGTTAAGCTTTGCGCCCAGCTGATGGCTAACCTGCATTTTACTAACGACATACTGTAACGTTATAAGTTGAGCTGCACCGTAGAGAGCCCATCCCCTTGTTTCAAACCATCGCGTATCGTGAAGTCTTCTGACATATTACCGCCTACTCGGACCTTACCCTTGCTTCCGTTTAAACATATTTGAATTAATCTCACGAGTTTTTTGGTGCACCGAGAAGTACTAGAATTTGATACATTTTGCTTCGCTTAATAGAGTCGCATGCTTTTTTAAAATCTATAAATAGCTGGTGTATGGTTTCGCAAAATTCCCACTTTTTCTCTAACTGTCTTGTGGTAAACATTTGATTGGTCGTCGATCTGTTGCGCCGGAATCCACACTGATAATCTCCTATTACAAGGGGATTATAACTATCACGCCGCGTTAGTTTTCTGAGTTGCGATCAATATCTATATTGCTATGTAACAGTATTCATTAACAGTTTATTTGCACCTTAAAATTTCTTTAATTGCAGCCAGTCGCCCGGAAAATATATTGGATCAAATTAGCACAACCGAAGCAGCGCTTGGATTTGTCAGAAAAATTGATGATACGGTAAGATTTTAATAAATTACTTTAAAGCTCTTTAATATATTTGTACCACTCTAACCTCAAAATCATAACTTCAATATGATTATTCCGCTCTCGTGGTATAAAATATTGTTCGACATTGTTACGTAAGTTGATTTTGAGCGTATGGGACTTTTTTCCCTCTCTTCGCTCGGGCGAAAAACGTCCCATACGCTCAAAAGCCGACTTACCTATCAGTGTCGAAAAGTACTATCTAAATATTTTAATTGATTATGTATCATCCCTTTCAGATCCATCGCGGAAATAACGTTTACATTTCACGCAAAGCATATGACAATGCTAAAAATGATGCGCACAAGAATGCAAAGGCCGATAAGCCATTAAGCGGTTACAGCGCATTCGTTCGTAATGTGGCAATGTCCATCATCGGCGCTGAAACGTTGATGAAAAGCAGCGTTACAGGAAAAAAATGCAATCGGCTGAATACAACACCTAAGGAAAAATTGGATCCTCAGCTTGTAGGAGCTGTTTACGGTAAGTTAATATCATATTTTTCGTTTTATTGGCAGAACTTTTAGTTTTTTTATAGTAGCAAATATCAAGCGTGCTCAATTTGATAAGAGATACTTTTCATTTCATGTGCTTATTTTTCTTTAAATCATCTATTTTTACTCAAGAAATATCAGCGTTTTATGTATGTACAAAATCACAAAAAAATTAGATTCAGTCTTATTTTTAAAGTTGAAAAATAACGCCATTACCATATTTACTTATTGCAAAATTATTGTATACGGATTTCAAAATAATTAATACATAGTATTTACAGTCATTTTTATCTTCTTTGTTTACAGGGATATTTGAGTATTATTTAAAAACCGAAAAACAATTTAACGAAGTTGACATAGCATTGCATAAAAAACACGTCGGAGGTTATATTGCACAAAAATGTTGTGATCTCAATCGTAAAAAAAGCAAGAAACCCGAAGATACAGATGCAAATAACGACATCCCAATTCCCGAAATGATAGAGACTACAGAAACTCCGACTGAAAGTGGCAGCGAAAAAGGCGAAGGCGAAGATGACTGAAAGTAGTGAGGAGGATAATCAATCAAATCAAGAAAAAGATTACGCTGGTTATAGCAGTAGTGATGCATAAGGATACCTTATATTTATTTAATATTACAAGTAATGAGTATGCTATTAATATATTATGCGATATACAAGCGCGTATATAGAGAGTTCTATAATCAGCGCGCAAAAGGACTGTAAATTAGATAACTCCAAGTCTTGTCTTTCTTTGGCGCCGTTTCATTATATATTATGTATGAGGTAAGGTGATTATGGGGTCTTTTATACTATTATAGCGAACAAGGCAGGTATATTTTTACTGTTTTTGAGAACGAGGAATCCCTTAAGCATGCAAATATATTATGTGGTCGCAATCTGTGCATGCGCAGTTAGCGCCACCGTTTTTTTTTAAAGGCCAGAAACAGCAAAGGATTTATATTTACGCATTTAAATTAATTATAAAAAAGTAGCTCTTTTTTATGTATTACTTTGCATTCTACATTTTAGTAACTATCTCAATCTCAAATCGCATTCTAAATGAGATAAAATGTTAATGTTAGCGAAGTTGTTATTTTTAGAAAGTGCCATAATCACATAGTATCTTTCACTTACTCTTATCTAACTTATGACTTTATTACTAGATGTAAAACTAAGAATTTTCATTCAAAATACATACAATGTATTTCATTATTTAAAAAATATGATTAACTTACATTATCAAAAATGTGTTTTTATACTAGTTGTGTGTGAATAAATGATTAAAAAAGAGTAATAATTGTATAAAATATTTTTTAACTCATTCTGTATATTTGCCCAAATCGATAAATCGACTCCTCGCTTTCTCAGTTAAGAAAAGTCAATTGCGCATACACCGAGGCTCAGATCGAGATCAGAATAAATTCGTATGAAGAAACGTTTAAAATCAAAGAAATGGAAACGATTTAAACTAATGAAAGGGACACGAATATTCGTGTAAATTATCATTTTGTTGTATAATTTGATGCATGAAGAAGGATTGTGTAAGATATTTCTGTCTGCACAAATTAATAAAATTCATAAAACATTTTTACACTGGATATTTGCTGCCCAATGAACATCAGTTGCTCATTCTCGGTCGTTCACGATCAAAATCGCGATAAAGTCGTATAAAAAATAATATCCGATAAAAGAATGATAAATATTCATATAAGCTATTGTTTTTTACTTATTTAATCTGATAAATAAGTATTGTATCATTACTCTTTGTCTGCAAAAATTTATAACATTCCAAAACATATTTTTGCGCTTGATACACGTTATCCAATAAAATTCAATTGAACTTGCTCGACGGTTCAGCTCTAAATTTCAGTAACTTCTAATAAAGCTTAGCACAGAAAATACTGATAGAAAAATATAAAATTATTCAATAATTAAGTATTGGTTTTGTGAGCCTAATAGATTCATATAGACTTTGTACTCATTTTTATGAATTTTTAAACTTATTAGTATTTGATGATAAAATCTTATTCAATGAAAGACCATGTTAATTTTGAAAATCAGGATATTGAGGTAATTGTCATGACCTAGTAAAATCTTATAAAAAATGTGTTTGCATGTATTCGAAATGCCTAACAAATTCTTATAGATACTTACTTTTATAGTTCTTTATCTGGTATGCCTGGTGCAGAAGCCGTATGGATACATATATAGAATTTTTTTTATAGTATTTTATTTGTGTCTTTCAACCGGGCTGTGCCCAAATCGTGCGCTGCCATCGGGGATGTCACGGAAGCAGCACAAAAGCAGCACGCATGCCGCTTACGAGCAAGTATTATGCGGGGCTTTATGACGGCATTTCGCAAGCATTTTGCGAATTTCGTGCTTTATGCTCCTGGCAGCCCGGATCGCATAAATAGGTTTATTTTTTCAATAAAAATGGAAATAAACAATTAAAATTATACTGCTTCTTTATTTCACGTTAATAGATATACATATACATATAAATTTACAGTAATATTTAAGACTAATAAAATTGTTATAAATTATTGTAATAATATTAAATAGAAAAATGAACATTTTTAGAAGAATATGCTATTCTATCGAATCCCCATATACAATTACAATTTTAAAAATAAATACAATTTTAAAAATAATTAGATTTAAAAAATGAAAAGTTATAAATGGAATTTTTTAAAACTGGATCAACGTAGAGACATAAAACTTCATGAGCAAGGCCTCTGAGGCTGTTAGATCAAATATCTGTAGTTCGGTGACTTATCATCAAGCCAAAGGTGTAGTTTAATCTATAACACCTGCGTCAAATACATAATTGGCGTGCCAGGTACACCTTGGGCTTGGTGATAAGTCACCGAACTACAGATATTTCATGTAATAGCCTCAGAAGGCTTTCACCTCAAGTTTTATATCTCTGCAATGTACCTGTTATGAGAAATTAAATTTTTAATTGAGAAAAAAATATTAATTACTGATTTTCTCATAACAGGTACATTGCAGGGATATAAAACTTGAAGTGCAAGCCCTTCTAAGATAATAAAATCAAATATATGTTGTTCGGTGACTCATCACCAAGCCAGAGGTGTACCTGACATGCCAATTATGGATTTGACGAAGGTGATATGGATTGAAGTACACCTCTGGCTTGGTGATGAGTCACCAAACAATAGATACATGCTGGAATGTACTCAAAGGACTTGTCCATAGAGTTTCATGTCTCTTCAGTGAACCATCTCTGAGAATTAAAATTTTTAAAACAAAAATTGAGTAAATTGTGGAAATTTACTGTAGGATCGTGAAACTTTATGTTCATGACCTTTGAGTCTATTTACTATTGTCCTGGTAGTTGTCGTAGTTGTCATCGTAGTTGTCGTTGTTGTCGTTGTCCTGGTTGTTGTCTTCGTAGTTTTCGTTGTTGTCGTTGTTGTCCTGGTTGTTGTCGTCGTCGCTCAAGTACGCTTCATTTTTGGGGTTGAAGCGTGGCATGACGTTAGCGTCGATCATGTCGTCAACTGCGTCGTCAACTGCATCATCGTCACGGCGAAGCCGCTTAGCCGGTGGAGGACCGTTCTCAGGTTGAACGGGACGCTGATGATGCAGTCTGGTGCGACGAAAGCTCTCTTTGGTACTCTTGAGAGCTTTTGTCATAGCCCTGACAAATTCCTCCTCATCGGGCTTCAGCAGGGTATCCTTATGATAAGGCATTGCATCTGTAATAATTAATAAAAACGTTAATAATGTAATTTTCAAAATCTTTCAAGTTTTTTAAGAGAACAAAAATACCTCTACCTTGGCAAGCTAACGAAAAACGGGTCTCCTTCAGTGCAAACATATTTTGGTTCGTTTTTGAAACGTGCCAGGTGACAAATCGAAAAATCTCTTCATTGACGACGATGCAGGCCTTGAAATACTTTGCTACTGAATCAGATGCAGTAGCTGCTTTTGTATATCCCAAGTAGCTTACCTGAAATAAATATTAGTATATAAAATGAATAAAGACATTAATTATTTTGCAAAATTCAATTATACTTACGACATTATCATACTCCTCGTCCGTTGCATTATCGAACGCTTGTAAATCTGCGCAGGACTTGAACGGCAAAAAAGTTGGTTTTCTTGTCGCTTTCGAAGTTTGCTGCTTTCTTAGGTCGCTCAACATTTTGTGAATAGATCTAAAACAAAACATTCGGATTAATAATATAATGTAATCGTCAATAAATTGCAACAGTAATTACCGATACTTACGTTGCTAATTTTTCGACACTGACGAGCTTTTCGTTCATCGATCTAGAAGCAAAAATTAAAAATTTAATTTATTATACAATATTTAGCATAAAATAATAATAAATAATAACAATTATATAATAAGTACCTTACATCGTTCTTCAAATCTTCCTGATTGGATTTTAGAACTCTATAAGATAAAATATTTTTGATCAATTATTAATTAATTATAAAGACAATATTAAAATCATATATACATAACTAATTAATTATACATTACCTAATCGATGACTCTACAGCGACTATTCTTCTGTTCATCGAGCTATAAGAAATAAACGAACCGATTATTACAATTGTTATAAGAAAAAAAAATAACACGTTATACTTACTCTGTCTTGTTTGACAATTCCTCGATCGAGAATTGTAGCCCTGTGTTTTGCGGCGTACAGTGGAGACGATCATCTAAAATAAACAATAGCAGCATGAAAACAAATATGTTTGTACGTAGATATATCAGCCTAAATGATATTTTACCTGTTTATTGTTGTTGTTGCTGTTGTTGTTGTTGCGATCTTGACAGAGAGTTTTCTTCTCTATCCTGGGAATTTTGCCTGTGAAGTGGCATGCTTCCCTGTCTCACAGCTCGAGGTACCGGTTGCATAGGTGGCCTCTACTGTCTCCCAGGAGGTACCGGTGGCCTCTGCTTCCCCAGGTCTTGCGGGTTAACTCCTGGCTTCTGTCTAGAAGGTGGCATAGGTGGCCTCTGCCCCCTCAACTCTTGCATGCTTCCTCCTGCTGGCTTTTGTTTAGCAGGTGGCATGCTTCCTCCTGTCTTCTGCCGGTTATCTGGCAGCTTCTGGTTTTGTTGATGCTGCTGCTGCCGTGTCTGCTCGTTCACGGCGTTGTCGAGTGATTCTCGACTCGTGAATGAATCTCGTTTTAATGAGTTCATTCTCGACAGCAGATTGGCATTAGCTTCATCCACAGAAGAAGCTCCCAAGTTCTTGCTTAGTTGTTTTTGGCTCATCTATGCACAACAATTCCAAAAGCAAGTAAAAATTCAAAATTTTGTCCTACGTGTATGTGTATCGTATATAAAATATTTTACACAATGCAGTAAGCGCAAAATTGATTTTAAAAATAAAAGGACGGTAAAAAATGTAGAAACGACTTGAGTCGAAAGTAAAAAAAAATGAAGATCAAGTTAATTTTGATGAAACGTTGAGATGACAACTGCAACGACAAAATACTCCGAGTCGCATTCTTTGGTGGGGGTTTCGGTAGGTCAGAAGAAGGTAGCAATCATCGTCACATTGAAAAACATTTTGAATTACACCGATGGATTTCTTTTGTAAAATAACGGTGCTATCCTGTTGTAAAGTGGAAAAATTTGTCGAACCTGCTACAATCTTTCTAAATTGGTTGTAGCAATTGTTGAAATCGATTGGGGGAGTAGGTCCTCTCGTATGAGAGCCAATAAATTTGAGCTTTTTGGGATCAACATATTATAAGATGCTGTACCAACATGTTCAGCTCGTCTCTTTGCAATCTGTTGTAAATGTTGATTCGGCTTACGGCATAACTTGCGACAATAAGTCATGTTATTCTCGTAAGGAAAAGCTGAGAAGTTATCCGATGCACCGAAAGATCTGACATCGTCAGGAATATGCAATACAGCGTGAGCATTGTAGGAGAGGAATTCCACACCGTACACGTCAACAGCTGTTTCTACGAAGATTTTGATGCATTCTTCTGCGAAATCGATAGACTCATCCGTGCAAGAGGGATTCGCCAAGATTCTCATGGCAGTGTGTAGAAGAAGAAAATGATTGTAAACCGCAGAATTGACCAAGCCATTGAAGACAACGGGACCAGTGTATAAAAGTATCTGCCTGAACTCGGTGACTTTAAATTTGCCATGCTTGTCAATAGTGACAGGCTTGCGAGCAAAATCTTCTGGGCAGTACTTTTTAACCTGTTCTAGCCGATCTATCAACACTTTGAGCTGAATTTTGCTCAGCTGGACTGATTTAACGAATCTACCATCGATTATGCCTTGCAGAATCTTTTCCATAAGACCGAGACATATAAGGTGCATGTAGTCGAATACTACATTAGTCACCAAGTCAAATGGAAGAGAAGCAATAGCTGATGGTCCATTATGATGATCAAGATCCATCATTGAATAAAATTCATCATGTGTACGTGGTTCATGATCAGTTCCCTTGTACGCCATGACTCCAGAACGAATACATTCACCCACGACATGGCATTTCGAACAAGGAGCTCTACTATTGTCTCCTTTATGACCGAGAACGAATGAACGAGCAGGTGCATCGGCTATGAAACACCTCAAATTCACAAATTTCGTCTGGCCACCAAATTCGATACCATGTTGTAAAATGGAGAGTAACTCATCCACGACTGGCTGAAGAAACTCGGTAGCACTCGTAGGCTTTTTCGTACCTTGAAAAATACCTACGATTTCTGGGGAGCTACCAACGATATTGGCTATACGAATGTGTACAGGGCACATCAGAATTTTAATCGCTTTATCGAGAGAAGCTTCATAAGTGCTAAAATCGAGATGAATAATGTCGGGAATCATATGTGCAGGTGTTGCTCTGAGAATCTGAAAAAGACCTGCTCTGACGTCTAAATGGAGATATTCGCCTTCAGCTACCTTGCTGATCGGCAAAGAATAAGCTGGGGTTTTCAAAATTGTGCGGGGATCAACGTGCAAAGTGGAGAAGCATCGGTGACTCTTAATAGCTACCAACACAGCTCTTATTTGCATGTGATTCATATTTTGCTCAGTGAAGACTGAAGCAAGCCTACTTTCAAACTCTTCAACACTTTCGTCATATTCATGATTAAGCGTAGAAGAAGAAGAAGAAGAAGAAGAAGACGACGAAATCGAATCACGATCATCCTCGCAATCATCCATTCTTACGCTTGCATTCTCAACTGAACCATCATCTACATCTTCCATCGCATAATCATCGTTCTCGGAATGATGAAAGTCCGTATCATCTACCGCGGCTTCTACTAAATCTAAATTTTTAAATGACGCGCTTTCTAGATACTGCGACCGAGCTTTACGAAATAATTTTTCCATACGCACTCTATGGTCGCGAGAGCAAGCTTCTAATGGTTTTCTAGTACGCATTGATCGGATAGCGTACATTTTGAAAACCTAATAAGATTATATAAAAGTATAAAACCTTGTAGTTGCGATGTCCTGCAGTTGATTGGCGGCAGCAATAATCCTATAGGGAGTGGATCAAATCCTGTTTGTATACACAGCTATGCGAACCTAATGTAAAAAACAAAATAATTAATAAAAATATTGATTGCTCGATAAAATACAACAATGTATAGATGTACACTGACCGGACAAAATAACTTTGAATCACGCGCCACAATATGGCGACGGATTTCATCATAATGTCTCTTCAAGTCATCTTAAAGATGACATAAATGCAGTCTAACGTCAAACCCACGGCCATATTGTGGCGCGTGATTCAAAGTTATTTGGTCCGGTCAGTGTACATATAATAAAAATTAATAATAAAGACGCTCAAAACAGCTGTAAAAATTGCCTCTTTAAGGACAAACAATAACTTTTTATACTAAAAAATGAAAAGCGGGAAACAGGCAAAGTAATCAACAAAGTAATAAACAAAACTTTGGCAAAGCATCCTTGAGTCTCTGTAACTTATGTAATGTTTTTTTACATCATTTTTAAGTACAGAAACTCACAACAACTATGCCTGTTACTCAGCATATAAATGAAATCTAAATTTTTTAAGTATTAAACAAAAATCTCATTGAAACTTATTATTAACACTGATAAGTAACCGGCAAAGACATTCTGTACTTAAAAATATTGTAAAAAACATTACATAAGTTACAGAGACTCAAGGATCCTTTGCCAAAGTTTTGTTAAAAAAATTCATTCGGAAACTGTTTGAGCGCCAACATGATTTCAGGTAAACTTCAATAATGGATGAATTTAATTGAAATTTGCCAAGGTAATAAGTTGCTAAATGGCATTTGTATTATTCACATGCTATTTCAGACCTCTAGAGCACATATTACACAATTATGTATAACAAATTATCCTTGGTGATGGATATATTTATAATAAAATCAAAGTTGATTTTGGTCTAGAGGTCTGAAATGGCACATGAGTAATATAAATGCCATTTAACAACTTATTACCTTGGCAGATTTCAATTAAATTCATCCATTATTGAAGTTTACCTGAAATCATGTTAGCGCAAAAACAGTTTCGAAATGAATTTTTTTAACAAAACTTTGGCAAAGGATCCTTGAGTCTCTGTAACTGATGTAATGTTTTGTTACAACATCATTATTATAACTTGTGTCTACAATTTCAAACATCTAGATAAAAAACTGTGTAATTGGCATAGTGAAAAACTGGACAAAAAGAATATATGACAATGCCAAATACACATTTTTATATCTAGATGTTTGAAATTTTAGAGACACAAGTTATAATAATGATTTAGAAAAGAACTACTATGACAATTTTAATTTAACATAATCCTGTATTGTTGTTAACCTGTAGACCAACACCTGGCTTTTCAGTATTCGAGTGTTTTTTCATTGCAGGACTGTTACGAAGGCTTTGTAACCTGCTATGGATTCTAGTATTGCTTTCTACTGTTTTTTCAATCATAGAATGTTATAAATGATTTCCCTAATACATTGAAATAAAATTATAATAGCAAAAGTGATGATACTTGTATATTGATACAAGATGATATTTAAAAATGACCCTTATTGTTCAATATTCAGGTAACAGGCAAAGTAATTGTAACTTTTCGTTCTGGAAAATTGTGTAAAATGCAATAATAATAGTCTCAACATCTAAGGACCCTGTACAACAATCGTTCAAAGAATTCACTATCGGAAACTGAAATAGCGCATGGGGGTGTTCAGGTGAACATGTGTACAGGATATAGTTAAATGAAAATTGTCATGGTAGTTCTTTTCTAAATGATCATTATAACTTGTGTCTAACATTTCAAACCTCTAAATAAAAAACAACTATATACGACAATGCCAATTACACATTTTTTTATCTAGAGGTCTGAAAATTCAGAAACAAGTTATAATGATTATTTAGAAAAGAACTACCATGACAATTTTCATTTAACTATATTCTGTATCCTTGTTAGCCTGTAGACCAACACCCGGCTTCTCAGTTTACGTGAGAGATTTGATTCCTAAGCCCCAAGAACTTTGGCGTTACTTAAAATACTCATTGATACACTAAACTAAGAGGCAAAGTAATTAATGTAATTTTGGACTAGAATCCGAGCTGTGGTGAATGAATTACCTTGTGACTGATTTGCGTACTTCAAGAGGTGAATCTCAAGCTAATGATGTTGGTTTGCTAGTAGAAACTGAGATGTGGGTATTTTGATCCAATATCCAAGTCAGCGATAAGCTCCTACAAGTACACTCATGAATTAGAATACATATATAATATAATTAATGTAAGTGCAATATAAATTATGCGATTCAAAGCTGTAAGTAAAAAACATTCAGTAAACCGATACATATAATTCAATTTGCTATAATCTTGAAACCAATTTAAGCTACTCGTTAACAAGTATCGTACCTTGATATGATGTTGACCAGCTATCAGAAGTTGATGTGTCCTCAAGTAGCTCGATCGATCATGAAAATTCGAAAGAAAAGGATTAGAAAATTAAATTATTGATTTGAATGAAAAAATGCAATGATTTAATAGAGACAGTCTGAAGAGAAAAAGATTAGAAATAAGAAATATGAAGGAGAAAGAAAGATGTTGAGTGCAGACAGCACCCTTCCAGCCCAGGTGGACGTAGGCGAGGGTCGAGCTTGCGCAGATTTCCCCTAGGAAGTAGCTGTCCTCTCTGAAAAAACTGTAAACATAACTTCACTTTATGCTACGAAATTTAACGTACATATAATAAATAGACTATATTAATTTATGAATAATGAAGGCGTACGTTGGATAAAATAAATGTTGAATATTCGTTTAAGACGTCTATTCATTTAAATTATTTAATAAAAAACTTTGTTTTCGAACGAACTACGCAAGTGACTTTAGCCGGAAAAAAGGTAATATTTCTCATTTATTAATTAAAAACATTCACTTACCAAATGAAGAGGTGATTGAGGCAGTTGTATGTCAATAATAATTGAACAAATTACAGAATAATTATTGTTAATCAACTATTATTCAGTAAAAGATATTTTTGCAGTGTTTGTCGTAAGGCATCCAAAGCAAAAAGGGGCGATGAACGGCAGGCGGCTCGTGTTGGAGCGTTAACAGATTTAAAATAGCGAAATCCCAAGAATTTGGTGGATTTCAAATTGGACGAAATGCATGGGTTTAATTGAAATTTTTGGCATTTATTAATAAAAAATATATGTAGGACTGTATGTTTAACAACGTAAATAATTTATTAATGTTAAATTTGCTATGTTTATAAAATTTTATAATCATATCATTCAATAATGACAAATAAACTATACTTATTATGAATTTAAATCAATAAACTATTCATAAATAATTATATAATCAATTATCAATGCACATTCTTATAAATTTTATAGCGTAATTATAAAATTGCATAACCTATGCATTTATATTTATGTATGAACATATTTCATTTGTTTAAATGTTGTTACGACAATAATTCATGAGCATTTATTCATCGTGAGTACGTATTTTATGTCTAATGACATCGCATAGGCCCAAATCATTGTTTAAAACATGTTTATTGTAACTTTAACAATTTTCCACGGATGTTGTCGAATTGCGGACTATTTGTCACCACGTTTATTAAAATTTTGCCGCACGACGTGTCAACCATATGCGGACAATATGCCAAATGCACATGACGGCGACAACATCCCAGATAACAGCGTGCTCTGAAAATGCTGAAAACGTGCCGGCATTAAATGGGCACGCATGACGGTCCACTTGCATCCGCACGTGAAAGTCATATGACGAGCATATGACCGAGCATTTTGCTTGCTTCCGTGGTGGATCTGTCCAGCACGGGTGCCGATAAAATGCGAGCATAATGCCGTTCGTATGCAGGCATTTTGCGCGCATGTTCCCGATTTCGTGGACGCGTATTTTTCGCACGGCACGGCATGCTCCTCGTATGCAGGCATATGCGGGGGTTCGTGCGGGCATAATGCGAGCACTTTTCCGGAAAATCCGGAAATGCGTGCTCGCATTTACTGGAGGCCGAGCCTCGCAAATAAATGATCGAGACAGATGAGGATTGTAGGTAATTAATATGTATGATTTATTAAAACATTAATATAAATAAATAAATACAATTGAAACAATAAAACTATAGCGCAGTACAAATATAAAAATATAACAATGATATCGAATAAAATATACATAACAATTTTTGAGCTTTGATCAATCTAATATAATGATAACAAGAATAATAATAATATTAATAAACGAACAATATTAAATAATAATAAAGCAGTTGAAAATTGGACGACTCCTGGAGGCGAGGAGAACAATCGGCACACTTCCTTGTTATTATTGTTGACTTTGCTGCTGCCGCTGCAAATAAATATAAAACAGATTTAAATTTGTAATTGAATAAATTATAAACGCTAGATAATATACTTATCTATAAAGATAATCCTAATTTTGACGCATATTCCTGGCTGCGCTTCTGATGGTGCTTAAATTTAAAAATAAAAATAATGATTAATATTTTTGGGTGAGAGGGGCCCCGACCACCGCCCCTCTCCGTGAAGCTCGACCACAGCATCAGCTCCTCCGACGCTCCCTCATCTTTTTTGATTTAAAAATATACAAAAATAATAAAGCACTAAATAAATAAATAAATAAATAGAGATATAGAAATATTAACAATATCTATACATCTTTGAAAAGTAAAAGATCAGAGAGCGTTCAAAAATTCACATGTGCACTAATACAATAATTAATAATTAGAATAATATGAAAGGCAACCATGTGTATTTTTATAGACCTGAAAACAAATTAATTAATAGAACAAAAACATAGTAAAGCGAAAGAAGAAGAAATGAGCAACAGTATTTATGAAAGTAATTAGAAACCGGAAGACCTCCACCACGCGAAAACCCCACTGATGCTCCCTGACATTTCCATTAGAAAATAAACTCAAATAATGAACAACTGAAAAAACTAAAACATCAGAGAGCATAATAGTGAAATAATAAAGAGAAAGAAGAAGAAGCACAAGAAAAGAAACAAGTAAAATTTGAAAAGAAATTAGAAATTATTAAAAATTTCCGAGGCATCGGAGGCGTAGTCACGCTTTCTGTGGTCATCATCGTTGTCGTCGCCTTGGTCGCTGATCTCGCCGTCGGTGATCCCAGCATCATCATCGTCCACCTCGCTCTCTGTGCCGCTCTTGCTCTCGGTATCCTGCTCCTCGTCGTTGTCGTCCTCGCTGCCGGCGCTTTGCTCTCCGTCTGGCTCCTCATCTAGGTCCGATGCCAAAAAAACGCGCGGACGATGTATCGGCGGCGGTGGTTCAATAGGATTATCCGCAGGTCGCTTCATTTTGCGCCGAAAAGCTTCCTTGGCACTTTTCAAGGCTTTCATCATAGCCACTTTGAAATCAGTAGGCTCGGGTGCTCGCAAGGTCGTCTTGTCCGCTGGCATCGAATCTGCAAAACATTTGAAAAATGAAACATTTTTAAGATAATGCAAAGAATGAAATTTATGAAATACAGATATGTTGCGTACCTTTACAAGCATTTGCAAAGCGTGTGTTCTTTAAGGCCATTGTACCTTCAGCTTTGGAAGTACTCCAGGTGACGTTGCGGAAAATATCTTGGTCGATGACGATGCATTCCCTGAAGTATATGGCCGCTGAATCAGTGAAATTCGCGCCACCTTGGCTACTTAGATACTCCACCTTAATATATTCAATGACTTGATTAAAATTATTATATTATTAATGTGTGTTAAGGTTAATAAATAATTTTGATACTTACGAGAGTGTTGTAGTCCTCCTCACTGGCATAGTTAAACGCCAGAATATCCGCTGACGTTTTAAAGGGCAGGAAGGAAGGACGAGGTACGGCCTTTCTGTTCTGCTTTTTGGCGATGCCCTTCAGCGTTCTGTCTATGGATCTGGAAAACGAATGGTTATATAATATTTGTATTATTTTTCAACTAAAATACATATCAAAAATAAAAAATATTTTACATACTTGTCTAATTGTTCCACTCGACCTAGACTTTCTTTCACCAATCTGAAAATTAAAAATTGAAATAAGATATAACTTTAAATGTCAATAACAATATTCATTTGGTAATACGTACTTCATATCCTTCTCCAAAGTGACCATTCTCGCGTTCGTGGCTCTATAAATGAAGTACACAATAAATAAATATACACAATAAAAAAATGATGAATAAAGAATACGTACGTTATGTTGCCGTCGATTTTAACCATTCTTTGTAAGTTTGAGGTATTCAATATTGTTTCATTGTAAAAAAAAAGAAAATAAATAATTGAATTATTACTCACTCTAATCTATCCAAAATTGTCGACAGATCGACTGTTATCGGCGCTGACGGTGTTACGTTTCTACGTGGTTCAGTTGAAGTGCATGCTATTAAATTTATAAAAGTTAAAGTATAATTAAAATTAATATTAACAATTAAAGAATATTATTATTATAACATTGAAAATGTTCTTACGTTGAAACTGTGTCGATTGCTGCATGTTTGTTTCTTTTCTTGGCTTTTTTTGCGTTGAATGCTGCGGTTGCTGAAAGGATGATTGTGATGCGTGTAATTGTGAGTTTATGTGTGAGTTTGATCGTTCTTTGCCTGATTGTGGTAAGGATGGTTGTGATGCGTGTAATTGTGAGTTTCGTTATGAGTTTGAGTGTTGCTTGTTCTGTTCTTGTGAGGATAATTGTGATGCGTGTACTTGTGAGTTTACGTGTGAGTTTGAGTGTTGCTTGTACGGTTCTTGTAAGGGTGATTGCGATGCGTGTAATTGTGAGTTTCGTTGTGAGTTTGAGTGTTGCTTGTTCTGTTCTTGTGAGGATAATTGTGATGCGTGTACTTGTGAGTTTACGTGTGAGTTTGAGTGTTGCTTGTACGGTTCTTGTAAGGGTGATTGCGATGCGTGTAATTGTGAGTTTTGTTGTGAGTTTGAGTGTTGCTTGTTCTGTTCTTGTGAGGATAATTGTGATGCGTGTACTTGTGAGTTTACGTGTGAGTTTGAGTGTTGCTTGTACGGTTCTTGTAAGGGTGATTGCGATGCGTGTAATTGTGAGTTTAGCTGTGAGTTCGAGTGTTTCTCGTATGGATCTTGTGAGGATGACTGTGATGCGTGTAATTGTGAGTTTTGCTGTGAGTTTGAGTCTTGTTTGTGTAATTGTTGTGAGGCTGAACGTCGTGGGTATAACTGTGGCGAGTTTGAGTGGGGTCTGTCCGATGGCTGTGACTTTGAAGGTTGCTTCTTTGATGGTCCTTTCGGCCGCTCTTTGTCCACCTCCTTACTCTTCTTCTTCTTCTTTTTGTCATGCGCGGATGACGTGAATGGCTGAGCGAGTGCGGGTGCCGAGAAACTGTGCGTATCGGAAAGCATCATACCGCACATTTTATTTAATGCCGAGTCTACAGACGACGCTCCGGGATTTTTCTTCATTTTGCTTTTGGAAATAATAAAAATTATCACAATAATGATAATAGTAGTATAGTAATAATAATAATAATAAGAATAATCGGAACAGCAACAACGATTATTACAAGAACGAATTAATCGACTGAACAATGAGTGGACATAATTTTAACGACTACAAAAAAGTCAGAATACCGATCCATCCTTCGAGCGTCTACAGGCCAATATGGCATTCTAAAACATTTGTCCGAGACTTGATCGAGTGTGATAACTTTTGCCTCTGTACTCATCATAGAGCAAAGAAAAACACCCAGTAAGGAAGAATCGCAGGGTCGATTACAAAAATTTTCGACTTTGGCAAAACTTTTGACGACAAGATAGTAGCATCCATCGTGTTTAATAATATTTTTAATAACACAGATGGATGCGTCTCTAAGACAAATGGTACTATCCGGGTGAAGAATCGACAAGTGAATTGCCCCGGTGACAACTTTTCTGTATTGAATGTAATTCGTAAAGCCGTCGATTGGCGGTGTAGGACCTCTCGCATGCTGACCAACGAATTTCAAAGCATTTGGATCAATGTATTTGGAAGATGCTGTCTTGCAGTTTTCGGCCCTTCTGTTTGCAATCTGTTGCAAATGCTGGTTCGGCTTTCTACATAATTTTCGGCAATAGCTCATATTGCTTTCGTAAGGAAAAGCTGAAAATGAATCTAAAGGTCCGAAAGCCCTGACATCATCAGCAAGGTGCAAAAGAGCGTGACAATTGAACGATAGAAATTCAACGCCGTATACATCGGGAGCTGTTTCGACGAAGATCTTTATGCATTTTTCAGCGAAAGCGACAGACTCTAAATGAACGTCAGGATTAGTCAAAATTCTCATAGACGCGTGAAGTAGAAGCAAGTGCTGGTAAACAGCGGGGTTAACCAAACCATTCAAAATAACAGGAGCAGTATAAAGAAGCAACTGCCGTTGTTCGGTGGCCTTAAATTTCCCATGCTTCTCAATATTCGTCGGCTTACGAGCAAAATCTTGCGGGCAGTATTTTTTCACTTGCTCCAGACGATCATTGAGGACTCGTATAGCAGCTGGGTCGGAGATTTTGACTGACTCGACGAACCTGCCGTCTATCACACCGGCAAAAATTTTGTCCATTACACCCAGACATACAAGGTGCATGTAATCAAACACCGTAGACTTGACCAAGTCGACAAAAGGATTCAAGTCAGCTAGAGGACAATCTATTCCTACACTATGATGATCCACGTCCAATTTCGACATATATTCCTCTTTCGTACGAGGCGTATGATTACTCCCAAAATAAGCCATAACGCCTGGGCGTATGTTTTTGCCTCGAACCCAACACCTAGAGCAAGGAGCCTTGGAACCGTGACTACGATGGCCCAACGAAAATGAACGAGCTGGAGCATCACCGATAAAGCATCTCAAGGCAACATGATAACTCTCGTCCATGAAGTCGAAACCGTTTCGAAGAACCTCCAGTAAATCTAGAATAAACGGCCGAAAAAAATCTAACGCGCTCGATGGCTTTGCTGTACCTTTGAATATTCCAACTATTTCTGGAAAGCTATTTGGAAAATTTTCTATTCTAATTTGAATTGGCCATAAGACAATTTTACCTACTTTATCGAGGGAAGCTCCGTCAGTGTTAAAATCTACTTCGATATGATTACTTTGCATATGCGGTGGAGTCGAAGAAACGATTTTCAGTAAAGCCTGTTTTACACCTAGATGAAGATACTCTCCTCCAGCAACTTGGTCCGGAGACACACTCACGTTCGGAGTGTTCAAAACAGTTCTCGGATCTATATGCATGCTGGAGAAACACCCGTGACTTTTTAACAATCGCAAAACAGCTTTTATCTGAGTGTGCGTCAGATTCTCCTCGGCAAAAAGGATACCCAACTTTTCTTCGAAATCCTCAACGCTCTCGAAACGATCTGATTCAACTGAATCGCACTCACTCGCAGCGTTCTCGCAAGCACTTGCATTAACTGTAACGGATGAAGAAGCAGCAGCTAACATTTGTTCCTCATTCGCACCAGATTCGCTCGAATCGGAGACATAAGAAATGTCAGGAGATGGGCAATCGATAGGAAGACGTGCGATTGCTTCAACATTCAAAGAATTACTCGAAAAACTTGGAAGAGAACGTTCTTCGGAAGCTCTTTTCAGAATTCTTTCAACGCGAGCCCTATGTTGAGGCACGCAATCCCTTAAAGCTTTCCTCGAACGGAATGTTCGAACCCTATACATCGCGATATTCAAATAACGTCCGATATAATACTAATACTTATTACAATTACTACTATTACTAATAGAAACTAATAATAAATTCGTACGTCCCAGTGAAGGTACCGTGAAAACTTGATTTTCCAGCAGAACGTAGTCGTGTAGAGAAGACGTGAAGAATGTAGTTGGCAGATAAGATTCTGGAACCGCTGCATAAACATACGTAAACATGCATTAAAATATGTACATGGCAGAAAAGGATAGCATTACGTTATATGTGATTAGAAGAAAAAAAAATCGTTATGTAAAAAGAATAATAAATTAATATCTGCAAGAAAATTTAGAATGTCAGTGAGTATCATTCATCTGATTCTACCAGAAAATTGAAAGAGCCCTTTCTTGCTTGAAATAACAAATATTACCTATTGCTACCTTCAAAATAATATTTGTAAATAGATTATTAAAATCATTTAGAACAAAAAGTCCCTGAAGCATTTTTGTTCCCAAGTCACTGGATTTTGAAAAAAATTACTCTTTATACCAATCACATGTTTATACCATCATCTTTCTCTATCTCAAGATCTATTGACTTTAGAAGAAAAATACTTGAGGGACTTTTTATTCTAAATCATTGAAATAATCTATTCGAAAATTTAAAATGATTCTAGACCTCAAATTAAAAAAGTTCAAAATGGCTGCCAATTGCCGATGAATGAAGTTTTTCAAAAAATGACATTTTCAATAATTCTAAGAGTACTTATAGGTTGATATTGTTATTCTAAACAAAAAAGACCTCTTTCAATTTTGCTCTACATTGAATAGGTTTAGAGATAAGTTCACTTTTTGTATCTCAGTTATAGTCATTAGCGTAGAGTCACTTTTATCTAAATACGAGTATGGATCTCTAGGCAAAGACTAAAAAATAACAGAGTTAATCGAATATATATGATTTATCTTGTTGTACATGATTTATCTAATATATGTTCAGAATTGAAACACAATGGTTTATCAAAATCAAGAAACCCGGGTGCTTCCTTTCTGGTAAACATGTATTCAAGATGCATTGAAATAAAATGTGGCACGGTAATAAGTTGTGTAATTACATTTGAAAACTGTGTACAAAATTTGATATCTCTATTTCAAAAATTAATGACTTTTTACTGACATCATGTCTGCCCAGAGATCATTATTGTCAATAAAAAGTCAATGATTACTAAAATAGAGATGTGTAAATTTGCATACATGTTTTAAAAGCAATTTTACAACTAATTACCATGATACATTTTATTTTAATGCAATCTACATATATGCTTACCTGAAAAGCCACACCCGGCTTTTTTCTTTTTGACAATAAATTGAAACATGATATATCATATGAAGTCTTATATCAACTTTTGAACTGTACAATGTAATAAAATGTTATAAAGAAAGTCTCAGATGTTAAGATATCTTGTATAACACTATATCTTACAATTCCTTGTCGAAAAGGCAAAAGCCGGGTGTGGCTATTCAGGTAAGAATATACATAGAATGCATAGAAATAAAATGTGGCACGGTAATAAGTTGTGTAATGACATTTAAAAACTGTGTACAAAATTTGACATCTCTATTTAAAAAATCAATGACTTTGTATTGGCAATATGTCTCTCCAGAGATCATTATTGTCAATAAAAAATCAAGGATTACTAAAATAGAGATGTGTAAATTTGCATACATGTTTTGAAAGCAGTTTTGCAACTAATTACCATGGTACATTTTATTTTAATCCAATCTACATATATGCTTACCTGGAAAGCCACACCCGGCTTTTTTCTTTTTGACAATAAATTGTAACATGCTGTATCATAGGCAGTCTTATATCAACTTTTGCAATTAACAATGTAATAAAAACTATGAAACAAAGTCTCAGCTGTTAATATACCTTGTATAACAATATATGTTACAATTCCTTGTCGCAAAGGCAAAATCTGAGGGAGGCTATTCAGGTAAGAATATACATAGAATGCATTGAAATAAAATGTGGCACGGTAATAAGTTGTGTAATTACATTTGAAAACTGTGTATAAAATTTGCCATCTCTATTTAAAAAATCAATCACTTTGTATTGGCAATATGTCTCTCCAGAGATCATTATTGTCCAAAAACCATCTATTATTATTAAAATAAATATTTATAATTTTCTACTGATACTTTAACAGTACTTTGAAAAGTAATTACTGTGACACATTTTATTTAAATGCATTCAGAGCAGATGTTTATCTGACAAGCTACACCCGGGTTCGACCTATCAGACTTAGACTTTGGAAATGTTTTATCACTAAAAATCTCTTACTAGCTGGGACTTTGATAAAGAGAAGTTACTTGATTTTAGTAAATAAATAAACATCCTAGCTTACTTTTTGCTATTCCAACTATATTGGTGAGTACGGTGAGCTGAACCTGTCGAAGTACCTCAGAAGCAAGCTGCAATTCTTATCTTCCGCTGAGTGGCTGTTGTTGTCTGTGGTTTTTTTTCAGCTAACTATAAACACAATTTTATATTAGAAAAAGTATTTGGAAGACGGTTGAGAAGAATAAATAGGAAATGTTTATAGGAAATCATTGAGTGAATTAGGAAATGTTGCAGGGACAGGTTTAAAACAAATAAAGAATTATACAATTAAATATTAAATTAATAATTAAACAGAAATTAGGATTTATCCTGCTTACCTTTATATAATATTCTAGGAACCGCAGGTGCTGTGGTGTGGTAGATGGTCCAGACGATGGTGTGGTTGACAATATTAGGCTCGAAAATAGAAAGTATAAGAAAGAATGAGTAAAGTCTATATGAACTATTGTTGTAATGAGAAATAATGAAAGAAAAGTAATCAAGTTGCAGGATGGAGTGTATGAAACAGAAAATATATGTATGTGTAAGCTGCCTGACAAACTCAATGTCCAGGTGCAGTCGAAGAAGACGAGGCTTCCAGGACCTGTTGAGCAGCCCCTCTCTAGCTGGAGATGGACGCAAGCGAGGGTCGACGATCAACAGCTTCCTCAGGAAATGCGGCAAGATTCTTCGACTATCCGGGTCTGATAAAAAAAAGCAAATGAATGTACCAAAATTTTGTTGCTGAACTAATAATTATTGAAAGAATGGTACATGTAGCCATAATGACTGTAAAATATTTGCACAAAAGTTGCATTAATAAGGCAATGACAAAGAAATCGTCTCCGCGAACGATTTTTCTAACCTCACTTTTACCGCACGACAATTACTTGATTAATAAATAACAAAATTATAGCACTAACTTACCTAATTGAGTTGATTAAGCAATAACACAAGTGATTATCCAAGTTTGCAGTAAACAATTGTTGATATTCAACGATTATTCAGCGAACGAAGTTTTTTGCTGTTAACGAGGGAAATCATCAAAGCAAAAAGTAATATACTTTGTTGCGTTTCCCGCTTAATTAACTATAGTACAATGACAGAGAGAACGGAAAATCACATATATAGTGCACGTATCGCGCGGCGAGAATTCAAACGTACTATTCAAACTTTTGAAAACGATTACAATTAAATTATTTAATTATTAGGTAGTTGTATTGTACACATGCAAAGAAAACAATAGCATTGTGCATAATAAATAATAACGTTGATATAAATAAATAAATAAAAATCGAAATGTATGCAGTGCATTAATGCGATATATAATAATGAATATACGTATTCACATACGTGGTAAACAATTAATGCATAAGCAAATAAATTTGCATTAAGTTTTAGATAAACAAATAATAATGTGAATCGTTTACTTTCATAATAACTATTATGCGTATATAATGCAATGGGTAGATCGCATATATATATATATATATATATATATATATATATATAATATTATCGAGTTGCATTATTGTTAGGAGTGTATATATATGTACAAAAATACATATAAACACAGATATTTGTAGTTGCATTGCAAACAATGTTTTTTTATACTATTTTAATGGCCCAAATTAACCTGTAAAATCATTGAAAATGGAACATTTAAAAATTTGGCACATGTGCCGAGGATGTGTTACATTAATCAAATTTTAATTGTGAAAATAGTAATTTTTAAACTGATGTACGTTTGAGCAATCATCTATCATCATATATAGGGTACAACTCGTAATTAAATCATTTTGATAGTACACAGCGCCCTGAAGCTGTTTTTTCCATAGACAATTATCGGTCTCGGGACTTAGCCGAATTTTAAAAGATGCGCACGCGTGTCGTCCAAATGCCCCGTATATGATGCACCTGTGCCGCACGCATGCAGCACGCATGTCAGCACCTAGCTTCTTCAAGTGTCTGCACGCGTGCTCCTGGAATGCCATCGAAAAGCGGGCACGAGTGCCGAAATCATGCAGGACGCACGTGCCGCCAACGTGCTGTCTCGCGTGTTGGTTCAAATTTTCGCGCGGAGCACGGTAATCCATCAAAATGACAGCACTGTGCGAGCACGCGTGTCGAGGCACGCATGCTCACGAATTGCTCAACTCATGCAGCACGCGGTGCTGTCATAATGCTGACACATTGCCGGCATGCAAACGTTCGAAAAATCGGCCATGGATCGGCATTTTGTGTCGCCAATGTGCCAACATTTCGTGTCGTCATATTGACAGCACTCGTGCTGAGCACGCGTGCTCGCACTATGCCGCCAACGTGCCGTCCAGCGTGGCAGGAAAAAAATTTTAAAGATTTTTGTCCACGCATGTCGGCACATTGCCTGCACATCGACAGCACGCGTGACGAGCACGCATGCCCCAAAAATGCCCAGCACGTGATGTTATTGGGGATTTTCCACGAGTCACGGTACAATGACAGCACAACTTGAGCACGTGTGCTCGGCACACGTGACCAAAAATTGATCGGCACGTGCTGCTACCCTGATAACATTGCGTCGGCACAATGACGAGTATGTGCTCTTCACCGTGCTCCAAATCAGCGTCACGCGGGACTCCCAGGTACCTGCGCCCATGACGGTCATATGCTCAGCATATGCCGAACATTGTGCTTGCACGTGTGCTTAAATTTAGCGGCACGCGTGCTGCTGATATGCAGGCACAATGTTGAATTAATGCGATCATTTTGCCGGCATGTTGCAAGGTTCGCGCGGAAAATTTTTTTTCGCTCGGCACGCGTGCTGTGGTTGTGCCGACATTGTGCGGGGATTTGTGCGGTCATTTTTCCGGAATTCCGTGCTCGCATTTTATTGGAGACTCAGCCTCCAAATAAACGAATAGGAGACAAGGTTTTATATTAATTAATTTGTCTTTATTAAAATACATGCATAAATAAATACAATAGACATACATAAGGAGCGCATAAATTAATAGTACAATATAGAGCATTAAAATTAAAATAATAATTAAAAACAAAAATCTGTCCCATAATACAATAAAGAACAATAGCGCTATAATTATTGTAACAAAACGAGCAACAACGCTCAAAATTATAAACAAGTAATAAAATTAAATATAATTAGAACAAAACAATTATAAGTAGAACAATAGACAATAAATTTTTAAGGAGAACGCTTTCACTTGAGCTGTCTTGATTCTTGACAAAAGTCTTCGCCGTTGATGGTGGCTGTTGGAAGCTGGTCTTCCGTCAGACAAAAATACAGCTGCTGATATTCCTGGTATTGCTGCTGGCCCCTCTTGCTGTTATTGCGACTAGTGAAAAAGAATAAACCAATATCATTTTTTTTTGTTGGAGGGTGAGAGAGGCCCCGACCTCGCCCCTCTCCGTGAGGCTCATCCACAGCGGTCAGCCCCTCCGCCACCCCCTGACACTTTTTATATTTAAATAAAACTAAATGAAACAAAAATGATACATCAAACTAAAATATAAAGTACAAACTACTTTAAACATTAAACTAAAATGTCAGAGGGCGTTCAAAAGTTCACATGTGCACGAATAACAAAAATAATATATAATATAAGACAGCATGTGTACTTTTTTCTGAAAATAAAGTAATAAATTAATTAAATAATGAGTGTGAGAGTGAGTGAGCGAGTGAGTGAGTGAATGAGTGAATGAGTGAGCGAATAAACAAATGATAAAATGAATATAATAAATAAATAAGAAAACTTAGATTAGAAAAAATCCAGGTCGCTGTTGTTGTCATCTTTGAGGTCGGCCTTCTGCTGGTGAATCTCGTCGTCGTTCTTCTCGTTCTCTTCGCTCTCGGTGCCGGTATCGTCTCTTTCTTCGTTGCTCACACTGTCGTTGTCGTCGGTTTTATCGTCGTCGTCGTTGTGAGTATTATCTTCGTCGTCGTCGTGGGTGCTAACGTCGTCGTTGTTGCGAGTATTATCTCCGTCGTTGAGCGGCTCTTGTGGTTCGTCTTGGCGGCGCTGAGTGCGTTTCTGGGGCTGATGATCCGGTTGATTTTGTGCAGACCGCTTCATCTTCCTACGAAAAGCTTCCTTGCTACTTTTCAAACCTTTCGTCATCGCCCACGAAAAATCATCTTCCTGTGGTGCCATCAGGGTCTTCTTATCCACTGGCATTGCCTCTACAAAAAAATTGTAATTATTATCATTTAAAGATAATATTAATCATATTAAATAAAGCGAGATTCAACGTACCTCGACAAGCCTTGGAAAAGCGTGTTGGTTTTAATGGCACCGTACCCTGTTCATTAGAAGTGGTCCACCTGATGTGACGAAAGATGTCTACGTCCATCTCGGTGCACTCCTTGAAATATTTGCCCGCTTAATCGGTAAAATTGCTACCGCCTAGGCTGCCCAGATAGATGACCTTAAAAATAGTTGTTATGTAATTAAAACAAAATAATAAAAGAATTTATACCAACAAAAAGAAAAGTCGATACTTACGAGTTCGTCGAATACTTCTTTAGAAGCAAAATCGAACGCCATGATGTCGGCTACTGTTTTAAACGGCAGATAGTCAGGGCGAATTGCCGCCTGCGGGTTCAGCCTATCCGTTATCTTCTTCAGCATTTGGAATATGGAACTGAAAATGTAATAATTATTTTTATTATTATTTAATAATTATGAATGTACGTTTATAACAAAAACAAAGACGTTCAGCATACCGTGTTAACTCTTCCAGTTTTCCGAGCCTTTCGTTCACTGACCTGAAAATAATATATTTAAAGTAACAATAAATACATAATTACGAATACTGATTAAGTAAAGTAGTTGGACAATACATACTTTGAATTAGCATCCAAAAGTTTTGCTACAAAAAAGTATAATTAATAAATATTTTATAAAAATAGTTGCGATTGAAAAAAAATGAACGAAAAATATTTACGCGATGGTGCCAGTGATTTTGACGAGTCGTTGATTCATCCAACTGTAAATAGTCATACGTATTATTATAGATTTCGTCAAGAAGTATGTATCGATATGAAGGATTAGTATATATTAACGCGCACTCTAGTCTCTCCAGCAATTTCGCACCCATTCCTGATGCAGTTCCAGCAGTAGGGGGAGTTGCTGCTGATGACGTTGAAGGCAAATCACTCTGCGGCTGTTGGAAAGGAACGTGTTGTTTCGGTGCTGGCGGTACTCGTTCATGTTTCTGCGACTGCGATTTTTGTGACTGCTTTTTTGTTGTCGACGCTCGCGGTTGCAATTTCTCTTTCAGAGAATCTTCTTGCGAGGAGGATGGTGGTCGTTTGTCTTTTATTGACGCCTTCGACTCGTGGTGTTTTTTTGGTTTCACAGTCGGTGGAGGATATGTTCGGTTGAGGGACGGATTAAAGCCACTCGTTGATGGTAGGGAAGACATCAACTTGGACAGTTTAGCAGCTGCCGCGTCTACTGGAAGCGCTCCCGTATTCTTCGCCATTTTGCTATCGAAATAAAATTTTTTTAGTTAATTACCAATAATCGTAATAATAATACGCTATTCTGTATCAAAATGCGTGGATATTATCTTAACAACGACAAAAAAATCCGAGTCAGACTCGCTTGTTGGAACATTTACTGGCCAATACGGCATCCGAAAGCATTTATCCCTGACTTCATCAAGACCAACAACTATTGTGTCGGTGCTCAGCATAGAGCATAAAATAACACCAATTAATGAAGAGTCACAAGGATGATTAAAAAAATTTTCGGTTTTCGCAAATGTCTTTAAAACGAGATAACAGTATTTGTCGTATTCGATGACATTTTGAATAACGCCGATGGATTCGTTTTTAAGGCAAACGGTACTATCCGGTGGAAGAATAGAGAAATGAACGTTGCCTGTTACAACTTTCCTATATTGTTTATAATTGGTAGAATCATGGATCAAGGGTGCAGGACTACTCGCATGAGCGCCAATGAATTTGACGACATTCGGATCAATGTGCTTTGAAGAAGCTGTGTGGCAGTTTTCCGCTCTTCTGTTAGCAATTTGTTGTAAATGCTGGCTTGACTTTCTACACAATTTTCGGCATCAGGTCATATTGCTTTCGTAAGGCAGAGCTGAAAAGGAATCTAACGCTCCGAAAGCCCTGACATCATCGGCAAGGTGCAAGAGAGTGTGAGTATTATACGATAAAAATTCTATACCGTACACATCAGAGGCTGTTTCGACAAATAACTTGATGCATTTTTCAGCGAAAGCTACAGACTCTGTTGTAAAACGCGGATTCGTCAAAATTCTCAGAGCTGCGTGAAGAAGAAGCAAGTGCAAGTAAACAGCAGGATTAACCAGACCTTTGAACACAACAGGAGCAGTGTAAAGAAGCAACTGACTTTGCTCGGTGCCTTTAAATATGCTTTTCAATATTGACTGGCTTCCGAGCACAATCTTGCGGGCATAATTTTTTGACTTGTTCCAGTCGATCATCGACAATTTGTACAAGACTCGCATCAAAGATTTTAGCTGACTTGACGAACCTACCATCTATGATGCCTAGCAAAATCCTTTCCATTACACCCAGACATACGAGGTGCATGTAATCGAAGACTGTACCCGTGACCAAATTAAAATGAGCACTGAGATCGGCTAGAGGACAATCTATACCTATGCTGTGATGATTTGCGTCTAACTTTTCAAGATACTCCTGTTGTGTACGAGGTCTATGATCGACCCCCGTATACACCATCACTCCTGGACGTATATATTGACCGCGAACCCAACATCTCGAACACGGAGCCTTGGAACTATGCGAACGGTGACCTAACGAAAACGAACGAGCAGGAGCATCCGCGACAAAGCACCTCAAAGCAACGGGAAAATTTTCACCCATAAAATCTACACCGCTTTGAAGAACCTGGCGCACATCTCGATTAAACGGTTGAAAAAAATCTAAAGCGCTCGTTGGCTTTTTTTACCTTTGAATACTCAAACAATCTCTGGAAAGCTATTGCTAAAGTTTGCGACTCTGACCTGAATCGGCCACAAGACAATCTTGCCTACTTTATCGAGAGAAGCTCCGTCTGTGCTAAAATCTAAATGGATACGATTTTTCCACAAGTGTGGGGGAGTCGCAGCCAATATCTTTAATAAGGCCTGTTCTATGCCAAAATGCATATACTCGCCTCCAGCTACTTGGGTCGTAAGGGCAGAGTAGACCGGAGTTTTTAAAATTGTTCTCGGGTCTACATGAATAGTGGAGAAACAGCCGTGGGTTTTTAAAACTTGCATGGCTGCCCTTATCTGCGTGTGTGTGAGGTTCTGCTCAGCGAAAACAATACTCAGTCTATCTTCGAAATCTTCTACGCTCTCTACACCGTCGCATAAAACTGAATCACGGTCACTCGCATCACTCTCGTTGCCATCACTCCTATTCGATCTAATCGATGAAGAAGACGAACCTGAAGAAAAATCTAAACATCTCTCATTCGCACCATTCATACTCGCAAAGGATTCATCGACATTCATCTCATTCCGGAAATCGACAGGGGAGTCTACGCGTGCTTCAGCAGCAACAGAAGAAATATTCTCAGTGAGAGGTTCTCTGCAGAAATCATCTCGGGAAGCTCTTTCCATTAACCTCAGCATTTGAGCTCTATACGCAGGAGAACAATCCTTCAAAGATTTCCTAGAACGCATAGTACGAATCTGATACATTATTTATTATATAATATTAAAAGCGTACTTCCCAGGGCGGATTATGGTTGCGACGAGCGTTTCTCCGGAACGTCCAGCTGTACCAGATGTCGACTAATTCTAAAATCAGAATTATAATTTTTAGTTATTACGAGGTATTACACAATTGTGAGAATGCATAAATGTGAAAATTGTTATTCTTATAGGGTACTTGTCCGTATTAGTGTGCCATGAAGCAATTTTTTGCATTTAATAATTGATTGCTGAACGTATATAGCTTTAATCTTTGCTATTGAAGTTTACATAGGTACTCTAACGTTCCGTGTTTAAGATGGAATTTGTTTTTATTGAATATATTAAGCATTCATACAGATATATTTGAAATAAAAAAAAATGTTTTGGTCCATATTAGCATGCTTCTTCAATGGGCTATAACGTATTACTGTGCCCAAGCTGCCCGTATTAGTGTGCATCTCCACAATTATGTGCCCCCCATTAGTGTGCTTGCTCAAAAAATTGTGCCCCCCATTAGTGTGCTCATGAAATCTCATTTTAATTATTTCTATAATTACTGCTTTTATAGATTAATTAATATTAATGGAATCCATTTTTTGTTTAAGTATAAGATAACTTAAAATAAGATTAATTAAATAATTTTATTATTATTAGTTTTTATTTATATATTATTTTGAAATATTATAATAAACAATTGTAATTAGGTAGTTTTTAATTAATAATTAATAAATATAAGTAAAGTTTCAAAATATTTGAAATTAATAAACGTGATAGACAGTGAGATATTATGAACAAAACTAAGTATTTGACACAGAATTCATAATCTATGAATTATCTAAATTCATGCAAACTGATGCAATGATAATGATTTATTATGTACTATTCCATAGTATAATCAGTTATGGTATTATAGCTTGGCGGGACGTTCGTAGAACTCATATAGTCCTATTGCAAAGACTATAAAATAGGATACTAAAAGTTATAAATAAAAATAAGTTTGCCGAAGAAATTCCATTCAATATAAGATGATTATTTGATTTTGAATCTCTAATTTATAATTACATGAGGCTTAGTCAAATCTATGTTAAGTCAAAAAGGAAACTAGAAATAAAAATATAGCTATTCCTCGAAGGTACTTAGCAATAAGCATTAAAAACTGACCTCAAAATTCTGAGAAATTCAAAATATGCTAAATGGAAACTAAAGACTTGGATTAAAAATGTTATTCAATGATACAACTGATTGTTAATAATATTATAAATTAATAGTTTTATAATTCTTAAGTGATATAAACTAGTAATGTTTTTATAATATTTTACAGATTTTATAAAATTATATAAACTGTTAAAGAGTTAGCTAGCTCGCTGAATTTTAGTTTCAAGTCGTAGTTAGTTAGTCGTAATTAATAAGTTTTTTTATGTTCTTTATGTTTATTTAGTTTGTAATACTAATTACTAATATAATTAGTTTCTGGTATAAATCAATAAATCAAAAAGTCTTAATAAATTTTATCATACTATGTATATTTTGTTAGTTATACTTACAAATTTCATTAACAACAACTTTGGAAAAAATAAAGATTGCGAAAACTTCTTCTCCCTTCTACAAGCAGAAGTGAGGTTATTCTATCGATCATAAGGGGGCGCATAAATACGGACAAACTTCGAAAATCTCGCGGTATTACTGGATACATTAATAAATTAATAAATTGAGTCTAAAATGCTCATTTCACATTTTTTAATATTAAATTGAATTATTTTGTGATACAATAAATATTTTGTTTGTCATAAATCACGTCCGAATAATTAAATTAAGTTTTGAAAGTCAAGAAATCCTTAGCATTTTAGACAAGGAAACAAAGTAAAACCACCAAATCATGATTCATATGTTTAAAAAAATTATAACTCTATGAAAAACATTTAAAACTTTCATGTAACTCTTGTAAACTCTAACTTAATAGTTTATCTTAGTTTTAAAAATAATTTTACTGATTCATTCATGATTTAATCGCTGCAAATTACATTTAAAAAAAAGGCACACAAATATGGACAGGCTCATAAATATGGACAAGTACCCTAGATAGGAAAAAAGCAAAGTAATTAGCACTTTCTGTGTCCAAAAACATAGTAGAATAGAGAAATGCAACTCACTGAGGTCAACGGATCCTCTTTCTCTAAGCTACTTGTAAATATAACACGACGCGCACCTAGGTTTGCAGGTAAACAAGTAAAAAAAATAGAGCTACATGAAAATGCCTAAACTGATTAGATGCAGAATAGATTTTCAAACATCTGTGTCAAATTTCAGATCTCAAGCTAAAAAAGAATTTAAATGGCATGAGAATTCCGAGAAGTGCACCATGTCGAGGGTTTATAATATTCAAAAAATTTTATTTTCTAGGTTAAAAAAAGATTTCTCTGATTTTCTGACTTATTTGGAGCAAGAAGACGCAAAACATTTAGCGTAGTATCTTAAGTTTTCATGAAAATTAGTTGATGAAAAATGATAAAAATTAAATTTCAGAAAATCATAACTCTGTTAGATTATACACTTTTGGTAAATGGACATACAAGCTTTTTCGCCATACCCCGACAAAAAGTACAACATTTCCAGCCGGGGCAGAAACTGAAATGTGGTCATTTCGGCTCGGGTATAGTAAAAAATAGTATACGAACCAAGAGAGGAAAAATGGCTAACGCATAGCACGTGTAAATTAACACACTCGTCTTCGGCTCGGGTGTCAATTTACACGAGCTGTGGACTAGCCAATATTTTTCTCCCTAGGTGCATAATATACTATTTATGGCTTAAAATGACGTATATTCTTGGGAAAACTACTTTCGATCCAAACCATATATTGTTATTATTTGTTTAAACAATTACATTTTAAACAAAAAGTGCCACTTGGCGTATTCTGACTAATTTATTCGGATTCAACTTTATATCCAATCCCCTTTTGATGCACACGGGAAAATACCCAGCCCCAGACTGATAGTATATTAGGTCAGATTAAAAGTATAGCAAACAGTCTGGATTATTTGCCAGACTTTTGAATAAACACAATTAAAAGTCTGGCATAGTGGCTAATGGCAGATTTTCGCCAGACTTTTGCTAGAAGTTTGCAAGACTTATTTAGTGCCTGATCAATTTTTTTTACACTCAGCGTGTTAGATCCATCTTCTACTGCCAATATTGCTAGTTAGTCTGGAACTAAATGTGTGAGTTAGGGTCCGTTTATAGTGGGGACGGAGAGTCACAACTCGTTGTTTTTCACTAAGATTTTACAGAGAAAAATTACATTGGTTGTTATTAATTTGATAAAAGTCGCTTGGAAACTTAATATTATGCATGTTAATATGCAGAATATGCTATTTTTTCAGTGAATTATAAAAATAGATAATGCTAGTTGTAACTCTTCAACCCCACTATAAACAAACCTTTATACATTTTAAAGCTCTAGGAAGATTTTTTATCGATTTAGTTCGGTCTGGAGTGCATTGGATACATATGCCTGACTACAACACAAGCATTAAATAAATATAACTAAGTCTGGCGAACATATATACTTTCCCGTGATTCGGAGTCAATCCTGGCTTGTTCGATCCAATTGCTACTGACAATATAGCTAGTTAATCAGAAACTAAATGCGTGACTTATACACTTTAAAGCTCTAGCAAGATTCCGCATCGATTTAGATCGGCCTGGAGTGCATTGGTTACATAAGCCAGGCTAAATAAGAAGCATTGTATACAGTATACTTTCCCATCTTTCGCAGTAAACTCTGGCGTATTCGATCCAATTGCTACGGCCAATATAACTGGTTAATCGAGAACAAAATGTGTGAGTCACACATTTTAAAGCTCCCGGAAGATTCCTCATCGATTTAGTTCGGTCTGTATTGCATTGGTTACATAAGCCTGGCTAAAAATCCAGCATTATAAATAGTATAATTTCTCCACATTCGTAGTAAACTCTGGCATGTTCGATCCAATTGCTACTGCCAATATAGCTGGTTAATCGGGAACTAAATGTGTAGGTCACACATTTTAAAGCTCTAGGAAGATTCCCCATCGATTTAGTTCGATCTGGAGTGCATTGGTTACATAAACCTGACTAAATAAAAAGCATTGTATATAGTATACTTTCCCGTCATTCGCAGTAAACTCTAGCTTCTTCGATCCAATTGCTACTGTTAATAGAGCTATAGTTAATCGGGAACTAAATGTGTGAGTCATACATTTTAAAGCTCTAGGAAGATTCCCCATCGATTTAGTTCGATCTGGAGTGCATTGGTTACATAAGCCAGGCTAAATAACAAGCATTGTATACAGTATACTTTCCCGTCATTCGCAGTAAACTCTGACGTATTCGATCCAATTGCTACGGCCAATATAGCTGGTTAATCGAAAACTAAATGTGTGAGTCACACATTTTAAAGCTCCCGGAATATTCCCCATCGATTTAGTTCGATCTGGAGTGCATTGGTTGCATAAACCTGGCTAAATAACGAGCATTGTATATAGTATACTTTCCCGTCATTCACAGTAAACTCTAGCTTGTTCGATCCAATTGCTACTGCCAATATAGCTAGTTAATCGGGAACTAAATGTGTGAGTCATACATTTCAAAGCTCTAGGAAGATTCCTCATCGATTTAGTTCGGTCTGGAATGCATTGGTTACATAAAGCTGGGTAAATAACAAGCATTGTATACAGTATACTTTCCCGTCATTCGCCGTAAACTCTGGCTTCTTCGATCCAATTGCTACTGCCAATATAGCTGGTTAATCGGGAACTAAATGTGTAGATCACATATTTTAAAGCTCTAGGAAGATTTCCCATCGATTTAGTTCGATCTGGAGTGCATTTCTTACATAAACCTGGCTAAATAACAAGCATTGTATATAGTATACTTTTCCGTCATTCGCAGTAAACTCTAGCTTGTTCGATCCAATTGCTACTGCCAATATAGCTAGTTAATCGGGAACTAAATGTGTGAGTCATACATTTCAAAGCTCTTGGAAGATTCCTCATCGATTTAGTTCGGTCTGGAGTACATTGGTTACATAAAGCTGGCTAAATAACAAGCATTGTATACAGTATACTTTCCCGTCATTCGCAGTAAACTCTGGCGTGTTCGATCCAATTGCTACTGCCAATATAGCTAGTTAATCGGGAACTAAATGTGTGAGTCATACATTTTAAAGCTCTAGGGAGATTCCGCATCGATTTAGTTCGCTCTGGGATGCATTGGTTACATAAGCCTGGCTGAATAACAAGCATGGTTTACAGTATACTTTCCCGTCTTTCGCAGTAAACTCTGGTGTGCTCGATCCAATTGCTACTGCCAATATAGCTGGTTAATCGGGAACTAAATGTGTAGGTCACACATTTTAAAGCTCTAGGAAGATTTCCCATCGATTTAGTTCGAACTGGAGTGCATTGGTTACATAAACCTGGCTAAATAACAAGCATTGTATATAGTATACTTTCCCGTCATTCGCAGTAAACTCTAGCTTGTTCGATCCAATTGCTACTGCCAATATAGCTAGTTAATCGGGAACTAAATGTGTGAGTCATACATTTTAAAGCTCTAGGAAGATTCCGCATCGATTAAGTTCGGTCTGGAGTGCATTGGTTACATAAAGCTGGCTAAATATCAAGCATTGTATACAGTATACTTTCCCGTCATTCACAGTAAACTCTGACGTGTTCAATCCATTTGCTACGGCCAATATAGCTGGTTAATCGCGAACTAAATGTGCCAGTCACACATTTTAAAGCTCCCGGAAGATTCCTCGTCGATTTAGTTCGGTCTGGAGTGCATTGATTACATATGCCTCACTAAAAATCAAGCATTATAAATAGTATACTTTCTCCACATTCGCAGTAAACTCTGGCGTGTTCGATCCATTTTCTACTGCCAATATAGCTAGTTTTCGGGAACTGAATGTGTGAGTCATACATTTTAAAGCTCTAGGGAGATTCCGCATCGATTTAGTTCGCTCTGGAGTGCATTGGTTACATAAGCCTGGCTAAATAACAAGCATGGTATACAGTATATTTTTCCGTCTTTCGCAGTAAACTCTGGCGTGTTCGATCCAATTGCTACTGTCAATATAGCTGGTTAATCGGGAACTAAATGTGTAGGTCACACATTTTAAAGCTCTAGGAAGATTTCCCATCGATTTAGTTCGATCTGGAGTGCATTCGTTACATAAACCTGGCCAAATAACGAGCATTCTATATAGTATACTTTCCCGTCATTCGCAGTAAACTCTAGCTTGTTCGATCCAATTGCTACTGCCAATATAGCTAGTTAATCGGGAACTAAATGTGTGAGTCATATATTTTAAAGCTCTAGGAAGATTCCGCATCGATTAAGTTCGGTCTGGAGTGCATTGGTTACATAAACCTGGCTAAATAACAAGCATTCTATATAGTATACTTTCCCGTCATTCGCAGTAAACTCTAGCTTGTTCGATCCAATTGCTATTGCCAATATAGCTAGTTAATCGGGAACTAAATGTGTGAGTCATACATTTTAAAGCTCTAGGAAGATTCCGAATCGATTAAGTTCGGTTTGGAGTGCATTGGTTACATAAAGCTGGCTAAATAACAAGCATTGTATACAGTATACATTCCCGTCATTCGCAGTAAACTCTGGCGTGTTCAATCCAATTGCTACGGCCAATATAGCTGGTTAATCGAGAACTAAATGTTTGAGTGACACATTTTAAAGCTCTCGGAAGATTCCTCATCGATTTAGTTCGGTCTGTATTATATTGATTACATATGCCTGACTAAAAATCAAGCATTATAAATGGTATACTTTCTCCATATTCGCATTAAACTCTGGCATGTTCGATCCATTTTTTACTGTTAATATAGCTAGTTAATCGGGAACTAAATGTGTGAGTCATACATTTTAAAGCTCTAGGAAGATTCCGAATCGATTAAGTTCAGTCTGGAGTGCATTGGTTACATAAAGCTGGCTAAATAACAAGCATTGTATACAGTATACTTTCCCGTCATTCGCAGTAATCTCTGGAGTGTTCAATCCAATTGCTACGGCCAATATGGCTGGTTATTCGAGAACTAAATGTGTCAGTCAAAAATTTTAAAGCTCCCGGAAGATTGCTCATCGATTTAGTTCGGTCTGGAGTGCATTGATTACATATGCCTCACTAAAAATCAAGCATTATAAATAGTATACTTTCTCCACATTCGCAGTAAACTCTGGCGTGTTCGATCCATTTTCTACTGCCAATATAGCTAGTTAATCGGGAACTAAATGTGTGAGTCATACATTTTAAAGCTCTAGGAAGATTCCGAATCGATTAAGTTCGGTTTGGAGTGCATTGGTTACATAAAGCTGGCTAAATAACAAGCATTGTATACAGTATACATTCCCGTCATTCGCAGTAAACTCTGGCGTGTTCAATCCAATTGCTACGGCCAATATAGCTGGTTAATCGAGAACTAAATGCGTCAGTCACACATTTTAATGCTTTAGGAAGATTCCTCATCGATTTAGTTCGATCTGGAGTGCATTGGTTACATAAACCTGGATAAATAACAAGCATTCTGTATAGTATACTTTCCGTCATTCGCAGTAAACTCTAGCTTGTTCGATCCAATTGCTATTGCCAATATAGCTAGTTAATCGGGAACTAAATGTGTGAGTCATACATTTTAAAGCTCTAGGAAGATTCCGAATCGATTAAGTTCGGTTTGGAGTGCATTGGTTACATAAAGCTGGCTAAATAACAAGCATTGTATACAGTATACATTCCCGTCATTCGCAGTAAACTCTGGCGTGTTCAATCCAATTGCTACGGCCAATATAGCTGGTTAATCGAGAACTAAATGCGTCAGTCACACATTTTAAAGCTCCCGGAAGATTCCTCATCGATTTAGTTCGGTCTGGAGTGCATTGATTACATATGCCTCACTAAAAATCAAGCATTATACATAGTATACTTTCTCCACATTCGCAGTAAACTCTGGCGTGTTCGATCCATTTTCCACTGCCAATATAGCTAGTTAATCGGGAACTAAATGTGTGAGTCATACATTTTAAAGCTCTAGGGAGATTCCGCATCGATTTAGTTCGCTCTGGAGTGCATTGGTTACATAAGCCTGGGTGAATAACAAGCATGGTATACAGTATACTTTCCCGTCATTCGCAGTAAACTCTAGCTTGTTCGATCCAATTGCTACTGCCAATATAGCTAGTTAATCGCGAACTAAATGTGTCAGTCACACATTTTAAAGCTCCCGGAAGATTCCTCATCGATTTAGTTCGGTCTGGAGTGCATTGATTACATATGCCTCACTAAAAATCAAGCATTATAAATAGTATACTTTCTCCACATTCGCAGTAAACTCTGGCGTGTTCGATCCATTTTCTACTGCCAATATAGCTAGTTAATCGGGAACTAAATGTGTGAGTCATACATTTTAAAGCTCTAGGGAGATTCCACATCGATTTAGTTCGCTCTGGAGTGCATTGGTTACATAAGCCTGGCTAAATAACAAGCATGGTATACAGTATATTTTCCCGTCTTTCGCAGTAAACTCTGGCCTGTTCGATCCAATTGCTACTGTCAATATAGCTGGTTAATCGGGAACTAAATGTGTAGGTCACACATTTTAAAGCTCTAGGAAGATTTCCCATCGATTTAGTTCGATCTGGAGTGCATTCGTTACATAAACCTGGCTAAATAACAAGCATGGCATACAGTATACTTTCCCGTCTTTCGCAGTAAACTCTAGCTTGTTCGATCCAATTGCTACTGCCAATATAGCTAGTTAATCGGGAATTAAATGTGTGAGTCATACATTTTAAAGCTCTAGGAAGATTCCGCATCGATTAAGTTCGGTCTGGAGTGCATTGGTTACATAAAGCTGGCTAAATATCAAGCATTGTATACAGTATACTTTCCCGTCATTCACAGTAAACTCTGACGAGTTCAATCCATTTGCTATGGCCAATATAGCTGGTTAATCGCGAACTAAATGTGTCAGTCACACATTTTAAAGCTCCCGGAAGATTCCTCATCGATTTAGTTCGGTCTGGAGTGCATTGATTACATATGCCTCACTAAAAATCAAGCATTATACATAGTATACTTTCTCCACATTCGCAGTAAACTCTGGCGTGTTCGATCCAATTGCTACTGCCAATATAGCTAGTTAATCGGGAACTAAATGTGTGAGTCATACATTTTAAAGCTCTAGGGAGATTCCGCATCGATTTAGTTCGCTCTGGAGTGCATTGGTTACATAAGCCTGGCTAAATAACAAGCATGGTATACAGTATATTTTCCCGTCTTTCGCAGTAAACTCTGGCGTGTTCGATCCAATTGCTACTGCCAATATAGCTAGTTAATCGGGAACTAAATGTGTGAGTCATACATTTTAAAGCTCTAGGGAGATTCCGCATCGATTTAGTTCGCTCTGGAGTGCATTGGTTACATAAGCCTGGCTAAATAACAAGCATCGTATACAGTATATTTTCCCGTCTTTCGCAGTAAACTCTGGCGTGTTCGATCCAATTGCTACTGTCAATATAGCTGGTTAATCGGGAACTAAATGTGTAGGTCACACATTTTAAAGCTCTAGGGAGATTCCGCATCGATTTAGTTCGCTCTGGAGTGCATTGGTTACATAAGCCTGGCTAAATAACAAGCATGGTATACAGTATACTTTCCCGTCTTTCGCAGTAAACTCTAGCTTGTTCGATCCAATTGCTACTGCCAATATAGCTAGTTAATCAGGAACTAAATGTGTAGGTCACACATTTTAAAGCTCTAGGAAGATTTCCCATCGATTTAGTTCGATTTGGAGTGCATTCGTTACATAAACCTGGCTAAATAACAAGCATTCTATATAGTATACTTTCCCGTCATTCGCAGTAAACTCTAGCTTGTTCGTTCCAATTGCTACTGCCAATATAGCTAGTTAATCGGGAACTAAATGTGTGAGTCATATATTTTAAAACTCTAGGAAGATTCCGCATCGATTAAGTTCGGTCTGGAGTGCATTGGTTACATAAACCTGGCTAAATAACAAGCATTCTATATAGTATACTTTCCCGTCATTCGCAGTAAACTCTAGCTTGTTCGATCCAATTCCTACTGCCAATACAGCTAGTTAATCGGGAACTAAATGTGTGAGTCATGTATTTCAAAGCTCTAGGCCAATATAGCTGGTTAATCGAGAACTAAATGCGTCAGTCACACATTTTAAAGCTCCCGGAAGATTCCTCATCGATTTAGTTCGGTCTGGAGTGCATTGATTACATATGCCTCACTAAAAATCAAGCATTATACATAGTATACTTTCTCCATATTCGCAGTAAACTCTGGCGTGTTCGATCCAATTGCTACTTCCAATATAGCTAGTTAATCGGGAACTAAATGTGTGAGTCATATATTGTAAAGCTCTAGGAAGATTCCGCATCGATTAAGTTCGGTCTGGAGTGCATTGGTTACATAAACCTGGCTAAATAACAAGCATTCTATATAGTATACTTTCCCGTCATTCGCAGTAAACTCTAGCTTGTTCGATCCAATTGCTACTGCCAATATAGCTAGTTAATCAGGAACTAAATGTGTGAGTCACACATTTTAAAGCTCTAGGAAGATTTCCCATCGATTTAGTTTAATTTAGAGTGCTTTGGTTACATAAACCTGGCTAAATAACAAGCATTGTATATAGTATACTTTCCCGTCATTCGCAGTAAACTCTAGCTTGTTCGATCCAATTGCTACTGCCAATATAGCTAGTTAATCGGGAACTAAATGTGTGAGTCATACATTTTAAAGCTCTAGGGAGATTCCGCATCGATTTAGTTCGCGCTGGAGTGCATTGGTTACATAAGCCTGGCTAAATAACAAGCATGGCATACAGTATACTTTCCCGTCTTTCGCAGTAAACTCTAGCTTGTTCGATCCAATTGCTACTGCCAATATAGCTAGTTAATCGGGAACTAAATGTGTGTGTCATACATTTTAAAGCTCTAGGAAGATTCCGCATCGATTAAGTTCGGTCTGGAGTGCATTCGTTACATAAAGCTGGCTAAATATCAAGCATTGTATACAGTATACTTTCCCGTCATTCACAGTAAACTCTGACGTGTTCAATCCATTTGCTACGGCCAATATAGCTGGTTAATCGCGAACTAAATGTGTCAGTCACACATTTTAAAGCTCCCGGAAGATTCCTCATCGATTTAGTTCGGTCTGGAGTGCATTGGTTACATAAAGCTGGCTAAATAACAAGCTTTGTATACAGTATACTTTCCCGTCATTCGCAGTAAACTCTGGCGTGTTCGATCCAATTGCTACTACCAATATAGCTAGTTAATTGGGAACTAAATGTGTGAGTCATACATTTTAAAGCTCTAGGGAGAATCCGCATCGATTTAGTTCGCTCTGGAGTGCATTGGTTACATAAGCCTGGCTAAATAACAAGCATGGTATACAGTATATTTTCCCGTCTTTCGCAGTAAACTCTGGCGTCTTCGATCCAATTGCTTCTGTCAATATAGCTGGTTAATCGGGAACTAAATGTGTAGGTCACACATTTTAAAGCTCTCGGGAGATTCCGCATCGATTTAGTTCGCTCTGGAGTGCATTGGTTACATAAGCCTGGCTAAATAACAAGCATGGTATACAGTATACTTTCCCGTCTTTCGCAGTAAACTCTAGCTTGTTCGATCCAATTGCTACTGCCAATATAGCTAGTTAATCAGGAACTAAATGTGTAGGTCACACATTTTAAAGCTCTAGGAAGATTTCCCATCGATTTAGTTCGATCTGGAGTGCATTCGTTACATAAACCTGGCTAAATAACAATCATTCTATATAGTATACTTTCCCGTCATTCGCAGTAAACTCTAGCTTGTTCGTTCCAATTGCTACTGCCAATATAGCTAGATAATCGGGAACTAAATGTGTGAGTCATATATTTTAAAGCTCTAGGAAGATTCCGCATCGATTAAGTTCGGTCTGGAGTGCATTGGTTACATAAACCTGGCTAAATAACAAGCATTCTATATAGTATACTTTCCCGTCATTCGCAGTAAACTCTAGCTTGTTCGATCCAATTCCTACTGCCAATACAGCTAGTTAATCGGGAACTAAATGTGTGAGTCATGTATTTCAAAGCTCTAGGCCAATATAGCTGGTTAATCGAGAACTAAATGCGTCAGTCACACATTTTAAAGCTCCTGGAAGAATCCTCATCGATTTAGTTCGGTCTGGAGTGCATTGATTACATATGCCTCACTAAAAATCAAGCATTATACATAGTATACTTTCTCCACATTCGCAGTAAACTCTGGCGTGTTCGATCCAATTGCTACTTCCAATATAGCTAGTTAATCGGGAACTAAATGTGTGAGTCATATATTTTAAAGCTCTAGGAAGATTCCGCATCGATTAAGTTCGGTCTGGAGTGCATTGGTTACATAAACCTGGCTAAATAACAAGCATTCTATATAGTATACTTTCCCGTCATTCGCAGTAAACTCTAGCTTGTTCGATCCAATTGCTACTGCCAATATAGCTAGTTAATCAGGAACTAAATGTGTGAGTCACACATTTTAAAGCTCTAGGAAGATTTCCCATCGATTTAGTTTAATTTGGAGTGCTTTGGTTACATAAACCTGGCTAAATAACAAGCATTGTATATAGTATACTTTCCCGTCATTCGCAGTAAACTCTAGCTTGTTCGATCCAATTGCTACTGCCAATATAGCTAGTTAATCGGGAACTAAATGTGTGAGTCATACATTTTAAAGCTCTAGGGAGATTCCGCATCGATTTAGTTCGCGCTGGAGTGCATTGGTTACATAAGTCTGGCTAAATAACAAGCATGGCATACAGTATACTTTCCCGTCTTTCGCAGTAAACTCTAGCTTGTTCGATCCAATTGCTACTGCCAATATAGCTAGTTAATCGGGAACTAAATGTGTGAGTCATACATTTTAAAGCTCTAGGAAGATTCCGCATCGATTAAGTTCGGTCTGGAGTGCATTCGTTACATAAAGCTGGCTAAATATCAAGCATTGTATACAGTATACTTTCCCGTCATTCACAGTAAACTCTGACGTGTTCAATCCATTTGCTACGGCCAATATAGCTGGTTAATCGAGAACTGAATGTGTCAGTCACACATTTTAAAGCTCCCGGAAGATTCCTCATCGATTTAGTTCGGTCTGGAGTGCATTGATTACATATGCCTCACTAAAAATCAAGCATTATAAATAGTATACTTTCTCCACATTCGCAGTAAACTCTGGCGTGTTCGATCCATTTTTTACTGCCAATATAGCTAGTTAATCGGGAACTAAATGTGTGAGTCATACATTTTAAAGCTCTAGGGAGATTCCGCATCGATTTAGTTCGCTCTGGAGTGCGTTGGTTACATAAGCCTGGCTAAATAACAAGCATGGTATACAGTATATTTTCCCATCTTTCGCAGTAAACTCTGGCGTGTTCGATCCAATTGCTACTGTCAATATAGCTGGTTAATCGGGAACTAAATGTGTAGGTCACACATTTTAAAGCTCTAGGAAGATTTCCCATCGATTTAGTTCGATCTGGAGTGCATTCGTTACATAAACCTGGCTAAATAACAAGCATTCTATATAGTATACTTTCCCGTCATTCGCAGTAAACTCTAGCTTGTTCGATCCAATTGCTACTGCCAATATAGCTAGTTAATGGGGAACTAAATGTGTGAGTCATATATTTTAAAGCTCTAGGAAGATTCCGCATCGATTAAGTTCGGTCTGGAGTGCATTGGTTACATAAACCTGGCTAAATAACAAGCATTCTATATAGTATACTTTCCCGTCATTCGCAGTAAACTCTGGCGTGTTCGATCCAATTGCTACTGTCAATATAGCTGGTTAATCGGGAACTAAATGTGTAGGTCACACATTTTAAAGCTCTAGGAAGATTTCCCATCGATTAAGTTCGATCTGGAGTGCATTGTTTACATAAACCTGGCTAAATAACAAGCATTCTATATAGTATACTTTCCGTCATTCGCAGTAAACTCTAGCTTATTCGATCCAATTGCTACTGCCAATATAGCTAGTTAATCGGGAACTAAATGTGTGAGTCATACATTTTAAAGCTCTAGGAAGATTCCGCATCGATTAAGTTCGGTCTGGAGTGCATTGGTTACATATAGCTGGCTAAATATCAAGCATTGTATACAGTATACTTTCCCGTCTTTCGCAGTAAACTCTAGCTTGTTCGATCCAATTGCTACTGCCAATATAGCTAGTTAATCAGGAACTAAATGTGTGAGTCACACATTTTAAAGCTCTAGGAAGATTGCCCATCGATTTAGTTTAATCTGGAGTGCTTTGGTTACATAAACCTGGCTAAATAACAAGCATTGTATATAGTATACTTTCCCGTCATTCGCAGTAAACTCTAGCTTGTTCGATCCAATTGCTACTGCCAATATAGCTAGTTAATCGGGAACTAAATGTGTGAGTCATACATTTTAAAGCTCTAGGGAGATTCCGCATCGATTTAGTTCGCGCTGGAGTGCATTGGTTACATAAGCCTGGCTAAATAACAAGCATGGCATACAGTATACTTTCCCGTCTTTCGCAGTAAACTCTAGCTTGTTCGATCCAATTGCTACTGCCCATATAGCTAGTTAATCGGGAACTAAATGTGTGAGTCATACATTTTAAAGCTCTAGGAAGATTCCGCATCGATTAAGTTCGGTCTGGAGTGCATTGGTTACATATAGCTGGCTAAATATCAAGCATTGTATACAGTATACTTTCCCGTCATTCACAGTAAACTCTGACGTGTTCAATCCATTTGCTACGGCCAATATAGCTGGTTAATCGCGAACTAAATGTGTCAGTCACACATTTTAAAGCTCCCGGAAGATTCCTCATCGATTTAGTTCGGTCTGGAGTGCATTGATTACATATGCCTGACTAAAAATCAAGCATTATAAATGGTATACTTTCTCCATATTCGAATTAAACTCTGGCATGTTCGATCCATTTTTTACTGTTAATATAGCTAGTTAATCGGGAACTAAATGTGTGAGTCATACATTTTAAAGCTGAAGGAAGATTCCGCATCGATTAAGTTCGGTCTGGAGTGCATTGCTTACATAAAGCTGGCTAAATAACAAGCATTTTATACAGTATACATTCCCGTCATTCGCAGTAAACTCTGGCGTGTTCAATCCAATTGCTACGGCCAATATAGCTGGTTAATCGAGAACTAAATGCGTCAGTCACACATTTTAAAGCTCCCGGAAGATTCCTCATCGATTTAGTTCGGTCTGGAGTGGTTTGATTACATATGCCTCACTAAAAATCAAGCATTATACATAGTATACTTTCTCCACATTCGCAGTAAACTCTGGCGTGTTCGATCCAATTGCTACTGCCAATATAGCTAGTTAATCGGGAACTAAATGTGTGAGTCATACATTTTAAAGCTCTAGGGAGATTCCGCATCGATTTAGTTCGCTCTGGAGTGCATTGGTTACATAAGCCTGGCTAAATAACAAGCATGGTATACAGTATACTTTCCCGTCTTTCGCAGTAAACTCTAGCTTGTTCGATACAATTGCTACTGCCAATATAGCTAGTTAATCAGGAACTAAATGTGTGAGTCACACATTTTAAAGCTCTAGGAAGATTTCCCATCGATTTAGTTTAATCTGGAGTGCTTTGGTTACATAAACCTGGCTAAATAACAAGCATTGTATATAGTATACTTTCCCGTCATTCGCAGTAAACTCTAGCTTGTTCGATCCAATTGCTACTGCCAATATAGCTAGTTAATCGGGAACTAAATGTGTGAGTCATACATTTTAAAGCTCTAGGAGGATTCCGCATCGATTAAGTTCGGTCTGGATTGCATTGGTTACATAAGCCTGGCTAAATAACAAGCATTGTATATAGTATACTTTCCCGTCTTTCGCAGAAAACTCTGGCGTGTTCGATCTGATTGCTACTGCCAATATTGCTGGTTAATCGAGAACTAAATGTGTCAGTCACACATTTTAAAGCTCCCGGAAGATTCCTCATCGATTTAGTTCGGTCTGGAGTGCATTGATTACATATGCCTCACTAAAAATCAAGCATTATAAATAGTATACTTTCTCCACATTCGCAGTAAACTCTGGCGTGTTCGATCCATTTTTTACTGCCAATATAGCTAGTTAATCGGGAACTAAATGTGTGAGTCATACATTTTAAAGCTCTAGGGAGATTCCGCATCGATTTAGTTCGCTCTGGAGTGCATTGGTTACATAAGCCTGGCTAAATAACAAGCATGGTATACAGTATACTTTCCCGTCTTTCGCAGTAAACTCTAGCTTGTTCGATACAATTGCTACTGCCAATATAGCTAGTTAATCAGGAACTAAATGTGTGAGTCACACATTTTAAAGCTCTAGGAAGATTTCCCATCGATTTAGTTTAATCTGGAGTGCTTTGGTTACATAAACCTGGCTAAATAACAAGCATTGTATATAGTATACTTTCCCGTCATTCGCAGTAAACTCTAGCTTGTTCGATCCAATTGCTACTGCCAATATAGCTAGTTAATCGGGAACTAAATGTGTGAGTCATACATTTTAAAGCTCTAGGAAGATTCCGCATCGATTAAGTTCGGTCTGGAGTGCATTCGTTACATAAAGCTGGCTAAATATCAAGCATTGTATACAGTATACTTTCCCGTCATTCACAGTAAACTCTGACGTGTTCAATCCATTTGCTACGGCCAATATAGCTGGTTAATCGAGAACTAAATGTGTCAGTCACACATTTTAAAGCTCCCGGAAGATTCCTCATCGATTTAGTTCGGTCTGGAGTGCATTGATTACATATGCCTCACTAAAAATCAAGCATTATAAATAGTATACTTTCTCCACATTCGCAGTAAACTCTGGCGTGTTCGATCCATTTTTTACTGCCAATATAGCTAGTTAATCGGGAACTAAATGTGTGAGTCATACATTTTAAAGCTCTAGGGAGATTCCGCATCGATTTAGTTCGCTCTGGAGTGCGTTGGTTACATAAGCCTGGCTAAATAACAAGCATGGTATACAGTATATTTTCCCATCTTTCGCAGTAAACTCTGGCGTGTTCGATCCAATTGCTACTGTCAATATAGCTGGTTAATCGGGAACTAAATGTGTAGGTCACACATTTTAAAGCTCTAGGAAGATTTCCCATCGATTTAGTTCGATCTGGAGTGCATTCGTTACATAAACCTGGCTAAATAACAAGCATTCTATATAGTATACTTTCCCGTCATTCGCAGTAAACTCTAGCTTGTTCGATCCAATTGCTACTGCCAATATAGCTAGTTAATGGGGAACTAAATGTGTGAGTCATATATTTTAAAGCTCTAGGAAGATTCCGCATCGATTAAGTTCGGTCTGGAGTGCATTGGTTACATAAACCTGGCTAAATAACAAGCATTCTATATAGTATACTTTCCCGTCATTCGCAGTAAACTCTGGCGTGTTCGATCCAATTGCTACTGTCAATATAGCTGGTTAATCGGGAACTAAATGTGTAGGTCACACATTTTAAAGCTCTAGGAAGATTTCCCATCGATTAAGTTCGATCTGGAGTGCATTGGTTACATAAACCTGGCTAAATAACAAGCATTCTATATAGTATACTTTCCGTCATTCGCAGTAAACTCTAGCTTATTCGATCCAATTGCTACTGCCAATATAGCTAGTTAATCGGGAACTAAATGTGTGAGTCATACATTTTAAAGCTCTAGGAAGATTCCGCATCGATTAAGTTCGGTCTGGAGTGCATTGGTTACATATAGCTGGCTAAATATCAAGCATTGTATACAGTATACTTTCCCGTCTTTCGCAGTAAACTCTAGCTTGTTCGATCCAATTGCTACTGCCAATATAGCTAGTTAATCAGGAACTAAATGTGTGAGTCACACATTTTAAAGCTCTAGGAAGATTGCCCATCGATTTAGTTTAATCTGGAGTGCTTTGGTTACATAAACCTGGCTAAATAACAAGCATTGTATATAGTATACTTTCCCGTCATTCGCAGTAAACTCTAGCTTGTTCGATCCAATTGCTACTGCCAATATAGCTAGTTAATCGGGAACTAAATGTGTGAGTCATACATTTTAAAGCTCTAGGGAGATTCCGCATCGATTTAGTTCGCGCTGGAGTGCATTGGTTACATAAGCCTGGCTAAATAACAAGCATGGCATACAGTATACTTTCCCGTCTTTCGCAGTAAACTCTAGCTTGTTCGATCCAATTGCTACTGCCCATATAGCTAGTTAATCGGGAACTAAATGTGTGAGTCATACATTTTAAAGCTCTAGGAAGATTCCGCATCGATTAAGTTCGGTCTGGAGTGCATTGGTTACATATAGCTGGCTAAATATCAAGCATTGTATACAGTATACTTTCCCGTCATTCACAGTAAACTCTGACGTGTTCAATCCATTTGCTACGGCCAATATAGCTGGTTAATCGCGAACTAAATGTGTCAGTCACACATTTTAAAGCTCCCGGAAGATTCCTCATCGATTTAGTTCGGTCTGGAGTGCATTGATTACATATGCCTGACTAAAAATCAAGCATTATAAAAGGTATACTTTCTCCATATTCGAATTAAACTCTGGCATGTTCGATCCATTTTTTACTGTTAATATAGCTAGTTAATCGGGAACTAAATGTGTGAGTCATACATTTTAAAGCTGAAGGAAGATTCCGCATCGATTAAGTTCGGTCTGGAGTGCATTGCTTACATAAAGCTGGCTAAATAACAAGCATTTTATACAGTATACATTCCCGTCATTCGCAGTAAACTCTGGCGTGTTCAATCCAATTGCTACTGCCAATATAGCTAGTTAATCAGGAACTAAATGTGTGAGTCACACATTTTAAAGCTCTAGGAAGATTTCCCATCGATTTAGTTTAATCTGGAGTGCTTTGGTTACATAAACCTGGCTAAATAACAAGCATTGTATATAGTATACTTTCCCGTCATTCGCAGTAAACTCTAGCTTGTTCGATCCAATTGCTACTGCCAATATAGCTAGTTAATCGGGAACTAAATGTGTGAGTCATACATTTTAAAGCTCTAGGAGGATTCCGCATCGATTAAGTTCGGTCTGGATTGCATTGGTTACATAAGCCTGGCTAAATAACAAGCATTGTATATAGTATACTTTCCCGTCTTTCGCAGAAAACTCTGGCGTGTTCGATCTGATTGCTACTGCCAATATTGCTGGTTAATCGAGAACTAAATATTTGAGTGACTATTTTAAAGCTCTCGGAAGATTCCTCATCGATTTAGTTCGGTCTGTTTTATATTGATTACATATGCCTGACTAAAAATCAAGCATTATAAATGGTATACTTTCTCCATATTCGCAGTAAACTCTGGCATGTTCGATCCATTTTTTACTGTTAATATAGCTAGTTAATCGGGAACTAAATGTGTGAGTCATACATTTTAAAGCTCTAGGAAGATTCCGCATCGATTTAGTTCGGTCTGGAGTACATTGGTTACATAAAGCTGGCTAAATAACAAGCTTTGTATACAGTATACTTTCCCGTCATTCGCAGTAAACTCTGGCGTGTTCGATCCAATTGCTACTACCAATATAGCTAGTTAATTGGGAACTAAATGTGTAGGTCACACATTTTAAAGCTCTAGGAAGATTTCCCATCGATTAAGTTCGATCTGGAGTGCATTGGTTACATAAACCTGGCTAAATAACAAGCATTCTATATAGTATACTTTCCGTCATTCGCAGTAAACTCTAGCTTATTCGATCCAATTGCTATTGCCAATATAGCTAGTTAATCGGGAACTAAATGTGTGAGTCATACATTTTAAATCTGAAGGAAGATTCCGCATCGATTAAGTTCGGTCTGGAGTGCATTGCTTACATAAAGCTGGCTAAATAACAAGCATTGTATACAGTATACATTCCCGTCATTCGCAGTAAACTCTGGCGTGTTCGATCCAATTGCTACTGCCAATATAGCTAGTTAATCAGGAACTAAATGTGTGAGTCACACATTTTAAAGCTCTAGGAAGATTTCCCATCGATTTAGTTTAATCTGGAGTGCTTTGGTTACATAAGCTTGGCTAAATAACAAGCATGGTATACAGTATACTTTCCCGTCTTTCGCAGTAAACTCTAGCTTGTTCGATCCAATTGCTACTGCCAATATAGCTAGTTAATCAGGAACTAAATGTGTGAGTCACACATTTTAAAGCTCTAGGAAGATTTCCCATCGATTTAGTTTAATCTGGAGTGCTTTGGTTACATAAACCTGGCTAAATAACAAGCATTGTATATAGTATACTTTCCCGTCATTCGCAGTAAACTCTAGCTTGTTCGATCCAATTGCTACTGCCAATATAGCTAGTTAATCGGGAACTAAATGTGTGAGTCATACATTTTAAAGCTCTAGGGAGATTCCGCATCGATTTAGTTCGCGCTGGAGTGCATTGGTTACATAAGCCTGGCTAAATAACAAGCATGGCATACAGTATACTTTCCCGTCTTTCGCAGTAAACTCTAGCTTGTTCGATCCAATTGCTACTGCCAATATAGCTAGTTAATCGGGAACTAAATGTGTGAGTCATACATTTTAAAGCTCTAGGAAGATTCCGCATCGATTAAGTTCGGTCTGGAGTGCATTGGTTACATATAGCTGGCTAAATATCAAGCATTGTATACAGTATACTTTCCCGTCATTCACAGTAAACTCTGACGTGTTCAATCCATTTGCTACGGCCAATATAGCTGGTTAATCGCGAACTAAATGTGTCAGTCACACATTTTAAAGCTCCCGGAAGATTCCTCATCGATTTAGTTCGGTCTGGAGTGCATTGATTACATATGCCTCACTAAAAATCAAGCATTATAAATAGTATACTTTCTCCACATTCGCAGTAAACTCTGGCGTGTTCGATCCATTTTCTACTGCCAATATAGCTAGTTAATCGGGAACTAAATGTGTGAGTCATACATTTTAAAGCTCTAGGGAGATTCCGCATCGATTTAGTTCGCTCTGGAGTGCATTGGTTACATAAGCCTGGCTAAATAACAAGCATGGTATACAGTATACTTTCCCGTCTTTCGCAGTAAACTCTAGCTTGTTCGATACAATTGCTACTGCCAATATAGCTAGTTAATCAGGAACTAAATGTGTGAGTCACACATTTTAAAGCTCTAGGAAGATTTCCCATCGATTTAGTTTAATCTGGAGTGCTTTGGTTACATAAACCTGGCTAAATAACAAGCATTGTATATAGTATACTTTCCCGTCATTCGCAGTAAACTCTAGCTTGTTCGATCCAATTGCTACTGCCAATATAGCTAGTTAATCGGGAACTAAATGTGTGAGTCATACATTTTAAAGCTCTAGGAGGATTCCGCATCGATTAAGTTCGGTCTGGATTGTATTGGTTACATAAGCCTGGCTAAATAACAAGCATTGTATATAGTATACTTTCCCGTCTTTCGCAGAAAACTCTGGCGTGTTCGATCTGATTGCTACTGCCAATATTGCTGGTTAATCGAGAACTAAATGTTTGAGTGACTATTTTAAAGCTCTCGGAAGATTCCTCATCGATTTAGTTCGGTCTGTTTTATATTGATTACATATGCCTGACTAAAAATCAAGCATTATAAATGGTATACTTTCTCCATATTCGCAGTAAACTCTGGCATGTTCGATCCATTTTTTACTGTTAATATAGCTAGTTAATCGGGAACTAAATGTGTGAGTCATACATTTTAAAGCTCTAGGAAGATTCCGCATCGATTTAGTTCGGTCTGGAGTACATTGGTTACATAAAGCTGGCTAAATAACAAGCTTTGTATACAGTATACTTTCCCGTCATTCGCAGTAAACTCTGGCGTGTTCGATCCAATTGCTACTACCAATATAGCTAGTTAATTGGGAACTAAATATGTGAGTCATACATTTTAATGCTCTACGAAGATTCCTCATCGATTTAGTTCGGTCTGTATAGCATTGGTTACATAAGCCTGGCCAAATAACAAGCATTGTATATAGTATACTTTCCCGTCTTTCGCAGTAAACTCTGGCGTGTTCGATCCAATTGCTACTGCCAATATAACTAGTTAATCGGGAACTAAATGTGTGAGTCATACATTTTAAAGCTCTAGGAAGATTCCGCATCGATTTAGTTCGGTTTTGAGTGCATTGGTTACATAAGCCTCGCTAAATAACAAGCATTGTATATAGTATACTTTCCCGTCTTTCGCAGAAAACTTTGGCGTGTTCGATCTAATTGCTACTGCCAATATAGCTGGTTAATCGAGAACTAAATGTTTGAGTGACACATTTTAAAGCTCTCGGAAGATTCCTCATCGATTTAGTTCGGTCTGTATTATATTGATTACATATGCCTGACTAAAAATCAAGCATTATAAATGGTATACTTTCTCCATATTCGCAGTAAACTCTGGCATGTTCGATCCATTTTTTACTGTTAATATAGCTAGTTGATCGGAAACTAAATGTGTGAGTCATACATTTTAAAGCTCTAGGAAGATTCCGCATCGATTTAGTTTTGTCTCGAGTGCATTGACTACATACGCCTGACCAAAAAACAAGCATTATACCTGTTACAAGTACTATAATGAAAATTCAACTTTAAATATAATATATGTAATATCCTATGAACTTATAAAATACTGGATTAGTCAGTCTATTGTATGATATTGACGAAAAGATTGTCTATACTTTATCAGAATTAAAAGCACTTTTTTATAAATTTTTGCTGGTATTTTGTATCGTACTGTTAATTTTTTTCGATTGCAAACATTTATAATAGTATATTATATTCTTTTTCTTTCAAACATTGGCATTTCTGAATTCATCCTTAAGTGTAAGAATAGCATAACTGGAAATATAAGAGATTGTACTTGTAATTTAGCACATATGAAAAACAATGATTCAAAAGTCATTGCTTTTAATGTTTTTCCTATATTAACATAATTTTATAATAAATTAATCATTATTTAACTGAAATTTTCGACCGGTTTAAGCAATTCAAATATATCTGTGGGCTCCTAGCACAACTATGTAAGTCTATTTTTTGTTAAACTGAGTTTTGAGCGAGTTTTGTATCATTACTTTGTATATTTTCAGGTAAAAATGCTAAAAAAGTAAAGTGTAAAAATAATTGACCATATTTACTATTAAAGATTAACTTTAACATTGGTTTAAATTGTACATAATATATTTTAACCTTAAGGTGGTACGTGCGTCAATATGTACTTAAAATATAAAAAGTTATATGATAAACTGTTTTCATATTACAATATGAGAAATGATATAATATAAAATATTGTCACTTCAAGCACTGAATAAAATTTTTTATAACAAAATTTCCATATTGTAAAAGTATAAATATCGTCGACTAGAGAAAGACACGAAAAAACACTTTTTCACTCTCTATCCGATTTTAATTCTGAAGGTCTCATTTTGTTCCTTGAAAGATTTCAGGGGGGCTTACCGATATAAAAATTGCAAAAAACTGATGAACCTGCAATGTTATAGCCAACAGTTTATACTTGAACACCTACGAATTTACAAAAACACGAGTATTGACTTATAAACAATTGGCTATAACTTAGCAGGTTTTTATATCGCTAAGTTCCCCATAATTCTTTTAAGGGACAAAATGAGACCTTCAGAATTAAAATCAGATAAAAAATAAAAAAGGCTCCAGTGTTTTGTCGAATCTTTCCCTAGTCGACGATATTTATACTTGCACTTATACTGCAAAATGAAAATTTGGTTAAAAAAATTTTTTTTTAAGTGTCCATCTTTTACATTATATTGTTTCTCGTATTGTAATATGAATACAATTTATCATATAAATTTTTATATTTTAGGTGCATATTGATGCATGAACCACCTTAATATCTCAAAAACACAAAAAGTGATTTTATTATTAAAGATTAATTTTAACATTGGTTTAAATTTTACATAATAACTTTTAACCTTAATATCTCAAAAATATAAAAAATTTATATATGAGATTTGTGTGTATTTATGCTGTTATATCTTTCACCCACAGATATATATATACAATATTATGTTACAAGTAGATTATACCTGTTAAACAGTGTTTATTATAAATAATTGATCAACGCTGCAAGTATTACTACAGAAAGTAATAAAGATGAGCCTCATGAATTTGTATTTTACTATACATGGGTCTACAATTCATTTCCAGAAATGCGACAAAATGGATATACAACATAGACAACTGAAAAGTAAATAAAATGTGTAATTATAAATATGGGTAACTTATTTAAGAAATCGTCACTATACAAAATTTTATTAAACGTTAGTAGCTTTGAGTCTAGATCAAAGGAATTAATTAAACCAGAAAAAGCAATTCAACAAAAAACTGCTGTTGAATCTTTAAAACAAATCTGTGGTAAAATGTCATAACGACTATAGTGCAATTTATGAATTGAAGGAAAGTAACTGAATCAACTTCTGCAACTTTTAACTTTTTAATATAAAAATGTACCATGCTTAGATTTATTTTATAATAATTACCAACTCAATTTTCAAAAAAGTAGATTTCAGTTACATCTGAAAGCCACATAAATTAAATTCAAATTACTACCGTTTATGGGTTACGACACTTACCTCTATACACTAATTGTAAGTATGTAAACTTGTAACCTCTCATCGCAGCTGTATTAAATAATAGAGTAAATATACTAAAGATTATTATTTAGAATAAATATACTCTTAATAATAATTAAGTAGCATCCAGATTTTTATTAACAAATCCACTATAGTTTAACATCCAAAGAATTACAGGAAGGAAATGATGAAGTCGTACAATGTTACCCATTATATCATTTATATCTAAAAAAGTAAAAAATACACAAAGTATCTAATATTTCAATATAAATTCTTAAAGAAGTACTTATTCTAGAATATACTTATCTAATTCTGTTTATTTCTTCATAAACAATTTAACGAAATCATCTTTGAATACAATTAAAAAAATACTTTTTGTCAAAAAAGAGCCGGTAGAAAACATTGACTGATGGGCCAATCAGCTGATGCACCTAACCTAAGTCTATGCCTGCATTTATTTGCAATGTTTTTTATTAAATAATCCTGATAATTTTAGAATTTATCTAAAACTGTAGATAAAACCGCCTATGAGGAGGAAACGATTGATACAGCCGTATGTTTAAAATTACATACATTTACATCGTTATAGCTATTTTTAATTGTTATTATTCGGTCGGATTATTGAACGGTCGGAACAAACGTCAATAGAAAAATAACTAGGGAACTGACCACATTTCCACGGGATACTTATTAATAAATTTTCTCATTATTTTTCCGGAAAAATCGATATAACCGCAATATTTGCGTAAACCGCAAACGAGGAGGAATGAAATCGTATACGAATTATATTTTTTTAAAGAGTTTATCCTGAAAATGGTGTCAAATTAAATTTTAGCGCCGCGCCCATTTCAACGATTTTCTTTTCTGAATAACTGCAAAACGGAAAATCCGAAAATGAAAATTCGGGTGGAGACTATTTTTGCAAATAAGGAGGAACTTCACAAGTCTCCTTAAAAATCTATTGACAAACAAATAAACGATTTGAAATAGAACTGTCGTCCCGCGCACTCTCAGTAATCCGCGCATGCACGTTGCGCAGAACTGAATGCTCGATTCGCAACAAATTATTTTTTTAGCTTTTTTGACAGATACACACATTTTTATGAATATTTAGCATGGGTTCAATTAAGATCGGCAAGGGTTCAATTTTTTAACACTATTACAATTACGTTTAAATCGATATTTAAAGAGATACAGATGTTACTTTGTGGCTAGAAAAACGCATTTTTGTTTTATTTTATATTAAAAATTTGTGGGGGTGCAATTAAAAAGAAATATATTTTTGGAAAGTGCAATTAAAAATACGTATGTTAGTATTTTTTTAATTACATATAATAAATATTTGTGGGCTGGGGTAAGGGGGGTCAAGAATCGCCCCGAATCCGCCCATGTTCACTGGCAATCTCTCTACTAATCTCTGATTTGATACTGCTGTTGCCACCGTCGTCGCTGCTGCGTATGTGCTTTCGCTGTTGATGCCATGCCTGCACCGTCGTCGCTGCCGCGTGTTTGCTTTTGCTGTTGTTGCAGCCGCCGCAGTCGCGTGTGTGCCTTTGCTGCTGCCATTGCTGTCACCGACGCCCAGCTACTAATGCTGCTGCTGCAACCGCGTGTGTGCATTTGCTGCTGCCGCTGCCGTCGCCGTCGCCCAGTAGTCCAGTAGAATTAGCATTTTACACAACATCAAATGGTATCCGGAAGCAGGTTTTTTGCTTTTAGCTGCGAATACGAAGCTCGAATCGATAAGAATAATAAGAATAATAAGAATAATTATAGTAATAAGCTATAAGAATCATATTATTATGCGAATTATTGTTAATAAAAAACATACTTTCTTGTGTAATAACGATTAAGACACCTATACGTCAATACGCCTCGAAGTTAATATCAAAAGTTATCGCAATAGTTTATATGACCCTGTTTTGGACGCCATATTGCAAAAATTTAAAGTTTAAATATCGCTTAAATTCAAGTTGCATATAAAACAGTATAAATCTGTAGGAAGAAAATGAGACCTCAAACACTGATCGGCACGGCCCGAGCTTTGTAGAAATTAGATTCTACGGGGACATATTTTTTATCATGACAAAATTTCAAAGCCCAAACACTGTTTTTCTCTTAATAAAAAATTATTCAAGAATAGCCGTTTTTAACAGTGTTTAGCTTTTGTTAATCAACAATTAAATGAAAATTTCCAATACCTATATTATATTATATGTTATAATATATTAATTAATAATGTATTTATATTATTAATAATTATTATTATGTAATTACATAATAATAATTATTAATAGTATTAATTCATTAGTAATTAATACATTATAACAAACACTCAGCAACAATTGAAATTTGCTTCATAAAATTAGCTTGGATACTTTTAGGGATACATTTTGGAATACTTTGTAGTATTGTACTCGTAATAAAACTTCTCGCGGAATCGAATCGAGCGACTCTGTTTTTTATGGCTAGCTAGTAAGTCAAGGACACAATTTCACAAAATATCGTCTATATTTCATAAGCCAATCACTCTAACGAGAGTTTCAAGGGCTTTGAGTCCATACACATTTGTTGATCATAGTCATTAAAATATAATCGACAATATCAAATCAAAATTCAACTCCGGATACACCCAGTTGCTTAGAAATTTTTGACTATACTAGTCCAAAGATAAGGAGTTAAATAAAATCAAATTAATCATCATATTCTTCACCTGATTTACAAAAAATAACATTCCAATGTATTTTGCTGTAAAGTTGAAACACTTGAAGCTGCAAGGTATCACAGCATAAATTAAAAAAAAATACAAGAAAATGTTTAACAACACCACTTTCAAATTGCAGAAAAATACATGAAAATGTTATATTTTGTAAATGGAATGTAGAATATAATGGTACATTTCATTCCAAGTAACTGCTTTTTATGGTTGGCTGGTAAGGCAAGGACACAATTTCACAAAATATCGTCTATTTTTCATAAGCTGCAGCACGCAGTGTGCCAGCAGAGCCTTGGAGGGCTGTGTGCGTCACACATACACACACCAGAAGCAGCTTGGACGAGGGCTGGTTCACTGCGTAAAGCACTCTAAGCAGCAGCAATAGATGCGCTGCAGGCACGTAATACACCAGCAGGGCCTTGGAGGGCTGTGTGCGGCACACACACACACACACACACACACCAGAAGCAGCTTGCAGACAATATTTTGACTGATTGAATTATCATATATCTGAAAAAATTATAATTAATAAAATTTCAAGGAAATATTTCAGTTTTCAAAAAATTCTGAAAAAATTATAAACTCATATTATTTATACAAAAATAATAATTTAACTATAATAACAATTTGAAAAATATTTACCTTTATCATTGGCACATGGATTTCTTGCTTTTTATTTCACTATTATAGGTATTGTAAAATAAATCGACAATGTTTGCCTTTGCCGATCAATTAACCTCCACTTGTAAATAGAAACTACAGTCAACACTCTCCAACAGCGTATCTATTCCGTCAGATCCGGCTCTATTCCGCGAGAGGAACGCGGTAAGATGGCGCGCTTTGTAAACAGACAATCGTTCTTTCTTAAATATCAATCTTTGAGATTTAATTAAAAATACACAACATTTCTTAATACAAGTCGGCAAAGACTCGTTGACCTGCAAATTAACTTTACTACGTGTAAAAAATACTCCCGACGCTCAAAAATTTTTATTCTAAAAAATAAATTATTTATTTTTGAAACCATACATTTTGGGCCTTCTTTAAGAACATGAATGAAATTCTTGGACCCAAAAACCTATAGTACCACCGACCAAATTAAAAATTTTTGCCGTGTTTGCAATTTAACATGGTTGTCCGGGTTAGATACGTCAGGCTGTATAGAAGGACTTAGACGATTACTCTAAGTCCTTATTTAACTTAAACTCAAGCATTTTATTTATAGACCTTAATATCCTACTAAAGGCATTTCCTTTATAGTTGTCCCACTAATAACTAATATAACTCTATAATATTAAATCTTCCAATCTATTTAATTTTAGCGCTCGCCAAACCACGCTACCACTCGGAAACCGATGGCCCGGGATATCACTCTATATACACGAGAAAGAAGAGAAATATGTTCTCATTCCTCTAATTTCTCGCATATACAGATATACCAATCAATGTTATTCTTATGTTTAAGTCCTTATTATTTTAGCGCGCAAAGGTTCTTACTCTTGGCGTGTAATCAGCCTTGCACAGACTATTTGCCTTAGAAAGGAACAGAGAAAAAAATACAAGAATAACACTAGCTACTATATCTATAGATATGAGGAACAAAACGTTGTTCCTTGTTTTTTGCTTGATGAATTTAAACGTTGAAGTGCAAAACGTAACAGCGAAACAGCGATGGAATACGGACTGGAGAGGACAAACCATATTTTTGTCCTACATCTGGAAACACCCTAAGCGCAATCCCGAGCTGTGGTGCTCTGCTGTATTGTTTGGTCCGAATTTAGAATAGAGAAGTATATCTACATCTGTATCTATGGTCTTTCAATTATTATTTTTAAATTATCATTTAGAACATTTAAATTTTGATTAAAAAAATGAGAATAAAAAGGTTACAGAGTACGATAATTAATGAATTTGAATTTAGGATATTATTGTATGGATAAAGTGGTTAAAAACTGATAAAGTAATATAATAACTCTTTTTGTAATGAAATAATTATAGGTTTATTAATTGACATTTCTAATCAAACAATATAAACAAAATTAATTTTTCTAATACACTTAAGTTATACCATAATATATATGTATTTACAAAAGTAAAAATGACTGCGCTTATGTGGACTCTCACTTCTCACCCAAGTTACGTTCCGTCCACGGAATAGGCGATGATGTAGTAGATAGTCGACTCGCCGATTGGTACTGGACTAGAATCGAACTGGATCTCCGCTGATTCGAATTTATAATTGAAATAGGTGGATTAGTTTGTTAGATAAGGCATTGAAGTGCAAGGCGTCGCGAGGAAATTAAATAAATATTTAAAGGAATTGAAGTTTAAATATTAACTAATTGATTTATTCAAGAACTTTTAACAATATTTTATTTGCTTAAACAGAACTTGACTTTGCCTTGAAAAAATAGTAAGTTAAAATTGAAACTTAGAGCATCATGGAGACGTTGCCTGGTCGAGAGCTTGTAGGAGTTCTGGTCCGATCTGGTTCAATCCGGTTTGTGGTTAATGGTACGCATGTTGTAGTCTTAGTTAAGCTCTTAAACCGCTTAACAGCATTCTTCATGTTCCTGAGATCTAAATTGGATAAATAATTCTTTAATCTTCTTAGCGGCATTCTTATACAAGTTAATCACTTGTTCCTGTTCCTAGAACCACACTTGCGGGGCGTGTAGATAATCCCTTAATCCTGTTCCTAGAATTACACTCACAGAGGTGTAGGTAATCCCTTAATCCTGTTCCTGGAACCGAACTCGCGCGCCACGAGTTAATCCTTTAATCCTATCATCGGAATCCAACTAAGCGCGGCCGTAGTTAATCCCTTAATCATTTTCTAGAATTAATTAATTAGATGAATTGAGCGAGCTCGTTGTGTATTATTATTTTATTATTATTATTATTATTATTATTATTATTATCCCTCCGTGGTTGCCTGGGTTGACGCATGCCGAAGCATACACTTCCTGGCATAAGAAAGCGCATCGGTCCTACCGGTAGGGCTTGTTGTCGGGTGACTTGCTAGTTTGCCCTGCTTACTGGTGGTCGGACGAAATAGCGCAACTGAGAGCGGAAGCGAAACGCCTCAGAAGAAGGGCGCAAAGAACGAGAGACGAAACGGAGGTAGCGCGTTGTCGGCGCAACACAAGGCAGCGAGCAAGCGGCTCCGACGCGAGATCAACCGGAGGAAAGCACTGTGCTGGAAGAACCTGACGGAGGAAGTCAATCAGGACGTGTGAGGCTTGGGCTACAAGATCGTGACCAAGAAACTCTGCGCGCTCTCAAATCACCCTTTCGACGAGAACACCATGGCTCGAATTGTGGACAATCGGTTCCCAACACATCCGCCTAGGCAGACCAGGAGGAAGCCGCTGAAGTAGGTGAGATTCCTCTATTATTCACCGAGGAGTTGCGGATCGACGCCAAAATGATGCGGAGCAGAAAGGCGCCTGGGTCTGACGGGATACCAGCTGAGATATTGAAGATCATCGCGGTGAGAACACCTTCTCTATTGCTGAACATATACAACGTGTGCCTTAAGGCGGGTCTCTTTGGCACTCCCTGGAAGGTTGCGCGTCTCATGTTGATCAGCAAAGGTAAGGGAGGTGATCCCCGGCTTTCGTCGTCTAACAGGCCACTGTGCACGTTGGACCACGCAAGGAAACTCTATGAGAGGTTGCTCAAACCACGGCTACAGGAAGCTGTGCAGGCTGCCGACGATTTAGCTGACAACCAGTATGGCTTCAGGAAACGCTGATCCACAGTGAATGCTATACGAGAGGTAGTTCGACTGGGAAGGAGAGCATGAACTGGAAATCATTTTTTCAGGAACATCGCGCTTCTCGTTACGCTAGACGTTAAGAACGCCTTCAACTCGCTACGAAACAGAAGAACGCCAACGCGAGAAATATCTCAACGCCGGCGTGGCACAGGGGTTAATCTTTGGCCCTGATTTTTGGAACATCCTGTACGATGTCTTGTTACGACTAGGGCTACCGGAAGGGGCATACATGATAACCTACGCTGATGATGTCGCTTTAGTCATCATCGCGCGGAACTTTGAAAAAGCAAAATATCTGCTGAACCAGGCGATGTGCAGGATCTCGCGCTGGATGGGGGAACACGGTCTCGACTTGGTAGTGCCCTTCACTGGCAAATGGATTGAGACCATCTGCCCCATGTATGTGCGAGATGCGTAAGTTTTCTACAAAACGGGAGGCTATGTATCTGGGACTGAAGCTAGACACTAAGCTTACATTTTTTCGTCACCTAGTGTATGCAGCGGATAAAATGACGAAAAAGATTGCACAGTTGTGCCGTCTCATGGCGAACATGAGTGGACCGAAAGTGAGCAAGCGTCGACTCCTCATGACAGTCATTGCATCCTTCTTATTGTACGGTTCTGAAGTATAGGCCGATGCAATGGAGAAGGAATCATACCGGAATAGAATCGCCTCCGTTCAGCGTATAGGATCTCTCAAAGTCACCAGTGCCTATCGTACGGTCTCGAAACCCACAGTACTCGATATTTCGGGAATCACCCCGATCGACCTACACGCAATCGAGCGCAAGAGAACCTGCGAGCGGAAGAAAACAGAAGAGGACAAAACAACAGTTCATAGAGAGGACCGGAAAAGCACCATGGAAACGTGGAAACGATCCTGGACAACCACAATGAAGGGTGAATGGACAGCAAGACTTATAGACCAGCTGGTCGCTTGCATTAACAGAGATCATGGGGAGGTAAACTACTACCTGACCCAATTCTCAAGTGATAATGGATATTTCTGCTCTTACCTTAATTATATGGAGAAGTTTCAGAGCCCGAGTTGCATCTTCTGTTCCGCTGACTGTGACGATGCGTTTCATACGTTTTTCGTCTGCGAAAAGTGGAACGAAGAAGGCACAGCTCTTCTCGGCACACGCTTGAGACAATCGAGGGCGACATGCTGTCCGCCGAGGATAAGTGGTCCACTACGGCAAAATTCGCCGAGTCGGTCCCGCGACAAAAGAAGTGATAACTAGATAGGGTAATCGACGAAGGTATGAATGAAGCGCTGGGAGACGTTCCAACACCCCCTCACAATCCAGGGATGGCGGACGACCCCATAGAAATGGGTGTGGTATTTAAAACCATAATTTTAATTTGTTTCAGGTCAAGACAGCAGCAGGTATCTAGAAGAAGCAAGAATGGGACCACCCTGAAGTAATTTGATAAACAGTTCCAGGGTGGGTTCTGCCAGAAGAGGAAAGGGAGGTACGTTTTAGTGGGTCGGTTGGCGATGGATCGTCCGTTTAATTTTCTCCCCATTTGTTTATTTTATTTTTCGTCCTATATCATACACACGGTGGATGCAGCCCCACACTACCAGGCTGTGTGTGCAAATCCAGTCGGGTGTGCCTTAGATGGCATTTTTTACACACTCTTGAAAAAATAAAATTATAAATATTATTATTGTTATTATTATAAATATTATTATTGTTATTATTATAAATATTATTATTGTTATTATTATAAATATTATTATTGTTATTATTATAATTATTATTGTTATTATTATAAATATTATTATTGTTATTATTATAAATATTATTATTGTTATTATTATAAATATTATTATTGTTATTATTATTATTTTTTTTTTGAAGGATAAAAAACGGGTAAATTTGCTTTGACCAAACCATCAGTTGGGATCACCCTGGAGGTAGCGACCTGCAGGATACTCTCAACTGGAGTGTCGGGTTCCCAGGCTTCGCATCTACTCGGGCTGGGAAAGGAGACAAAAGATTCTTGCTCAATTTCCACCCAGAGCATCTACGACTGGAGGACCGACTAAACCCGCCTTCCCCTGATCAAGAACTGTTGACATGTAGCCAGCAGTGCCGGATCAGGGGCAGGTAACCCATTCCGTCAACCTGCAACGTGGAACTACGTTAGTAATACTTCACGTTGCAGGGTCTGTCCACTTTTCTTTCGTCTCGTATGGTCTGTCCGTCTATTTCATTCTTGTCAGTTTATGTGTTCTCACATTCATTCTTCATTCGTTCTCAAAAAACATTCTTTCATGCATTCTTGCGTTTCTATTCTCTCTGTCATTTTCTTTCGCTCATTCCAAGCACCCATCGCCTTTCTTCCCTCTCAGTACTGTCTCGACGAACGTAGCTACTTCCGTCCAGCTGTCTGCGTCGCGAAGCATTCTCGGTATAATGTTCTCGGGCGTTATGTTTTCTGGTCCTAGTCTGCGTCTGGCCGTTGTCCATCTTTGGTATATGAAAAATGTATGTTCTGCGTCATCCCTGTCATGTCCGCAGTACTTACAGTTCGGGGTTTGTACCTTGTCTCTCCTGAAAAGGTAGTATCTGAAGTAACCGTGTGCGGTGAGGAATTGGGTAAGGTAAAAATTCACCTCGCCGAATCCCCGCTCCGTCCACGGTCTAAGATCTCCTATCAGGCGTCGGGTCCATTTTGCTGTCTTGTCTTCCGTCCATCGTTTGCACCATTCCGTCATTGTCCTGTTTCTTTCGGTTATCGCCGCGTCAGCCCGTCCTGTCGCGGCGTTTAGTTCATAGATCCTCTTGCGTTCTTTTGAGAAAAGATCTATGGGGATCACGCCCGCCACGACCAAGATAGCCTCCTGGGAGACCGTCCTATAGGCTCACGAAATCCTCAGCGACCCCGTCTTTGTACGTTCATTAGTCGCTTGCAGTACTTTTTTACCCCGAGCGTATCGGCCCAAATTTCCGCGCCGTATAGCAGGATCGAGTGGGTCGTTAACATGAGTAACCATCTTTTTCCCTGCCTTGGTCCGTACGTATTTGCCATCAGGCGGCTTAGGGAGGTGACTCTTTCAGCCGCCTTATTGGCAGTGTCCAGAAGGTCAGCTTTGTATCCAGGGTTACCCCCAGATACTTTACCGATTTCTTCGTCTCTGTCAGTTCGGTGCCGACGTTCATCGGAATAACTGTCGGTATTCGTTGTCCTGAGAGCAAAACCAGTTCTGTCTTGTGTATTGCCAGTTGTAGTCCGTGTTCTGTCATCCATCTGTGTATTCGTCTCATGACCTGGTTCAGCGTTAGTTGGGCTAGTTCTGGGTTCTGTTGTACAATAACCTCCGTGATGTTGTTCGCGTAGGCTACCATAAAGGCGCCTTCTGGCATTTCTAGTCTTAGCAGGCTGTCGCATATCACGTTCCAGAAGTCTGGTCCTAGTATGGATCCCTGAGCGACTCCCCCGGTTATGTTCCTGGTTGTCCATCCCTCGGTCGTTTCGTATGTTATTTTGCGTTCCTGTAGATAGTCTCTTACAACCCGCATCAGATAGGGAGGCACCCTGAAAGTTTCTAGGGCTCTCAAGATGTCCACCCACCTGACCGAGTTGAAAGCGTTTTTCACGTCTAGTAGTCCCGCGAGAACTAATGGTCTGGCCCCGTAGCAGGTTTGTCTTGTCTTTCGAGAGGCCTCGACAACCTCCCGAATTGCCCCTATCGTGGATCGGCCCCTGCGAAAGCCGTGCTGGTTGTCGGAGAACCCTCCGGCGGCTTTAATCGCGTCTGTCAGTCGTGGTCTAAGTAGTAATTCGAAAACCTTGCCTGCGGTGTCCAGTAGGCTCAGTGGTCTATAGGAGGACGGCGCATCCGGTTCTCCTTTTCCCTTATAAGGTAATAACCAACCTAGCCGTCTTCCATCGCTTGCTGAAAGTCCCTGTACGTAAACTGTTGTTGTACATGTCCAGGAGCATCTCCGGCTTGTGGCAAGCCACTTGCCGAAGAATTTCTTCTGGGATGCCGTCTGGTCCTGGTGCCTTCCCAGGTTTCAACGATGAGGTGGCCCTCAAGAGCTCCTCCTCGCTGAACTCCGGGACGGTTAGCGTTTGATCGTCGATGTACCTCCCTTACCTTGTGGGTTGGGAAGAGCCCGTCCACAATCGCGTCCATTGTGGTTCTGTCCTTCAGTTCTGGTGAGCCAAAGGCCCCTAGTCTCTGCGTTACTATCTTGTAACCCAGACCCCAGGGGTCCCGCTCCACGTCGTCACATAACTGTTTCCAGCAGCGTATTTTTGAGTCTTTGATTGCGTTTACTAGTATTTTCCGTGCTGTCTTGTATTCCGCCGAGAGGGCCTCCTCATTAGGGTTGCGTTTTTTTCTCACGCGGCACATTTTTCTTCGACTTTTTATGCACTCCCCTCGCAGGTGGCCGATTTTGTCTGTCCACCAGTACACTTCACGTCTGTTCCGTACTGTACCTTTTCGGGGCATGGTCAGGTTGCATAGTTGTTCTATCTGTCGCAAGGTCTCGTCCACGAGTCGGTCTGTCCTGTGTCTGTCTGTGAGTTGGTGCGGAACGATCTTAGCGGGTGCTGGTAGTTCCTTGTCCTGTTTCTTCAGGTTCCAACGCGGGGGTCGCTCAGGTGCGTTCCGTGGTGTCTCTGTATGGTTCGTCACATCAAAGACAATGTACTGGTGATCGCTGGCTGTAAAGTCCTCGATCACCCGCCATTGCTTGATCTTTGGTAGGAGGCGGTCCGTTACAAAAGTGACGTCTAGTATCGAGTCTCCGAAGCCCGGTCTTCTGTATGTAGGTGTCTGTCCAAGGTCACTAGTCCCAGCCTTGCGGCCATTTCCAGCAGCATCCTTCCTCTTTTGTTCGTCTTTGTTATTCTCCACTCGATCGCTCTGGAGTTAAAATCGCCTTCGATGACTAAGTCTCCCGGGAGATCTCTTAGGGCGTCCTCCAATTTTTCTACTTTACTGTCAAAAGCATTAGCCGTGCAGTTTGGAGACCCTGACCCAAACGTAGTCATCTCTCGTGCTAAAGTCAGTGACCCTCGTCCTCTGCTTACTCCGTATCCAGATGGCCGATGTGCCCGAGGTGTTTGAGTACCACGTTTTCTGTAAGTTCCTGTATTGTTCGCTAATTTGTGCATATTTCCTTGGAGTATAGTCGTCATGTCTGAAGCTGCCTCCTGCGCTCCTCCAACGCGGCTCTGTAAACCGCACACTTACCGGAGCCCGGCAGGTGAGCGTTCTCTTCGCGCTCGTTTTCAGAGCACAGGAAACACGTCAGTGTTGAGGTCGGGCAGCCTTTCCCGACATGGCCGGTCAAGCCGCACTTCCAACCACACTGACTTCTGTCCGTACCTTTACAGTCTGTCCGTCTGTGTCCGTATCCGAGGCACCTGTAGCACCTCGTTACTACCGTTCTCAGTCTGACGCGGCAATTCATCCATCCTATTTTTATGCGGCCTTTGCGAATTATTGTTATTATTATAAATATTATTATTGTTATTATTATAAATATTATTATTGTTATTATTATAATATTATTATTATTACTAAGGTAAAGTACCCAGTACTGGGACAGTTTTGAATCTAATTCAAGAACGGACGACGATTTTAGAGCCAAGAACAAGCAAATTTGTTCAAAACGTTTAAATCTAACGATTAAGTTGAAATCAATTTTATTAATTTATGCACATACAAAGATGGTAAAATGCTTTTTTATATTAAAAAAGTATGATTGAAAAAATGAAAACAAGGATGTAGAAGTGGGACGGGCTATATCGAGCTGGGCGCAGTATTTGGACATCGTTTAGATGCAGTAGTGGGACATATATTATTAAATGTGTCCAACCTCTGAGTTATGCAAAGATGGAATAAAATTCGCCTATACAAAATATCGACTTGACTACCAAGATAATATCATAAACAACGCTAATGCATGGATACGGTATTTTTCTCCGAAGTCCAATCTTCACAATCATGTTCACACAAATCAGTTTTGTCGTCATCACCCAATAATTCACAAGTATTTTCAACTATTTCACCATCATTTTTACATATCAATATTTTTATTATCCCCTCCGATTAAGTCAATTTTACTGTCATACTTTAAAATTTCACAATTATTTTTTAACAATTCAGAATTATTTTCGCAATTAATAAGTGTACAAATTTCGATTAAGTCAATTTTACTGTCATACTTTAAAATTTCACAATTATTTTTTAACAATTCAGAATTATTTCCGCAATTAATAAGTGTACAAATTTCGATTTGGGACTCACTATCGTCTTCGAAACTTAATATTTCATAATTTTTTTCATATAATTCAATATTATTCTCATAATTAAATATATCTTTTTCAATAAACAAGGTAGTATCAATTTAACTTTTCAATAAATCATAATTTTTCTCGAATAAATCAATAACATTTTTATACCTCCGGGCTATACGAAAAGCTAAAAGAATGGGAATTCCATCTCCGCCGCGAACGGATTTTGATCCAAGGGTGTACCAACGAATTTATGTAGTTGCATTTTCAAATTTTATGTTAATATATATAATCTTAAATATATATATGTATTGTAACGAGTCGCATATAATTCGCGAACGAGAAGACGGGAGTGTTATTGTCAGCGGTGCGTCGCCACCTCGTACCGTCGCACTCTATATAATCGAGGTAAGGGCTAGCCCGCGGCAACCGCGGACGTTTATTAGGGCCACACTACGAATAGTGTACCGTGCCCTCGAGACAAAAGGGCTCCGTATAGCCCACGGTGAGGAGGGAACGCGCGCGATCGCAACCTTCTCCGATTCCGGCGCCGTGTTTAGTGACGGTCGTGCTGAACACGCAAGCGACGCTCGACCTACGCGATTGTTTATTTCTTGTTATCGACTCGGTTTATATGTTAAAGTAATTGTAGAATGTTTATTTATTTGTTGTTTTAGAATATAGCTTCTATTGTTATTATTAAATCAGTGTGCCTTTAATTAACCCGAACCCGCCTGCTCCTCGCATCGAGTTAGGCCGAAGCAAGGCTACATCGCTGTTCGCGTTGCGAAAGTATTAGTCTTCGCGTTTTCGCGTTCCTTCCAGGTCACGAAAACCAGTGCGTCGAGCAAACTCTGCAAGAAGCCGAATCCTCGTGGATTCGGTGTAAACGTGGGAAAAGCCTGCACAGCTACATCGGGGTAAGAGTGCCATCACAGTAGACTGCCTCTAAGCGTTCACTTACCGACGTTGGATATAAAAAATCATAAAATTGCATGACCAACTCATAAAGAGTGGCATCGAATGCTAATGGTATGATTCGCTTGTTGAATGATCGTGCCCGCCGCATGAGGTGGTTGCATTTACCTGCAGATAAGTTAGTCCGTGTATTTATTTGAGTTTTACGCAAGCACCGAGCTTCGTAGACCGACGCTGCCATCATCAACCAGCGCCAAGCTTCCCAGTAAACAAAACCAGTCTTTAAGACGACTTTGCAATACGAAACATGTCTTTAAGATAGTTTTTGTTTACTGTGTTCGTACACCTGCGCTGGATTTTTACGCAAGCACCGAGCTTCGTAGATCGACGCTGCCATTATCAACCAGCGCCAAGCTTCCCAATAAACAAAACCTGTCTTTAAGACGACTTTGCAATACAAAAACATGTCTTTCAGATAGTTTTTGTTTACTGGGTTCGTACACCTGCGCTGGCTTTTTAATCCAGCGCCGAGATTCGTATAGACCGACGCTGCCATCATCAACCAGCGCTAAGCTTCCCAGTAAACAAAACCTGTCTTTAAGACGACTTTGCAATACAAAAACATGTCTTTAAGATAGTTTTTGTTTACTGAGTTCGTACACCTGCGCTGGCTTTTTAATACAGCGCCGAGATTTGTAGACCGACGCTGGCTTTTTCATCCAGTGCCGAGCTCCGTAGACCGGCGCTGGTTTTTTAATCCAGTACCGAGCTCCTTAGACCGGTGCTGGCTTTGCTGAATCTTTAATCTAGTGCCGACCTTCGTAGATCGGCGCTGGCTTTTTAATCCAGCGCCGAGCTCCTTAGACCGGTGCTGGCTTTTTAATCCAGCGCCGAGTTTCGTAGACCGACGCTGGCTTTTTCATCCAGCGTCAAGTTTCGTAGACCGTCGCCTTAATCCAGCGCCGAGCTCCATAGACCGGCGCTGACTTTTAATCCAGCGCCGAGCTCCATAGATCGGCGCTGGCTTTTTAATCCATCTGTATGTGAAATGTATCCATCTGATTATGAAAATTCGCTTAAAATTAATTTAAATAAAATTCCTTCGCAAGAACCTTATAGTATTCTCATGTTTTATTCAGATATCAAGTCAACGCTGGGTGAAAAGAGTCTTTTTAATGTACTTATAAACCTGAGCTTGCAAACATTTGATTAATTATAGTTTTATAATTTCATTAAAATGACTATTCTGAGCCAGCGTTGACTTTATATCTGGATAGAGCATGAGTATATTATGCGTTACATTCAAATAAATAAATATTTGTGTATGGGTAACTTGAAAGTTTCATTCACTCCATTTTCTTTTAAACTACTTGAAGTAATCTTTTGCAATTTTACCTAAACCATAACATAGCCCTATTTGATTATGAAAATTCACTTAAAATAAATATAAATACAATTCCTTCGAAAGAATCTTATAGTATTTTCATGTTTTATTCAGATATCTAGTCAACGCTGGGTTAGACGAGTCTTTTTTATGTAATTATAAACATGAGCTTGTAAACATTGTATTAATTATTGTTTTATAACTACATTAATAGACCCTTCTGAGCAAGCGTTGACTTTATATCTGTATAAAACATGGGAATATTATATGTTAGTTTCTAAGAAGTATTTTTAAATTTGTTTTCATAATCCATAATAACTTCTTGTAGTTTAAGAGAATATCAAATAAATCAAACGTTCAGAATAACCAATACACAGGTATTAAAAGTAAAAATATTAGAAAATCTAGGTAGCTTATATTATATCTTTATTTTACCCTGAATGATTAAATTCTCAATCTTATTATCTGTGTATAGGTTTTTCTAAAAGTTTTATTTACTCTATTCTCTCAAACTACTTTAAGTATTCTTTTGAAATTTCGCTCACACCATTACCTTGCCCTATTGATTATGAGAAATTACTTAAAACAAATTTTTTTTAAATGTGATCAAAACTAACATAAAATTCTTACGTTTTATTCAGAACTAAAGTCAGCGCTAGGTCAGAAGGATCTTTTTAATCTAATTATCAAACTGCAATTATAATACTGTTTGCAAATTCAGTTGCCTTATTACATTAAAAAGACTCTTCTGACCCAGTGTTGACTTTAGATCTGGATAAAATATGAGAAAATTAGGGTTATGTTTAGCTTGGCAGTCTCGACAGGTTTCACCAACCTATGGCGAAGAACATTATTGCACGAAATTATGGGAACGCTACTGAGCCATTGTTGTGAAAACGTGATAGACTCAGAAAAAGAGCATAGCTCTCTCATATCCTAGTCCTATAGTGCTATCATAATTGGCATCATAGTGGTACCTATAGAGGCTATAATGCTCTAAAACTTCATTCCTTGTAGAGTCTACGACTCTACGCACCTCGGCCTGCCAGACACTATGGTTTCTGATGCCAGCGCCGGTCTACGGAGCCCGGCGTTGGATTAAACAGCCAGCGCCGAGCGACAGAGCCCGGCGCTGGTTTAAAAAGTCAGCGCCGGGCTACGGAGCCCGGCGCTGGTTTAAAAATCCAGCGCCAGGCTACGGAGCCCGGCGCTGGATTAAAAAGCCAGCGCCGGGCTACGGAGCTCGGCGCTGGATTAAAAGCCAGCGCCGGTCTATGGAGCTCGGCACTGGATTAAAAAGTCAGCAAAGCCAGCGCCGGTCTATAGTGCTCGGCGCTGGATTAAAAAGCCAGCAAAACCAGCGCCGGTCTATAGAGCTCGGCGCTGGATTAAAAAGCCAGCAAAGCCAGCGACGGTCTACGAAACTCGGCGCTGGATGAAAAAGACAGCGTCGGTCTACGAAGCTCGGCGCTGGTTTAGAAAGCTAACACCGATCTAAGGAGCTCAGGGCTGGATTAAAACGACAGCAAAACCAGCGACGGTCTACGAAACTCGGTGCTGGATGAAAAAGCCAGCGTCGGTCTACGAAGCACGGCTATGGATTAAAAAATCAGCAAAGCCAGCGTCGGTCTACGGAGCTCGGCGCTGGATTAAAAAGCCAGCAAAGCCAGCGCCGGTCTACGAATCTCGGCGCTGGATGAAAAAGCCAGCGACGGTCTAAGGAGCTCGGAGCTGGATGAAAAAGCCAGCGTCTGTCTACGAAGCTCGGCGCTGGATTAAAAAGCCAGCAATGCCAGCGCCGGTCTAAGGAGCTCGGCACTGGATTAAAAAGCCAGCCACGGTCTACGAAACTCGGCGCTGGATGAAAAAGCCAGCGTCGGTCTACGAAGGTCGGCACTGGATTAAAAAGCCAGCGCCGGTCTAAGGAGCTCGGTACTGGATTAAAAAGCCAGCGCCGGTCTACGGAGCTCGGCACTGGATGAAAAAGCCAGCGTCGGTCTACGAAGCTCGGCGCTGTATTAAAAAGCCAGCGCAGGTGTACGAACCCAGTAAACAAAAACTATCTGAAAGACATGTTTTTGTATTGCAAAGTCGTCTTAAAGACAGGTTTTTTTATTGGGAAGCTTGGCGCTGGTTGATAATGGCAGCGTCGATCTACGAAGCTCGGTGCTTGCGTAAAAAGCCAGCGCAGGTGTACGAACACAGTAAACAAAAACTATCTTAAAGACATGTTTCGTATTGCAAAGTCGTCTTAAAGACTGGTTTTGTTTACTGGGAAGCTCGGCACTGGATGAAAAAGCCAGCGTCGGTCTACGAGGCTCGGTGCTTGCGTAAAAAGCCAGCGCAGGTGTACGAACCGAGTAAACAAAAACTATCTGAAAGACAGGTTTTTTTATGGAATGTCGTCTTAAAGACAGGTTTTGTTTACTGGGAAGCTTGGCGCTGGTTGATGATGGCAGCGTCGGTCTACGAAGCTCGGTGCTTGCGTAAAAAGCCAGCGCAGGTATACGAACCCAGTAAACAAAAACTATTTGAAAGACTTGTTTTTGTATTGCAAAGTTGTCTTAAAGACAGGTTTTGTTTACTGGGAAGCTTGGCGCTGGTTGATGATAGCAGCGTCGGTCTACGAAGCTCGGTGCTTGTGTAAAAAGCCAGCGCAGGTGTACGAACCCAGTAAACAAAAACTATCTTAATGACATGTTTTTGTATTGCAAAGTCGTCTTAGAGACAGGTTTTGTTTACTGGGAAGCTTGGCGCTGGTTGATGATGGCAGCGTCGGTCTACGAAGCTCGGTGCTTACGTAAAACTCAAATAAATACACGGACTAACTTATCTGCAGATAAATGCAACCACCTCCTGCGGCGGGCACGATCATTCAACGAGTGAATCGTACCATTAATATCCGATGCCACTCTTTATGCGTTGGTCATGCAATTTTATGATTTTTGATATCCAACGTCGGTAAGTGAACGCTTAGGGGCAGTCTACTGTGATGGCGCTCTAAGAGTACAGCGGCGAGTCGCCGCGGGCCGCCTCAAAGGTAAGAGCTGCGATAAGCCGAGCACACGCCCGTTGCGTGTGGCGCACGCCTGCAGGACGCTAGCTTAGTCAATAAATTAATTGTTATTAATGATTGATCATCTCGTTATAATATATATATATATATATATATATATATATATATATATATATATATATATATATATATATATATATATATATATATATATATATATATATATATATATATATATATATATATATATATATATGTGTGTGTTTCAGTTTTCAGATTGGCGATGCATTCGCAGTTGGAGGGATTGCAATCGGTATCTAAATGATCAGAACTTGGAAAGAAAGGACGGTGATGAACAAGATACTTGGGGGCTTGAATCGCTTTTTACAATGAAATAAAAACGTATTGTAATGGTTTGAAAAGAGTGTATATTGAATGTTTTAATGATAAATATGATATTTATGTTGGAACAGTAAAAATATTCAAAGGTTTTTTCTAATAAATAAAATTGAATTATAACCCAATTACTTCTCTTTTTATTTAATTACCATTCCTTCTTCCATTTATTCTCAAAAATAGCATACTAGTCTAAATACTTTCTGAAACTTATTTCTATGTTATCTTATTGAAAAACAAAGGGTTTTATTACAACTTATTATAATTTTAAACAATATATATATATATAGATTGATAGAATTTATTAAGTTGACTTAATACCCGAGAAGTAATATTTTCAAAGTAATCGTCTAAGCTTAAATATGAAAGGATTATACGTACGTGAAAAAGAAAATTATGAGTGTAAGGAGTGAAATACTGTATTTTTCACTATCCTCCCCGTCAAAGTTTAAATATATATAAAAATAGAACTCACTATCGATTTCATTGATGATGTTTCGCTTATTATTCGTCACCTGTTGTTATGACGATATTTTGTTACTGATGGTTTATTGAATGTTCTTCAGATTTATTGCTTTCTTCCTTTCAGTGACTGATCCTTTTTGTCCTAAAGTGACTGTAGATTGAAGAATAGTTGTTTGATGTCCTTGAGATTATTTTAGTTATTTTCCGGCCTAATATTGCTATCTGTAGGACAGTAATAAAATTGCCTCAGTTACAATAAATATTGAAACTTTAACAATTTTAAATGAAAAATAAACAAGAGTAATCAAAAATAGATAAAGTAATAATTTATGAAAATTTTTGCATATGGATGATTATTCCACGTCAAGTGAGCAAGTAAAAAATTTAAAAACTCTGAAACATTAAGAAAATGATGTATTTCATACTTAATACATCAAAAAACCCCGCTTGGTCTGGGGCAAATGTACCAATTCCTGCGGACTTCCGTCGGAGACGACTTCGAAACGACGTTATAAAATGATATCATTCACTTTTATGGTAATATGAGTTTTTAAAGTTTAAATTTTAATGTTTAGCTAAAAGCCACTGAAACCGGGGCATCCGCAGTAATGCACACACTTAATCTATATGTTTCAGAAACTAATTCATTTCTGTGATATGTGTCTTAAAGTTTGTTTGATTGTTATACCGTTTGCGCGGTTTGCCGCGTCGCCCACCGGTCCTTTTTGTTCCATTGATTAATTGAACATTATTTAACTGACATAAGATGTTGCATGTTGCTTTACTGGCTCTATGAGTTCGAACCATTATACATTTTTTAAATTAATTTCTAATACGCGATTTGATTTCCCAATACAGACAATTGCTTGCGTGTCTATTACCATGCGATAAACAGAGCGATTATGGTCGTATGTTTACGTTTTGGTTTCTTTGCAAGGGCCCATCAATATCATGATGGAATATTTGTCAATAATAATCACGATTTTCGAAATCTAATATTCTCGATACTATTTTTTTTTTGCTTGAACGTGACTTTGGAAGTACGCTTGTTGTCTTATCAACTTTTAGGGTACTTGTATGTTTTTCCTCTTTTCTTTTTTTGCGAGGAAGCACCTGTGCATAGATGTCGCACAGTTGGTGCCAATCGCTTGCACGTTTTTCCTCTTCTCCTTTGTAGATCTCCCACGAGGAGGTTTGGTTTTTTATTTTTAATACAATTAAACGAGAAATGATGTTTTTGTTTTTAAACTGCATTGCGTTGGGAGGGGGGGGGGGGGCGCAAAAATTTAAAAGGAGTTCTTTGTCGCTATAACGGCGCTATGCCAGCGCTTTCGATAGCTGGTCGCTCGGGTGGGTCTTTTATTGTCGAGGCCCTTTTAAGCTTATCTCAGCTGATGATTCTCGTAATATTCCCATTTTTTATTTTAGCCTTCTTGTAGATATGGTCAATGCCGATAATTTCATAAGGGCCTTCATAGTCACAGTCGTACTTGCCAATGTGTGGCTCTTTGAGTCTGTAGACCATCTCGCCTTCTCTAAAATGCTGTACATTCGCTTTCTGTCATAATAGTATTTTGATCTTAATTTCGCCTGGACTAAATTCATGGCAGCAAGTATTTGTACTTCGAAGAGGTTATTAATTAGGTCAATCATATAATCTCCATACGTGAGAAAATTTTCTTTTGGAGGAAAACTCGAAGGTGTACGTGATTTTTGCCAAAATACAAGCTCTTGTGGGGCAAAATTTGAGGAATCATGGATTGTGCAGTTATAGGCGTGCTGGCAAATAGACACCCGCTTGCTCCAATCTTGACGATTTTCTGTATATTTTTTCAAATATTCTGTGAATATATGGAGCATGCGCTCAATTCCGCCGTTTGATTGCGGGTGATATGCCGTGGTACAGTACTTGTCAATTCTAAAGATATGATAAAAAATTCATTTAGCAGTCAATTTTGGAAGTGTGTACCCTGGTCCATTAGCAGGGCCGTGGGTGGTCCAAAATAGCAGATGACTCGCTCTGTAAATTCACGTGCAACCTCGTCCGCGCTCGCACGTATCACTGGAATCAGGATGTAGTATTTTGATAAGCAATCCTGTATTGTAAGAATATATTTATAACCTTCTTCCGAGTTTTTAAGATGACCATAAAAATCCATAGACATTTTTAGGAAAGGTTTGCATGGCGTGTGCGTTATTACCAGTGGCAGGCGTGTTTTTACACGCACTAGCTTATTTTTTTGGCATTCTACACATCCTAGCACAAATTGACGTATGTCTAGACGCATGGTGCGCCAGTAATAGTCATTGGGAATTTTGCTGAAAGTTTTGTTTATGCCTCTGTGTCCACCGATCACTGCATAGGCAAGTTGTTTAAAAGCAAAACTGCTATCAGCGCAGTCCTAACATTTGATTTTCAAACAAATCAATGAAGGTGGTCCATTCTGGTATGGTTAGGATGGCCAAATCTCTTATTATACCACAACTTTTTATATTTCGGTCACCAATCTGATCTTTCAATTTTTTAAAACATTTATTTAAATTAGATTTTATTGCTTTGTCATTAATGCTATCCTTGACAATCCAAGCAGTTTTATATCTTTGTATTGCGATACATGCACGTCGGCAATTTTGTGACGTGTTTTGGCGATTTCATCGGTGCTTATGTATCTCCGTGCGGTTAATGCTTGCAAGATTTCAGTGTCGAGAAAGTGGTCAGTAGTTAAGAGATAAATAATATTTTCTTTATATTTGAAAGGGTGCTTATCGAGCGCTTTTAACTTTGAGAACGGAGATGGCTCTTCGCCGTCCAGCAGAGCCCACGGCGGCTTCTCACGTGGTGGCCTTGCACTGATAACGAGACACCGCTGGAGCGCATTTGTGTGCGCGCGCGCAAGAATACCTGCTTCTCGTGTACTGCGCTAGATTGCACGCTGCCGAAGTCTTGTGCATCTTTTCCAGAGTGTGAGGGAGATTTAAAATTATCTTCGATAGGTTTATCGTTTTTCCCTTCATTTGTAGGGGGTGGTCTGGAGCTTTTGTCCGACTCATTGCGAACATCATAATTTATGCCACTATTAATATTTCCTGATTCTGCATCTGTATCTATTCGAATGTAGGGTGTACAGTGGTCCCCAAACATATGCAGATTTATATAGTGTTCGGTGGTGTTCACTATAATGTGCCAAAAATCTACATTTCCATTGCTTAATTGCTGGTGAATGCAAATATTCTGGTTAAATTCCTGCGCAAAACTATATGCGCAGTCTGCATTGCCCCATTTCGTCTTTGAGCTTAAGATCTCTCGCGCTTCCTCTGCATCTCCGCAAGTCTGTAACGCTGGTGAGAGAAGCAGAAGCTCCCGTAATTGCACAGCTGATATGCTCAGCTGTTGGATTTTTATTAAAGAATAGAACAGGCAATTGCCGGGTGGCTGTGACGGTATATCATCGCTGCGAACTAAGATAGGGTGCGGGTCGGCGCACCATTTTCTCGCCTGGTAAGTTAAAATATCTCCTCTATACGATGAGTCAGCTGATGGTGGCTCTCGGGAAGCCAATTTTGAATCATTAAAGATGCGAGGGACATATTCAAAATCGTCTGTGATGCCCTGTTCATAGGGCCCAATATCGGGAAATTCAATTTCGTCCAAATGCTGTTCCATCTCAATGTTTGAAGTAGGTGCAAATCTTGACTTTCTTTTACTTTCAATTTTTCCTGCCATATTCAGAGAATTTTCATGCTTTTCCGCGATGTTTTCTCTAGAGAAATCTCCCCCTGTCTCCGTTAAATTTATTATTGGTGTTGGTGCAGGTTCATTTACTTCATGTGGGAGCCGGTTCGCAGCTTCCCTAGTCCAACCTAGCGGCGATGTTCTTCTCGACTGAGGTGTTATCTGCATACTGATATCAGTATCAGATTTCTTCTCGTCGAGCGTCGGCGATTCGCAACGTGTTCGCTGTGCATCTGGCGTTTTACTGCCAGAGCTTTCGCGTTCGAGATAATTGAAGTCGCGTGTCCTGCCGGGCTGTGTGTTGGCTTCCCATACATTTATCTGCATGCCATTTCTCCCTTTAATGTCGCGCTTTTGTATGTCGACAATTAGCCTCGCACGTAATTTATTTGCCAAATCTGGTAATATTTGTTTAATTGGCGTGCGGGGCTTGCTGCTGTGTTGCTGCTCTTGAGAGTGTGAGAGGACGCTGTCCGCCGATTTCTCTGGTATTTCAGAATTTTTAGGCAAATTTGAAGGTGCCATTTGTACTATTTCAGCAATATCCATTACCCCGGGCTGCACAGTAATAATTTCTAAGAGTGGCATATTTTTATCTGGAACAATGTCACACTCTAAGGCGTAAAATGAAATTGAGGGGGTGATAGATTGAACGATTGTGGTCTGATCGCTTTCGCCAGCCTGCGCTGCTCTTCGAAAGCTTCCGCGACGGCTGCTGTCGGTGTGCTCGTGATTTTCACACCCATACGCAAGCCTTTTTCTTCGCGTAATCTCGCCATTTTATCGCCAGATTTAGCTTGACTAATTATAGGCTCTTTATTTTTGTTCATAATATAGGGTGAAAATGTGCCTGTTTTTTCCTGGTATTCATGCACTTATCTGTTTTTCTTAATTCAGGAGTAACAGAGTCAAAATCTGAGATGATGTCGGAATTTCTTTCATTTACTTCTTTTTCCGTGCTGACTGGCTGTATTATCTCTGCACCGGGGATTCGTCGGCTTTGGCTATTTTGTGAGCCTTGATCGAGGCACGTAATATGTCTAAGATTTTCCCACGTTCCTGCGGGTCCAGCTAAAATTTATATTTCCCAGCCGGCTCTACATCTACATTTGTCATTACACTCGCAAGTTGTATTGTGTCTGCATAATCAAGCCTGTAAATATCGTGCTTCTCTTCATGCTGTGTCAGCCATTGTATATTTATTAGTTGTACAGATAAGGTCTGAACTGGTCTTTCGCAAACACGATCGCCAGCAACTCCTTATCATCCGTGATGTATCGTAATTCACTCTCTTTGAGTGGTCTGGACGCATAGGCGAATGCAGCATCGGAGTCGATGATTCCTTGGCTGAGCACTGTCCCGAGTGCGGAATCGGAGCTATCACACGTGACAATAAACGGCTTGAAAAAATCCGGTAAAGCTAGAACTGGCTCGCTGCACAAGATCTTTTTTAGTTCGTCAAAAGCTGACTGATGTGCCTCTCCCCATTCAAACTTGACACCTTTGCGCAGCAGTGTTGCCAGTGGCCGCGCGATTCCTGCGAACTTGGGTATAAACTTTTTATAATATCCGGTAAAGCCCAGCCACTGCTTGACTTTTTTCGCATTCGTCGGCACTGGGTATTTTTCAACTGCCTCAAGCTACTTAGGATCTGTGCGTATCTTGCCTCCGCCCACTATGTGTCCGATGACGAGTGCCTCGCGTTTTAAAAACTGTTACTTCTAGGGTTCGACCGTGAGATTGGCGTCTGAAAATCTTCTTTACCCTGCATTCCCGCCATGGCCATGGCCATAGCTTCCGAGAAAACGTCCGTTGCGCCTTTTAGACCCATACCAACTCTCCGATATTGTAGGTGTTCAAACGAATTCTGCCCAAGTGGTGCATCAAAGGCTGTGTATTGGGCCGAATTCGGATGAATAGGTATCTGATAAAAGCCCTGTTTTAGATCCATCGTCGTGATCATTTCAAGTATGTCGCTCGTTATAGCGCTTTCATAGTAGCGCGTGCGTTAGAAACTTTAAACTCTGAGCTAAACACGAAAAAAAGATAAAAATTGTCGAGGATGCCCTCGAGTTATGACAAACGAATAGCGGGTGTAATTTTGCCTGTGAGACACGAGCCATGCTCGGCCACACCGAGTTCGTGGTCTGGAGCAGAAAAAGACACCGTGCTGCACACGCGGTGCGAGGGTATACCTTATAATTATAGGGGCGTACTCGTACGTGAACCCGCTTCTTTCATTGAGCTCCTGTGTGCGTTAAGCGGCCTTTTTAATCGACGTGCAGCTCTTTTTACTTTTGATATAATGTATAACTTAAGAAAATGTTTTGTATCCGTTTTTTTCGGATAATAAATGTGTATTAGTAGAATATTTTTGAGTATATTGTTTCCACTGTGAAATAGATACATTATTTTATTTCTGCTTGCTTCTTATTCTTGGAAAGAGAAGTATAGCCAGCATTACTCTGGTTTTGACTCATCATAAATTTCTTTCAATTATTAAATTGTATAAATCAATCTGAAGCATTATAGGTATATAAAAATTCAATATTCAAAGTATTTAGACTCGATAGAAGAAAAGTTTAATGAAATACTTCAAAACTATTTTTTCTTACTTCTTTATACACTTTAGACCTACAAACCAAATTTTAGATGTCTAGCTCCTTTAGTTTTCAAGATCTGAGTTTTTAGTACATTTAGACCGAATGGTCAATTTAGCTGTAAGTGAGATTTTTCAGTTATAATGAATTCTACAAGTTTTAATAAGTGTATTGAGATATACAATGTTATAATTGAGTAAAACAATTAATTCTTTTCAATTATTATGTACTTCAAACATCTAATATAAGCCTTCCTTACTTAATAGCACTAATGAAAACTGTAAAAACTTGTTCAACCAAAAAAAAATTATGACACTTGTTGATTGCCTCAGTCGGAGTAAATCCACCAAAGAGTCATATCTAGAAAACTAAAAGACCTAGACACTCCAAATTTTGTGTCATTGTTTATTAGGCTCAAAGTGGAAGGAGAAAAATATTTCCAAGGCCTTAGATAATCTTTTTTCAATTTTGTCAAAAAAATTTTATACACAAAATAGCATATATGTATAACTATATATGTCAAATGGTTCAATCAGCTCTAAACTTTAAAGAGAGTGTATATCAATAGAAACATTTAATTTTAAACTTTAAACTCTACAAAAACATGATTCTTGATTGAGAACTGTTGTTTGTGATAGCAACTCATTTTACATATTTGCTCATTTCTCTTTCTGTATTATAGATAGAGACTTGAACCTTTGAAGGTAAGTAGTTGCACTGTTTATATTGAATACAAAATTAGTAGAAACTAACCAAGACACTGGGATAGTTCATTGGTAACCTAAAACATGATTTTTGATTGAGAACTGGTGTTTGCGATAGCAACTCATTTTACATATTTGCTTATTTCTCTTTCTGTATGATACACAGAGACTTGAGATTTTTTATCAAGCATTGTTATACATAAAAAAAATAGAAAAATTTATTTGAATGCTTTTAAATACTTTTTTTCTTCCAGCAAGTGAAAAAAATGAAACTTTGCAGCGTACAGTGGTTCACGATACCTCTAGCCCCGTCGAAACCGCTAATGAAGATGATGATTTATCTACTAATAAGCATATTCTTATGCTCAATCAAACAGAGAATCTAGATAAAATTTATGGAGTGCGTTAAGTAGGTGCTACACTCTTTCGACACTTTTTTGACATAGTTTGGCAGATTTCGAAACATTTCGACACTTTTTCGACACTCGTTCGACAGATTTCGACACTTGTTCGACAATTTTCGACACTTATTCAACAGATTTCAATACTTTTTCGACAGATTTCGACACTTGTTCGACATATTTCGACTCTTGACCGACTATATATCATATTATATCATAACTATTCGTCTATTATAGAGATTCGTCACGAGGCGCAAATCACGTGACCACGTCTAAACCAAGTATTACGAAAATTTCCGGGCTTTGATCGCTTAGCTAAACTTCGTCAAAGGGCGAGCCTTACAAAAAAGCTTCCTTTTTGAGGAAGCAAACAATAATTGAGAAGCTTTAATCCCTATTTACAATTCAACAGAAATATATTATCTCTACAACTATTCAAAGCTATGTAGAAAGAACATTACTATCCGTATAGTTATGATGCATCTAACCCAGCCCTCCTTTCTTCCCTCTCCCCCACCCTATTTTAAGATGCATCACAACTGGCCCTACAGTTTTAGATGGAGTCCGAACCATCAGAATTACGGTACTTTACTACTAGGATTCGAACCAGGGCCTTCTGTGTAGAAGGCTGAGTCATAATCCTCTGAGATACCATGGCTCTGATAAGTTTCTCATATTATTGACCTAATAGAGCACACGCTAGTGTGTGCCGAGTCTTTTTTGCATGCATTCGATCTTTGAACGGCAGTGGTCTCAATCGCGCAAAATTCTGGCTTTGGATCGCTGGTCATAGGTAGCTGGGAATCTTGTCGCTGATCCTGGTAGCTGCTACCTGGGTATCTTATCGCCGGTATCTGATTGCGAGTCTTGTAGAGAAGCTTTAACTAGAGATTCCTCAAATTTCTCAGATTTATCGGGAAGTTCAGACCTAGAATTTTGATTGGATTTCAGAATTTTAGCTTTTGAAGTCTCAATGTTTATTTTTGTATTAGTCAATAGATTTTCTTGTGAATCAACTGAATTGAGTGATGCTTCTTCCTGATTTTGAACCAACAGCTTACTTTTTAGTTTAATCGCTTCTATTAAATTGAGGTTTTTGTTATAAACATGTTCCTGTTGTTGAAAATCGAACGCAGTATCTGGTGATACAAACTCGAGCTCTTGACTGTTCACTTGTATAAGCTCTATAGAAGTGGCATGATTATGTGGAGTAAAACGGATGATTCGATAACTTTTGTAATAGCATGACTCGAACATCGATGAGATTTAAAAAACTTGCATTTCCAGTATACTTTTTCAAGTTGAGATTTGTCTTTGAAGAAAGTATTACCATCGAGTAGAAGTTGATCTACTCCCTGGTTAAAAAAAACTTATGAGACCGAGTTGTAAAATAAACCTATACGATCTTATCCTGTTTTATCCAGATTTTGAATCTTGTTTCATATGGTCATATCCGGAACAACACAAAATCGGTTGATTTCCGGATACGTGCGGATAAAACAGGATGTGATCAAAAAGTTAATCCTGTCTTGTCCAGAACTTGAACCCGGTTTTATCAGGTCTTATCCGATATCATAAGTTTTTTTAACCAGGGCTCCATTTGAACGTTTCTTAAATTCGACAAGCATTTTGTTGAATATAAATTTATTTGTTTTCGACAAGCATTTTGTTGAATATAAATTTATTTGTTGTTTCAAGGTTCTATGCATATATATATATATATATATATATACAGGGTTAAAATCACTTGCGGGAAACGGTTTATGCACAAGAATGACAATGACATATATATTGTATATTAGGATCTGAGGAAGGGCTCGCCCTTTGACGAAGTTTAGCTAAGCGATCAAAGCCCGGAAATTTTCGTAATACTTGGTTTAGACGTGGTCACGTGATTTGCGCCTCGTGACGAATCTCAATAGTTATGATATAATATGATATATAGTCGGTCAAGAGTCGAAATATGTCGAACAAGTGTCGAAATCTGTCGAAAAAGTATTGAAATCTGTTGAATAAGTGTCGAAAATTGTCGAACAAGTGTCGAAATCTGTCGAACGAGTGTCGAAAAAGTGTCGAAATGTTTCGAAATCTGCCAAACTATGTCAAAAAAGTGTCGAAAGAGTGTAGCACCTACTTAACGCACTCCATAAATTTTATCTAGATTCTCTGTTTGATTGAACATAAGAATATGCTTATTAGTAGATAAATAATCATCTTCATTAGCGGTTTCGACGGGGCTAGAGGTATCGTGAACCACTGTACGCTGCAAAGTTTCATTTTTTTCACTTGCTGGAAGAAAAAAAGTATTTAAAAGCATTCAAATAAATTTTTCTATTTTTTTTATGTATAACAATGCTTGATAAAAAATCTCAAGTCTCTGTGTATCATACAGAAAGAGAAATAAGCAAATATGTAAAATGAGTTGCTATCGCAAACACCAGTTCTCAATCAAAAATCATGTTTTAGGTTACCAATGAACTATCCCAGTGTCTTGGTTAGTTTCTACTAATTTTATATTCAATATAAACAGTGCAACTACTTACCTTCAAAGTTTCAAGTCTCTATCTATCATACAGAAAGAGAAATGAGCAAATATGTAAAATGTGTTGCTATCACAAACAACAGTTCTCAATCAAGAATCATGTTTTTGTAGAGTTTAAAGTTTAAAATTAAATGTTTCAATTGATATACACTCTCTTTAAAGTTTAGAGCTGATTGAACCATTTGACATATATAGTTATACATATATGCTATTTTGTGTATAAAATTTTTTTGACAAAATTGAAAAAAGATTATCTAAGGCCTTGGAAATATTTTTCTCCTTCCACTTTGAGCCTAATAAACAATGACACAAAATTTGGAGTGTCTAGGTCTTTTAGTTTTCTAGATATGACTCTTTGGTGGATTTACTCCGACTGAGGCAATCAACAAGTGTCATAATTTTTTTTGGTTGAACAAGTTTTTATAGTTTTCATTAGTGCTATTAAGTAAGGAAGGCTTATATTAGATGTTTGAAGTACATAATAATTGAAAAGAATTAATTGTTTTACTCAATTATAACATTGTATATCTCAATACACTTATTAAAACTTGTAGAATTCATTATAACTGAAAAATCTCACTTACAGCTAAATTGACCATTCGGTCTAAATGTACTAAAAACTCAGATCTTGAAAACTAAAGGAGCTAGACATCTAAAATTTGGTTTTTAGGTCTAGGACAAAATTGAGCTCCAAAGACTTCTAGATGAATTTCCAAAACTCAAATTTACAATTTTGCAAACCTTAAAACACACGAACAGTAGCTGAAGAGTCTCAGCGATGCTTCAGGTGCTCATAATGACTATATCTTCTGGCTGTCAGATGAGCCAAAAGCTTTATTGACAACCTTGCTGATAAGAAGGTTCTACTGGAGCGATATCCACAAAGGCAGCTGAGAAGTAGACTCGAAAAAGATTTTCTGATATATTAAAGAACATTACTATCTCGATGTTAGATACTAATTGATAAAGTGCCTAAAAGTTACAAATTGAAAGAAAATTTAAATAATCTTACTCATTTTATGGGTTGTAGTTGCTCCTAATTAGGAACCATTTGGTTAGATACATCAAGTGATTCCACACAGATATTCAGTAGCTTAGAAAGTAATGGAAAGATGTACAGCACCATTATTGCAATGTCAAGTCCTCAAACAGATAAAATAGCAGTAGCTTTCTTGACTGCAACGATACGTTGATGAGCAATTAAACACAACAAACAACGAAGTTTTTTCTCACTTCTTTCGCAGAATTGTCTTCAATACAACAGCTGACACTTTTCAAGATTTCACTCCAGTTCAATCACCCGCTTACTCCAGCAGAAATATCATTGCGTAGCCGTCAGCAGACGATCACGTAGGTTAGTATGCGCTAATGTATTTTGCGCGTTGGTAGCACTGCCGGGGCCGGTCCACGGGCAGCTCGCCCGCAAGCGGGCCAATCGTTCGCGAGCGGGCCATTCGTTCGCGAGGGTAGCCGCTCGTTCGCGAGCGTAGACGCTGGCGCGTGAGGCCTGAACCAATCCGCGCCAGTGCGCGAGGCCTGAACCAAGCCACGCGAGCGCGTGCGGCCAGTACCTACCGAGCGGTGTAAGTGCATGGGGCAGCACGTAGCGCTGGCAGCGAAATCGAGGCTCCGGGAGTTACTATCTTGAAAGGGTGCAAGAAGCGGAACGAATTGTATATCAGCGCACGTGATCAATTCAAATGTAAACTCGTATGCGAAGCTATCATTTAAAAATTAGAGCTAATTTACCTGAGTGCACGATATGAGATCGAGTGTACGGGCAAGCTCCGGAATAATGCTGGCGCTATTAATTTTACTGCGGCAGATAATATGAGCTCTACGTCGATTAAAAAGGACGCTTAACGTACACAGGAGCTCAAGGAAAGAAGCAGGTTCACGTACGAGTACGCCCCTGTAATTATAAGGTATACCCTCGCACCGCGTGTGTAGCACGGTGTCTTTTTCTGCTTCAGACCACGAACTCGGTGTGGCCGAGCATGGCTCGTGTCTCACAGACAAAACTACACCCGCTATTGGTTTGTCATAATTGGAGGGCATACTCGACAATTTTTATCTTTACTTCGTGTTTAGCTCAGAGTTTAAAATTTTCTAGCGTACGCGCTACTATGAAAGCGCTATGAATGGAAGGGGAATACAAGTGCCCACCGTCATTTCGTTTAAAGGTCGAAAATTGGTGATAAGCCGCCATTTTTTATTTCCCTGGGCGTCCGGTTTTTTGGGCACTACCCAGAGGTTGCTGGAGTGCGGAGAGTCCGAGGGCTCAACAACTCCCTGTTCGATTAATTTGCTAACCTCCACTTGAATCTGCTCGCTCAGTGCCGGCTGATACCTGAAACGCTTTGCTCGCAACGGCTTGTCTGTTGTGAGCTTGATTTCGTGTGTTAATAAATTCGTGGCTGGCAGCGGCTCGCCGTGCTTTTAGCACTCCTCCGTATCTATTAATTTCATGATTATTTTAACGCGCTCTTCGCGCAGTGCCGGATTGTTCTCGAGCAATTTATTTTGTTCTGCTACGTCAATTGGCTTCTCATATGTATCTTGCCCTTTTGTTCGAATAATTTTTACGCGACCTGTTATATCTATTTTGTCGTCCTCACCGACATCAAGGGTATCATATGATTTAATAGTCCCGCACAGTATTGACTCAAATTGCGGGACCTGCACTGGAGCCGGCTCCTCGCCAATGTTTATGCACTCAGCATATAATACCCCGCTGTGATTTTGTGCTAGAAAGCTGCCAAACAATAAATCTGGACTAATGTTCTGCAATGGAACTCAGCCGACTTCCATGTCAATATTCTTAACTTTTGCATAAATAATGCACCGCGATTTTGCAGGTATCAAGAAACATTCATCTTGCACAAATGGAATCGTTATAACATCTAAAATCATGCACGCGCCCTCCGCGCTGTTCAATAATGTCCCAACCGATCAGTCGCCCTGTAGTAATGGCAAAACTGTCGCGGACAACGTGCATTTCGCACAAACCGCCACAAACGACCACAAAAACTTTCCCTAACGTCTGGCATTTGTCTGGAATTATTCCTGTAATTGCAAGAATGTTATCTTACCTGATATGTTTATTCGCGTTTAATGAACTAAATTTAATTGCGGATATCTCTGCACCCGTGTCTACATAGAAGCTGGCTTCTGCGCTTTTTAAGTCGGCACTTTTTATTTTTTTTTCTAATGCATACTGTGCGAAGCGGCACTAGCTCGCCCTTATCGGGCGAGATAGCCGGCTCGGCGCCTGAGGACTGCGCCGAGCACTCTATGAGTTTAAAGGCTACTCTTTCTTATCTTTTTCCGCGCACACTCCGGATTGAGCTGTATCATCTGGTCTTCTTGCATATTCATTTCTATTAAAATAGTCGCGGCCGCGAACATTGTAATATGTGCGCTCATTATACCCCTGGTTACAGTTATAATAGTTATTTTTATTATTATAATTATTATAATTATTGCGCCCTTTGTAGTTGTTACTTGAGCCCCCGCGATTATTCCTATTATTATTTCGATTTTCCGTGTTCTTCGAGCGCTGGCGTTTCGTCCTTATATCCGTCTCAAGAGCAAAGCAGTTCGTATACTTGTGTTCCGTTTTATCGCAATAACTGCATTTTAAAGCATCGCGTATTTTGTTTTCGCACTCCTCCACGCTGTGCGCCGTTGAACCCCAGTGACTGCATTTTACTGTCGCGGGCGCGGCAGTGGCTAGTCAAATGCTCGCCGTGATTTTTTTTAATTCTGTCCTCAAAATTGGACAACTGAGATATCTGCGTATCAGGAGGTTGCTGAGATGCCAAAAAATTTATTTTAGGGACAGCCATAGAAGGTTGTGCCGCGATCTGCGCAATGGCAAAATGAGTGCTTTGTTTGCACTCGATATTAATAGCAGTTCTAATAGCCTCGTTTAAATTTTTCGGGTGTTCGATGGGCACTTGATGGTCTAAAGGATGCGTGAGACCGAACATGAAATGTTGAAGGGCATCAAGGTTCGCTCCTCGTTTTCGTAATTCCCGATCGCCACATTCAAGATCTGGTGCCGAGTCGAAAATAGTAGATAATTAATTTAAAAGTTTTTGTACTCTAAGCCCATAATCACCCACTTTATCGCCCGGTCGCTGATTTATTACTCTAATTTGTGTTAAGATATGATCTGCTAATGCCACATTGCTGTATTACAGAACCAATGCGTATGCAGTATTATTATTTTGTGTTGGAATTGGTAGGTTAGTATTAAGAATGTGTGCACCTTGATAAGTATGCATGTGTGTGGGGGGGTTATATTCTGGAAAAATGTGGTTGGGTTGTGTTGTTGTCTGCGGCGTAATATTCATAATGTTAATTGTGTTGAGTTGGCGTGGTGTCGTAAAAGCTATTTAGCACCGCTGCTGTGCGCGATGTGTTATGCCCGGTAATAATTGTATTAACTGACTTTATATTTTTTGTGGCCCTTTCTTGTTCATACAGGTCTAAAACGGGTGTAGCGGATGTTTAATGGCTAGTGAGATTTTTGCGGGTCGTGCTAGGTGAATAGTTATTATCATTTAAGTTGACAATTCTTTCCATGAACTGACTGGGATTTAACGCGAGTAATTGCGCTCGCGCCAGTACGTATTTACGCGCGATGGTATCGTCGGGTGCGCTTGCTGCCGAAAACGTTGTACTTGTGGACGTCGGTCACGCCGCCGAGGACTGCACATATACAGGATTTCCCGAGCTCGCTGCCGCTGGCCAAGCACCTTTCACTCCTATAGCCTCCGGCCACGTAGCTTGCGCGCTCGTAGTCGCCGGCCACGCAGCTTGCGCGTTTAAAGCCGCCTGCCACGCACCTGAAGATGGCATTTATGGAGGCGCGCTTAAACGAGACTGCGATAGATTTGCTTCGCGTGATGCAGGATCGAGGGCCCAAATCTGATCTAAATTCTCTCTTTAATTGTATTCACTCGAACTTCTGCTAGGTACTTGGGATGACGGCTGCTTACTTTTGCCATTTTTACGCCCAAAAAGATTTGACAGGGACATTTCGCTTATGAGGGATATTTGAATGTTGCGCGAGTATGAAGACAACTACAGTTACGAAGAATTGTTATGCGACCGTGAGAATACAACCAAATTTGGATGATTCGTGGACGCCCAGTCGATATACCGATAATTATAATGTAGATAGAAATTTCCGGGCGCGGATAACACACGGAGGACAAAATATGTTTTGTATTTGCACAGGTACTTACATTAAGGCGATCGTGAAAAGGATTGCGAGTGGGCTACCAGACATCCTTCCTGTCTCTGCTTGAATTGTAAAAATTCGAACTCCTTCACGTCCTTACTTCCTTCCTGTTTCTCGGATCGGCTTGGCGGTTTTGAACCACCGGTAACGAACCAATGTAACGATACCAATGTATCGGAGAGAGGATAGACTCAATGCGTGGGGTTCGTCGCGTGTTTTACTCTGCACAGTTAAGTATCGAGTCTCGGTAAGGTAGGGACGTTCGAAAGAAGAAGAGAAGGGATAACGTTGATGATCGTTTATTCAGCAACTAGGAGAGAGAGGTGTCTGTCCGCGCCTAAAACTAGATGCTCGCTCGATCGGAGGTCAGGCCTGACTCCCTGTGCGCGTCACTATAGAGACGCGCTTGTCCGACGCGAGAAGACTCGCGCAAGATAAGGATTCATCCTCGTCAGCATGTGTGCTCCTCTCAACCGACACGAGTGTCTCATGTCAACGTGCGCCCGTCTGCGTACGTTACACAATATAAAGAATCGTTATCTAAAGTCACTGTAAAAATTTCAAGCATTTTAATCATTCTTTCGAAAAGATATCAGAAAATTAACAGAAAATTCATATATTTGTATAAAATGAATAAAATAAATTACAAATTCTTTTTTTTCATTAATGAGCTTCCTAAATGACTTAAAATTTTAGCAGTATCTAGCTACCATTTTTTTTAACAAGTACAATTTTATTTAGCTCTTTGCCTTCATATTTATTTTGGCGCTCAAACCTCCTTAATCTAAGTTTATTGCATACAAATATTAATCCGAATAAATATTATTTACAATTTAAAAATGGTGACTAAAGAGGAATAAAGAATCACCGTATTTATAATAATTAAGTTCCGTCCAATATTTATACATTTCTAGTCATCATGTTCGATTGTTAATAATCTTTACACACAACAAAGCTTCAATTAAAGCTCTTTTCGCCTAGTTTTATTATGTTTTAAGACCATTTTTCACTATTAAAACATGCTGAGTTACGTTGAGAAGAAGAGGTGCTTTTTTTTACTAAAGTTATACGCATGTGGGATATAATGACATATTTTTCGAGAAAAAAGGCCCATTTGAAAAAACTATGGGTGCTAAGCTTCATTTGCAGGTACGAAAAACATCTCCTAAAGTTTCATCAAAGGCCGTGACCCGCAGGGTGTGGACTCTCCTTGTGAGTCATTACATGATATTTATTTATTATTAGCTATCTTATTATCAAGAATTTTTTAATATTCTGATATAGTACCTCATTAACAAGGAATTCGATGAATTTAGCATCCATATTTATTTTGTGTATTTCTTATTTTATTTACGCACCAGTGTATGGAGTTCGAAGAATTTTCGTACCTTATAAGATTCTCGCTTTGTTATGACCGAATGTCCCCATCAAAAGCTTTGTTCAAATATGATTTTGATTCTTATACGTGAACGATGATACTGTTATTTATTTTTCCAGTTAATCTCTTATTTGTCTATAGTTTTGATATTCAACATTTAAGCTTTGTCTTTCTAAATCTCTTTCGTAACGTTTGAAGTTTACACTTAATCCTTTACAATAGTTGAATTCGTAAATGTTATTTTCCAGATTAAAATCGAGATTCATGACGTATGATATTGTCGGAAATTATCGAAGATCTGGCGTATTGGGTTCTAATAATCCAGCAATATTTTTATTCTACTGTTAATCTCGATTTTCTACCGGTTTTTATCATTTCATTTTATCACATTCAAATCGAGTTTGAAGATGTTATATTGTTTAAAATCTTCTATGATCTGACGTACTTATTTGGTTTTGATTTTTAGCAGTATAAATATTTATACTCTTAATATTTCGAATTCCTTTATATTAATAAATTCCCAGTCAACAATTTTATTCATAAATCTTCCTTATCATACATAGGTAACTCTGTTCTCTCAGCATATGCACTGCTTAGATTCATCGAGTAGATCATGTTTCTTCTGGAGAGACTAAGCAGAGCTCGCGTTTCTGCTGATAACAGTAGATTTTTTCAATAGTTTCCAATCAATTTTCTAAGGTTATATTTTCTAAATTTGAAAAATTCATTCGATGACTATCGTCTGCTACCGTCGTCAAACAACACCTTTATATACTCCTCCCGTTGTTAGTATTTTTTTCTCGTCATAACTGCGCTTTCGTGAGTTTTGTGTGATTTATAATGAGCGTCTCATCATTATTCATCACGGCAAGTGTTATTTTCGCTGCACCTTCAAGACGAAATGAATACGCCACTGTGAAGAAATCTGTGACATCTATCTACCTTTAAGGTTAGTTTTCGCACAAATGGCCAAGTTACGCAGCAACGGGAGAAAAGGGTAGCTATAAACATCAGACGACCTAGAGCAGTGCAGACCAATTTTCTGTGAACACCGTAATAACAATACCAGCTCCCTCTACCGGCTTGAAACCACACAGAACAGGAGCCACTCAAAATGCATAAAGATGATCAGAAAAATACGTAGCAGCATTGCACATATGTACCCCCACTGTGAAAAGGCAAGATCTAATGCAAACACTAACGGAGAGCGAAGAACAAAAGCTAATACTATTATATGTACAGTGGTGAGAGAGAAAAGTGCGAGCAGAGAAAACGATTTAAGCAAGCCCGCAGACACGTGCGATACGCAGACGACGTAGCAGCATCAGCTTATTGCCAACGCAGCTGAAGGTCCGTAGCAGCCCACCATCGACTCTTGCACTACAAAACGACTACGTGCACCTGCTGCTACAGACCTCTACACCAGCTAGCATAAGCTCAAAACGGGTTGCCGGTGAGCAGGGGTCACCAACCAACCAACGGTACAAGCAACGGTAAGGAATTTTCTGCCTAGAGGACTTCACTACACTTAGCGAAATAAGCAGAAGTAAGTCCAATTACGTTGACCTCACCCATGAAGAAAATAGAATAGACATTAGTAAGCTTAAAAACTATGCCAGCAATATCTCAGTTACTGCAACCAGTCTTTGACAAGTATTCGATCGCAAAACATTTGCGGATACTTTTCTGTATTCAGTAAATATCGAAAAAAAAGTATAAAATATCAATTTTTAAGCATTTTACACTATGTATTAAGCCGATGTACGTGATAAAAAAGTATCCGAAAAAGTATCCGTTGGATACATTGGTCGGATACAATGGGTGAATTCAGAGCTTTGCTTTCTTTCATTGGAAATTCTTCTAGTATTTTTCAGTAACTGACTCAATGTCATAGTTCTGGTTTCTATATTTCTCTGAATTTTCATTCCTAAGTACATTTTGGGTTCTCCTAGATCAATCATTTTAAAAGTGTTGCATAAGCTGGTCTTAATCTCTTTTAATTTCTCTGAATCATTACTTACTAATATGATGTTATCTCCATATAACACTCTTTCCAATCCTAGTTTCTTATCTTCCTCTGTAAATCTATGGTTCCATTTTTTAGGACTGACTTTTAGTCCGTACAGAGATTTCCTCAGTCCGCAAACTTTCTTTTTCATGGTGGTTTCATATATCTATAGTTACTCTGGAATCTCCATGAATACTTCCACTTCAAGCATGCCATTAAGGAATGCAGTTTTTCGTCTAGTTGGACTGCCTCTAGATCAAATTTGTTCATTATTACCAGCCCTGATTTAATCACAGCTAAGCGTGATACTGGTGCACATTCTCGTCAAATTTCTTCTTCAATATCCATCTATAATGTATGATGTTTGCCATTTCATTGTTTAATCCGGTGACTAGTCTATTTACTATTTCCCAGACTTCGTTCTCTGTTTATTGATTCAACTGCTTCTCTGTAATTGAACGGGTCTCTGTTTATGTGTGCAATTTGTGCATAAATTATTTCATCTTCTTTTAAATCTTCACCCATTTCTTCCTGGTTATTATGAATTCTGTATATAAAATTTGGATCTCTCTGGGGATTGTCTTTTGCTTTTCGATTCGGAATATTTGAAATAGTAATAATATGCCGTTCCATCCAACATACCACATGGTAGGATAAGTAGAAACATGTACAAATCATTCACAATTTCTTGTCATAGCATTATCCCCATGCATCCTCAAGTTTTGGCCAAATCTATTTGATTAGCGCCAATGAAAAATATAATACTGCTATTTCTAAATATTTGAAATATTAATAGAATGCCGTTCCATCCAGCATAACTCATGATTGGATCAACCGAAACATGTCCAAAAAATTTACTAATACTTGTCGTAACATTCTCCTGATCTTGGTTAAAGTTATTGTTGTTGTTAGATTTGTTGAGTTTGTTGAGTGGAGGGTATTAGTTATAGTTAAAGGATGATAAAGTAATTATTAAAGATTTATGACCGGGTAAAACGCGGGAGACCGTGTAAGGAACGAGCGACTCAACAAACGCAACGTGGACATTTTGGGACTGCGGTGAGTGGATTGCTGAATTGTCGAACAACTTTCGGCCTATCGACAGACTAGTAACAAAGTATTATTAGTATTATTAGTAGTATTAAATCTATCATAGGGATGCAAATTGCGAGATGGTGGTGCGAAACTTAATTAATAAATTCACTGCGTGGCGATTTTGTATAATTCGGATATTACATCGGCACGTGTATTAGGGAACATAGAACCCTATAACGCAGGCAAACAAACCGGTTGAAAGTGGGAAATTCAGAGGGGTTGGGTGTCGATAATTTATTAAAGAATTATTTCGGGAACGCGTGGTGGTTCGGCCGTTCAAAGCGACACGCGCGGGATTACGTAGCCGTCTTGAGGCGTGTGACTGTAGAAGTAAGATAATTGTGTATATATATATAGCGACCGTCGAGATTGAAAATTAAGCCTAGGTACTTAAATCCTATAGTTTAGAGTGTCATTATTTATAAAATGTATTCATCCAGATTTTGTATACGTAATCGAACATCACAGGGGAGATTTCATACGAAGCTAGCCGTTCTGTACCTGGCAACTTTTTATTATAGTAGATAAATATAAATTCGGTAAGGTATAGTAGTAATGGTTAATTAAATAAAATATGCGTAACTAAATGCTATATTGCATAATATTTGAAATACAACTCTGGAGTATCACTTAGCGTCTGTAATAGGTACTTGCCAGCATTGCACTGACGATGGCTCACTGGCAAAGTACTGGAGCCGAAACGCCATTATATAATTTTATCATTATTTCTTAATAAAAACTAATTCTTATCTTTTATTTACATTCAAAATATATATTCTTTTTCTTTGCTTAGACATTTCTCTCTTTCGGATGTTATTTTCGCATTAATTCGCTTTCGGAGGATAAACTGTCATAATACAGTCACCTATCCGAATTGGAGAAAGCGGAATGACAAAAGCCCGTTTGAGTAGTATATGGGTTTATAGCTCGTGGAGTTCAATAGATTCTCTTTAAAATAATGAAATACCCAAGGAGCAATCAGTTTGCATTTTATACATTCTTGCCTATTGTCAAGAAAGTGTAAAATGGAAATTTCTTTTCATAATTAATCAAATGTTGTTCCTTCTGACAGAACCCATGATAGGATAAGACGTAATACGTCCTAAAAGTTTACAAATACCTGTTTCAACATTCTCCCGACCCTTCGTCAAGATTTTGCCAAATCTACTCGATTAGCGCAAACGAAAATAAAAAACTGAAATTTGTTATTATTAATATTTTTGACAAATAGTCTAGATTAGCCAAAATAAAAAATTAACGGCTGATATTTGATAATATTTGAAATAACAATAAAATGTTCCTTCCGATAGAACCTATGGTAGGATAAGTCGTAAAACGTCCTAAACATTCACAAATACTTCTTTTAACATTCTCACGCTCATTCTTCAAGATTTTGAGAAATCTACTAGATTACAGCGAATGAAAAATAAGATGCTGCTATTTCTTAATATTTGAAATATTAATATAAGGCTGTTGTTTCCAGCGTAACCCCTGATAGGATAAGTCGAAAAATATCTAAAATATTTACAAATACTTCTCATAGCATACTCCCGACCCTTCCTCAAGTTTTTGTCAATTCTTCTTGATTTGCGCAAACGGAAAATAAATGACTGATATTTGTTAATATTTTAAATATTAAATAAAATATTGTTCCTTCCGAGAGACCCCATGGTAGGATAAGACGTAAAACGTTCTAGAGATACACAAATACTTGTTATAACATTCTGCCGACTCTTCCTCAAGTTTTTGCCAAATCTAGTAGCTTAGCGCAAATGAGAAGTAAACGATAGATATTTGTTAATATTTGAAATGTTAATAAAATGCCGTTCGTTCCAGCATAACCGATGGTAGGATCAACCGAAACATGTCCAAAAAGTTTACAAATACTTGTCATAACAACCTTCTGATCCTTCCTTTAATTTTTGCCAAATAGACTTAATTAGCCCAAATGAAAAATATAAAACTGATATTTCTTAATATCTGAAATATTAATAAAGTGCCTATCCAGCCAGCATAACCCATGGTAGGATAATATGAGACACAGCCAAAAAATTTACAAATACTTGTTATAACATTCTCCCGATCCTTAGACTAGTTTTTGCAAAATCGGTTTGATTAGTGTAAATGAAAAATAAAACACTGTTATTTGTTATTATTAATATTTTTACCAAATAAATAAATGAACTTGATTAGCACAAATGAAAAATAAAAGACTGATATTTCTTAATATTTGAAATACTAATAAAATGTTGTTCCTTCCGGCTTAACCTACGATAGGATAAGACGTGATAGTTCCAAAAATTAACTAATGCTTGTTTTAACATTCTCCAGACCCTTCCTCAAGAATTTGCCAAATCGACTTGATTAAAAAAATAGGAATAAGAGAAATAAGAAGAATATAAAGAGCGCTTATGTTCTAGTTATTCCTCTTATGTCCGTCTCCTATCTGCTTATTCCTTGCGAGAACAGAGACTAAGCAGATACAGGAGGAATAACTGGATCATAAGCGGCATAAGCGCTCTTATGTCCTTCTTATTCTTATTATTCCTATTTCCTCGAGTTATCATTTTAGCGTGCAAAGGCCGATTGAAGGCTAAAGGAATCCAGAACAATACAATAAGAGTAACATTGGTGTATATATATATATATATATATATATATATATATATATATATATATATATATATATATATATATATATATATATATATATATATACAATGTTATATATATATATATAACATATATATAACGTTAATAAATTGTTATTTGTCTACGGAAGTCGCATGGGGTTGTTGTAATGGGTATAGGGTTTCTAGCACCTACAAGTGAAATATTAGCAGATGGGATAACGGACTACGGTAGGGAGGGGGGATAATATTTACAATAAGGAATACGGCTATCAGTTTTCGATAATTAAGGTAGGATTATTTTGAATAGCCAGTACGGCATTCGGTAGGAACGGACTGGGATTTTCATTACGGAATATTCGGTATTGACAATAGGGGAATTTGCGGTATTGAGAAGTGAGCATACGGTGTTGACGATATAAGGTTCTCGACATTGGCGATAGGAGGATTTTGTATTTACAGTTGGGGATTTGGTATCGATAGGTGGGGAGTAGGAAAGGGGGGTTTATTTATTTTGGGGTTGCGTGAAGTACACCGTAGGACTCGGCATTACTGCTAGCACTGGCTGAGTAGCAGAGCAGTAAACTCCCGATGCTACAGTCGCTGTGGTTGGTACGGGCGCCGGAGCAGGTGGTGGCGTCGAGAGTAGAGCAGTGATCGTTTCCGAAACAGTCTGAGTGGAAGGGGTAGCTGACGGCTTGCGTGGTTAGTCAGGTGACATCCGATAACCTGGCGATGGTGTTACTCAGCACCGCGGGCAAGTGTGTACGTCGACGTTAGGTTGGCCACATTGGAAGCAGTAGCAGTCCCGTTGCTGCTAAGCAGCAAACCTCATTAAACGAATGAGATAGCGCATCGAGTACTTTATGAAGTGCTCCCTTATGATGTATGATTTCCATATTGTAACTTTGAAGAGCTGTTGCGCGTCGGGCTAACCTGTCAGCTGGATCTTTTTAATTCTGGATCCAAGTGAGGCTACTGTAGTCGGTAATGACAGTAAATTGTTCGCCTAGAAGATATCCTCGAAATTTATCTACTGCCCATATCACAGCTAGACATTCCTGTTCGGCCACTGTGTAGTTACGTTCCGCTTTTGTTAAGGTCCTACTGGCATAGGAGATGGTGTGCTCTTCTCCCTGGATTATTTGGGTCAGCACCGCTTCTAAAGCGTAGCTGCTGCTATCTGTTTCTAGGCAGAATGGTAGGGTGGAATCCGGTCGGACTAAGACTGGAACTTCAGTTGGAAGTATCAACAGTGTTTCGAAGGCTTGTTGTTGATCTTCTCAGGTTAATCTGGCACTTACTGTTTCCCTCTTTAACCGTTTCCCGCGTTTGGTCTACATCTCGGACACGTGCTCGGACACGTACATATCGTTACGTCACGAATACCGCATTTATAGCTGAAGTTCCCTGTCCTTTTAGGACAATCTACTGCCCAATGGCCTGTGTCTTTACAAACCCAACATGTGTATACTTTGCCAGTTGTTGGATTCTCCTTATTTAATTTTTGGGGTGGGTAGGCTCGTTATTGGCGGTAGGTTTTATGTTTTGTGGTTTTAGGGGGGTTTTGTTATTATTGCCACTATTCCAGTTTTTCTGTTTCGATTTACTTCATGTCTGTTTTTACGATGTTGTCGGCGGCTGCAACTTCGTTAGTATCTTCTTCGTCCGTTGAGTCGCTGTATTGTTGCACCGTTTCGATAGCGGCAATACGGTTTTTCTTTGGCGGTGGTTTGTAATGCTTGAGTAGGTTGCGAGGTACGGTACATTGACATTTGTGGTTGCAAGTTTTGGGCTGACTGGTTAGTGGGTGTTGGCAAATGTTGGGAGATTTGGACGTCAGACTGAGTCTGTGGGTGTGAAGGATGAGATGTTTGAGTGGTATGAGGTGGATACATTGGTGTGAGTTGGGATGTTTGTACGGTAGGGATGGCATTTGTTTGTGAAGGTTGGTGCGTGTGGAAAGTTGAATATATCGGTGTTTGTGAAAGTGAGAGGGGTTCGGCAATAGAGTATGTCGGTACTTGTGAAGGTTGGAGGGTTTGGACGGTAAGGTCATTGGGTATTTGTATAGCTTAGTTGTGGAATTTGAATGATCAAGTAGGTGGGTATTTGTGGAGGTTGGGGGCCTTGGACGGTAGATTAGGGTGGTATTTGTGGAGGTTGGGAGTTTTGGGTGGTATGGTAGGTCGGTATTTGTGAGGGTTGGGAGGTTTGGATGGTAGGATAATTCGGTATTTGTGTAGGTTGCGAGGTTTGGACGGTAGGGCAGTTCGGTATTTGTGAGGGTTGGGGAATTTGGATGGTAGGGTAGGTCGGTATTTGTCGAGGTTGGGGGCCTTGGACGGTAGGATAGGTCGGTATTTGTGGAGGTTGGAAGGATTGGACGATAGGGTAGGTCGGTATATGTGGAGGTTGGGAGATATGAATAGTTGGGTAATTCGATATTTGTGTAGGTTGGGAAATTTTGACGGTAGGGTAGATCGGTATTAGTGGAGGTTGGCAAGTTTGGACATAAGGTCGTTGACTATTTGTGAAGGTTAGGAGGTTTGTACGATAGGGTAAGTTGGTATTTGTGGAAGTGGAGAGGTTCGTACGGTAGGATAGTTCACTATTTGTGAAGGTTGGGAGATTTATACGGCAGGGTATGTATCTTGTGTTAGGTTAATTGGTGGGTTGTTCGTGCATAGCGTAGAGTTGCTTAATGGTGCAGCTATAGGCGGGGAATTCGGCGAAATGATTCCTATTGCCCCTGTGATATGTTCTTGCATACCAGCTGCTTGTAAATGTGGAAATTGAGTCCCCCGAGATTTAGGTTTGCTTGCGTATATGTATACTGAAGATTGTAATTTGTCGAGGCCGAATCCACATTGCTCCTGACTATCGGATAACGTAGAGTTTCGCTTAATGAATTTCTGCCACCTAGTTGCTGTTCTTATGTAGAGACGCCCCTCGTCGCAGAAACATCCTTTTTGCAGGTCAGTACACATCAGATTTTGGAACCAACATCTAGAAGAGTGCGGATATAGCCTCTTTAACTACGGAAAACCCGTAAGAGAAGGAGATATTCCAGTCATGTACATCCCGCAAGGACCGATGATCAAACAAGCAGATGAAGAAGTACCGTCTTCACCTGAAAATAATCAGGATGCGTTACTATCAAGGACCCCAAGTCCGTACCAGGATACTGACACCACCACAAGCTGCTCTGAGACACTGAATGAGGACCCTGATCCATCAAGTACACCAAGTGATGAAAGACTTGAACGATTCGTGAGAATCGTACCACCCAGAGATTTTCAGGACAACGAGATTTTTATGAAACGCGACTCAAATATTGAAGACGTTGAGCGTCTTTACTATCTAAAAAGCAGTCTATCTGGTGAAGCTGCCAACCTGATTAAAAAAATTCCTGTGACAGGTGAGAATTATAGTCGTGCCTGGACGCGATTAAAAACGCACTATGACAACAAGCGTACGTTAATCCATCTGTGTCTTGAGTCACTGTTTCAGCTTAGCCTGGTAACATCAGAATCCGCTAATGCCTTAAAAGCTCTTATAGATGGAACAACAGAAGTAGTTGAAACGCTGCAAGAACTACAAAGGCCAGTTGACAAGATGGACGATATCCTAGTCCACATTACCGTCAGACGTCTTGACACCAGAACACGCAGAGACTGGGAGCTTTCTCTGGGCGACACCACCACACCAACGACATGGAACGAGTTGGATGCCTTCCTCAAGTCGCACATTCAAACATTAGAAATGACGACATGTCAGAAACCTGACTTACCGACCGGTGGTCAATCGCAAGCGAAGAAAGCGCTACCTGTCAACAAGAAGCCGAATTATGTTGGACTTACTGTGCATAATGCTATGAAGCCTCACGTTCACATTTGCTCTTATTGCAATGGAAATCACTACATCAGTGCATGTGACAAATTTAAAGCCTGCTCTCTCGATAATCGTCACACGTTTGTTTCAGAAAAACAGCCCTGTTTCAATTGCCTTGGAGTGCATCGCCTTCACGACTGTAAGTCAAAGGGAACCTGTGCCTCTTGTCACAGTCGACATCACACACTGCTTCATCAAAGCTTTCGAAACTCCACTCCAGACACCACTCTATCTCAAGGTTTTCAACAAATCACTCAATCACGGGCGGCGCTGACTCCAGGCGTCCCACCTCAAAATGGTCTTCACCAACCTGCAGCCGCCGAACCCTCTGTCAGTGGAAATGTGCCGCAAGCTACAAAAACTGGCATCACGTCACTCGCAACGCAAACTGCTCCAAATCGACAATCTCTCTTGCTCGCCACGGCACGAGTTTCTGTATTTTCAGAGCATAGCCGGACCTCTTATGCTCGAGCGTTCATCGATCCTTGTTCAGAGGCATCTTTCATGGCAGAATCACTTGCCCAGCGTTTGAAGACACCTCGTCAATCTGCATTCGTGCCTGTCTCAGGCGTGGGAGCAATACCCAGCTATACAGCCAGATCAAAGGCAATAGTTGTAATTTCACCTTATTTCAAAAGTGATAATCGTTTTAGGTTAACGGCACTAATTCTGCCTCGTTTTACGGATTACGTGCCTTCTCCTAGGCCGATGTCAAACGCAGAAGCCTTTCTGGAAGGATTGACTCTCGCCGATCCTCAAATCAACTCGACTGATCCAGTTGAACTGTTTATTGGGGCAGATCAATATCCCCAGTTAATAGAAGAAGGTCTTCGTAAAAGCCCTTACGGTAACCTCATCGCACAGGCAACTGGATTGGGCTGGATTCTCACCGGCTCTTCTCCCGCTTCAATCAGCGACTCACTCACCGTCTCCAGTTTTCCTTGCCACATTGATCTGGATCTAGCAGCCCTTCTTACTCGCTTTTGGCAACAAGAAGAAGTCGAATCGGAAAAGCCTGTGCCTCTTACCAAGGATGAGCGCGATTGTGAAGATAGAACTCACAACAGAAATGCCGATGGCAGGTATGTACTTCGTCTGCCTGTCAACTCCAACCTGCCTGATCTCGGCGATTCTAAAGAATCCGCAATCCACGCCTTACACCGAACCGAGCAACGGTTCAAGAAACAGCCTGAATTCTGCGAGAAATATAACAATTTTATGTAAGATTATATCTCTCTTGGCCACATGAAGGAGTTCTCAACACTCGATTCAGCCCCAAAGGGTTCGCTATCATTCCTCTTGCCTCATCATGGCGTATTTAAGACTCATGGGGACACTAATAAGCTGCGCGTCGTTTTCAACGGATCAGTCAAACTGCCTTCCGGGCACTCAGTCAACGAGTGCCTTCATATAGGCCCTAAACTCCAGCTCGACCCATTTGATGTGATGCTGCGCTGGAGAATTTTCCGCTACGTCTTCTCAGCCGATATTGAGAAGATGTTTAGGCAAATTCTGATCGGAGAGGAAATTTTGTGGATCGTCAACTCAGTCATCACAATCTTCAACCTGTGCACGGTTACATATGGTCTTGGCCCTTCTCCATATCAAGCCATTAGAACTCTTCAATAACTGGCTACAGATGAGGGTGCTAGATTTCCTCATGCGGCTCAAATGTCACTAAAACAGTCGTACGTAGACGACATCCTTGCTGGAGCAGATACTCTTATAGAAGCCATAAAAACTAGGCACGAACTAGTGGAACTTCTCAAGGCAGGTGGGTTCCCCCTTAGCAAATGGACCGCTAATCACCCAAGCTTATTGACTGATGTGCCTGAGGATCCGCAAGCCACTACTCAGCACATTTCGTGGCCTCAAGCTCAAACAATTCCAATGCTAGGTATAGCATGGCAACCTCTCCTCGATGTCTTTTGCTTTGAATTTAATTTATCTGTGACCGAGAAGGTCACCAAAAGAAATGCCTTATCGGTTATCGCCCAGCTATACGATCCACTGGGATGGATTACACCAGTGACAACATCATTCAAAATATTTATGCAGTCTCTGTGGCTTGATGGAGTGACGTGGGACGATCCCTTGCCGTCTCCCTTGCAGAAACGTTGGAGCCCTGTGGTACGCCGAGATTGGTTGTGAACCAATCTGAACTACCATTAGAAGCCGTAACAACTTTTTGGTTACGCCCAGTAATATATGATTTTATCCACATGACTACTCCCCTGCAGAACCCCATTCTGATCAGCTTGCGTAACAACTTGGATGGCGAAATAGTGTCGAACGCCTTACTAAAATCAAATAGTAAAAGGATGGTAATTAGCCGCTTGTTATTATCTATACCGGATCGTATATCTTCAGTTAATTTCAGTAGTGCTGTCTGCGTATGATGCGGACGGAAACCTGTCTGAAGGGGATCGAGGATTTCTTTTGAAAACAAATAAGCTGACATTTCTTCATGCACGATCTTTTCCAGAACCTTGGAGAGAAAGCTAAGAACGGCAATAGGACGAAAGTCCGTGACTGTAGATGGAATGGCCTTCTTTTTTAACGGTACCAAATGAGCTTTCTTCCAGGTACCGGGAAAGATCCCACTCGAGAGGGAGGCATTAAAAATGTCAGCAAGAAAAGGACCGATGACTGGAAGTGCTTTAGCAATAACACTTTAGGGAATTCCATCTTCACCCTTTGCTTGAGAAGAAAAATGCGCGACAGCTAGGACCACATCCGAATAAGTTATCTTACTAAAAGTAAAACCTTCATCACTAGCTGACGACATTATATCATTTAAATCGTACTCGCGCTCACTATCAGAAATGGATACTCTCGCAAAATGTGAATTAAGTTCACCCGGAGATAAACCATGGAGTTCCTCCCTAGCTCTCCGTAAGAGTCCAAGACTCCTAAGCTCTCTCCAGATGTCCTTCCCGCTTTCAAGGGCCTCAAAAATCTTGCTTTGAATGAAGTTATCTCGTGTTCTCATCGTCCAATCCTCCGCTAGCGTCACTAGAGTCTGACATTCCTGCCAAATTTCTTGATTCCTCGTGCGGAGCAACCGACGGCGCAAGGCATCACGTTTGTTATATAGCTCCTTAAGTTACGAATCAACCCACGGTGGTTGTACACTTTTCGGCCGAAATTCTTTAACTGGAGCTACTTTATCTAACGCCTTCATGATTTTTACACCCAGATGTTCTAAATGATTGTCCACGTCCGCATCCAAACAATTGATGGACGACCAATCGTACTCTTGCAGGAGAGACAGAAGCTCTTTCTGCTTTATTGCCTTAAAATTACGGTACGAGAAGTTACGTATGATCGGAGTCTTAGTTGTTGGGAGGTCAATAGTCACGTCAATGATGTTATGTCGATTTGGAAAGGTCGCCACCAAATTGTTCGAGTCAAGTATGACGTCGTCATTGTCAATAAAAATTACATCTATCCATGTGCGAGTCTCTTTGGCATGATGAGTCGCGCCGTGATTAACTAGTTTTATGTTAAGAATACATGATAGCTGCCTAATAAAATCTGATTCCGCTGATGCTGATAGCATGTTTGCGTTTAGATAACCCATAATAATGCGATGTTTGAAACAGGTAGGTAGGTAGGTAGGTAGGTAGGTAGGTAGGTAGGTAGGTAGGTAGGTAGGTAGGTAGGTAGGTAGGTAGGTAGGTAGGTAGGTAGGTAGGTAGGTAGGTAGGTAGGTAGGTAGGTAGGTAGGTAGGTAGGTAGGTAGGTAGGTAGGTAGGTAGGTAGGTAGGTAGGTAGGTAGGTAGGTAGGTAGGTAGGTAGGTAGGTAGGTAGGTAGGTAGGTAGGTAGGTAGGTAGGTAGGTAGGTAGGTAGGTAGGTAGGTAGGTAGGTAGGTAGGTAGGTAGGTAGGTAGGTAGGTAGGTAGGTAGGTAGGTAGGTAGGTAGGTAGGTAGGTAGGTAGGTAGGTAGGTAGGTAGGTAGGTAGGTAGGTAGGTAGGTAGGTAGGTAGGTAGGTAGGTAGGTAGGTAGGTAGGTAGGTAGGTAGGTAGGTAGGTAGGTAGGTAGGTAGGTAGGTAGGTAGGTAGGTAGGTAGGTAGGTAGGTAGGTAGGTAGGTAGGTAGGTAGGTAGGTAGGTAGGTAGGTAGGTAGGTAGGTAGGTAGGTAGGTAGGTAGGTAGGTAGGTAGGTAGGTAGGTAGGTAGGTAGGTAGGTAGGTAGGTAGGTAGGTAGGTAGGTAGGTAGGTAGGTAGGTAGGTAGGTAGGTAGGTAGGTAGGTAGGTAGGTAGGTAGGTAGGTAGGTAGGTAGGTAGGTAGGTAGGTAGGTAGGTAGGTAGGTAGGTAGGTAGGTAGGTAGGTAGGTAGGTAGGTAGGTAGGTAGGTAGGTAGGTAGGTAGGTAGGTAGGTAGGTAGGTAGGTAGGTAGGTAGGTAGGTAGGTAGGTAGGTAGGTAGGTAGGTAGGTAGGTAGGTAGGTAGGTAGGTAGGTAGGTAGGTAGGTAGGTAGGTAGGTAGGTAGGTAGGTAGGTAGGTAGGTAGGTAGGTAGGTAGGTAGGTAGGTAGGTAGGTAGGTAGGTAGGTAGGTAGGTAGGTAGGTAGGTAGGTAGGTAGGTAGGTAGGTAGGTAGGTAGGTAGGTAGGTAGGTAGGTAGGTAGGTAGGTAGGTAGGTAGGTAGGTAGGTAGGTAGGTAGGTAGGTAGGTAGGTAGGTAGGTAGGTAGGTAGGTAGGTAGGTAGGTAGGTAGGTAGGTAGGTAGGTAGGTAGGTAGGTAGGTAGGTAGGTAGGTAGGTAGGTAGGTAGGTAGGTAGGTAGGTAGGTAGGTAGGTAGGTAGGTAGGTAGGTAGGTAGGTAGGTAGGTAGGTAGGTAGGTAGGTAGGTAGGTAGGTAGGTAGGTAGGTAGGTAGGTAGGTAGGTAGGTAGGTAGGTAGGTAGGTAGGTAGGTAGGTAGGTAGGTAGGTAGGTAGGTAGGTAGGTAGGTAGGTAGGTAGGTAGGTAGGTAGGTAGGTAGGTAGGTTTTTTTTTTTTTTTTTTTTTTCTTATAGAGAGAGAGGTTTAAGGCAAATCCATTATGGACCATGACATGATATAGTGAAGTACCACCGTGTGTGAGACTCGCACTCACTAAACCTTCCAGTATACGCCAGGGTTTTTACGCCCCACCGCAACCGGATCCCCTCCGTTCACTTTTTGACCCTTAGTAAAGTGAACCGTGCCCTTTCTTCTGAGTTGACCTCCCCGCGGTACTACCGCCAAGCAATGCTTCGCGGGGGTCATTGGGCTCCTGCCCTCTTCTGTGAATGTGGTCGGCATCACTGGTTCTCCCATTACCGTCATTAGTAGTCTTCCGTGTTGTGTGCCTTCTACTTCTTACCGCATCGTCCGGTCGCCAGCTTCATTCAGCATCTCTCGTCTTTTTCTTCTTCCTTCTTCGTCTTTTCTGACCTTCTTAAGTATATCTGCTGCATAGTTGTTTACTGTGCACCATCCATCCTCCGAAGTCAGCATAGCCTCCATAATCGACTCAGGTGTTACTCTGGTCTGGAGATAGCTCTCAAGTTCTTCTCTTTCCTGTTGGTATCGTGAGCAGTCACAGAAGACATGCTCCGCATCCTCGTCAGCGTCCATACACACTGGGCAGTTTGGACGGTCTTCTAATTTGAATCGGTGCAGGTACGCCCGGAAGCATCCGTGCCCGGTCAAAAACTGTGTGAGGTAGTAATTTACTTCCCCATGTCTTCTTTCGGTCCAGCCCTCTATCCTTGGTATGAGGCGATGTGTCCATCGCCCCTTGCCACTGGAGTCCCATCTTTTTTGCCACTCAGTCAGTGTCTGCTTCTTCGCGGAATCCCAGATGTCCTTCTGAGTGTTGTCATTTTGTTGTCGCTTTGTCTCGAAGACATTCTTTCTCTCCATTGCTAGGAGGTCAATAGGCGGCATGCCTGCTATAATACAGGCAGCCTCATCTGATACCGTACGATAAGCAGACGCGACCCTAAGTGCACTTCGTCTGTATACAGTCGACAGCTTGTTTGCGTACGTTTTCACTAACATGGCATCTGCCCATATAGGAGCCCCGTACAACATAATCGATGTGATTACACTGACTAAGAGCAACCTTCTACCTTGCGTTGGCCCTCCTACATTTGGCATCAATCGAGATAAAGCAGCGCCAACTTTTGCTGCTTTATCACTCACTGTTTCAAGATGCTGCTTAAATGTAAGTCTTGCATCAATGGTAATGCCCAGGTACTTAATGGTTGGTTGAGAAACAATCTTGTGTCCATCCACTATTAGCGTTATTTTCTCCATTTTCTTCCTACTAGAAATAAGAAGAACTTCGGTTTTATGACTGGCCAATTCCAGTCCTGTCTCTGTCAGCCATTCGCGTATTATACGAATAGCCTCGTCAGCTATCTCTGTTATATCTTCTATGCTTTTCGCTACCACGACTAGTGCTATGTCATCAGCGAATCCTATCACTGTCGCCCCTTTGGGTAACTGTAGCCTTAGTACCCCATCGTACAAGCTGTTCCAAGTCGGTGAACCAAGCACTGATCCCTGGGGTACTCCTCCTGTTACTTCATAGGTCTTGGTGCCATTGTCAGTGTCATATAATAAGATTCTGTCCTTCAAGTAGTCGGACATCATCCTTCTTATATATAAAGGCACTTCTTGTTTACGAAATGCCTCGTGTATTTTGGTCCATTTGGCCGAGTTGAATGCATTTTTGACGTCCAGAGTGACGACAGCGCAATACTCCTTTGCTCCTCCTTTCCATCTCTTTCCCTCTATCGCTGCGCGCGCAGTGTCAATCACTATGTTCACTGCGTCTAGAGTTGATCGTTTCCTCCGAAAGCCGTATTGGTGTTCCGCAAGTCCCCCTTTTTCTTCTATTGCCTGATCCATTCTGACGCAAATTATGCGTTCCAGAATCTTGCCTGAGGTGTCCAGCATGCAGAGCGGTCTGTATGATGAAGCGTCCTCAGGTGGCTTCTTTCCCTTTGGTAGTAGCACAAGTCGTTGTCTCTTCCAGTCGGCGGGAAATATTCCCTCTTTTAGACATGTGTTGTACAAGTCTATGAAGATCTCTGGTTGGGCGAATATAGCATGTTTCAATGCTATATTGGGAATGCCATCCAGGCCTGGAGCCTTGTTGTTTCCAACCCTCTTGCAAGCGCTTAGCAGTTCCTCCATTGTGACTGGAGGAATAGCTTCTTCGTTTGCCTCTGATTCTATAACACACGGTTCGTCCCGTTGTGTGGGGAACAGTTTAGTCACTACTCGATCTAATAATTGTGGGCACTTGGGAGGGGGTGCGTAGCTTCCTTTGATCTTCTTCATTACTATTTTATAAGGTCTACCCCAGGGGTCTTTATTAACCTCGTCCTGTAATTCCTTCAGGCACCGTCGCTTATTGGTACGGATTGTCTTCTTAAGCTTTCGCTTAGCGTCCTTCATTTCCTGGTGGTAGGCATCTACTAATTCCTGGCCTCTTCCAGTTTTATAGTATTTCTTTCTTGCCCGCTGCTCCTGTCTCCTAGTCCGATGGCACTCGCTACGAGCGCTATCCGCCTCACTATTCCACCAGTATACTGGTGGTCGTCTTTGGTTGGGCACTCTTCTTGGCATAGCTGCGTCGCAGGCTCGGGTGATATTTTTCATCACCTGTTTAGCCTTGCTGTCCGCTGTCCCAAACAGTTGTATTTCCTCCAGTGCCAACAGAAACATCTCCTTATCATAGTCTTTCACTTTCCAACCGATTCTATTGGTCCTTGTACTCGCGCTGGAACCCTGCTTTGATCTTCCTATCTCCATAATTATGGCCTGGTGATCACTATTGGTGTAGTGTTCACTCACGATCCACGTGTCGACTGAGTCAATTAAACAGCTGCTAACATATGTCAGATCTACTATAGATCCTGTGTCCCCTCTTCTAAAAGTGTTGGTACAACCCTGATTAACTAGTACCAAATCTAGGAGTGCGAATGTTTCCAGCAGCACCCGTCCTCTTTGATTAGTCCTTTGGCTGCCCCACTCTACGGCCCATGCGTTAAAATCGCCTGCTATTATTACTGGCTTTCTTCCCGCCATATCCTGTACGAGTCGATCTAACAGTCTTTCGAACTGTTCAATTGGCGCATTAGGCGGGGCATAGCAGCTGTATACGTATATACCTGCTACCTTCGCCCGTACAAATCCTTCCTCACGAGTCATCATTTTTTCCTGGAAAGCTACGTCGCCACATGTCCAGATCGCTGCTTTGCCAGTGTCGTCCGTGTCCCATGATGGCTGGTCCAGATCTCTGTATTGTTCACATATGATGGCCACATCAACCTTCGTCTCTCGAACGTACTGGTTAAGTAGGTCCTGTGCTGTCTCGCAGTGATTTAGGTTTAACTGCACTATCTTCATTATCTTTTTTTTTTTTCTTTTAACTCTTCTAATGCAGCTCTGTAGATAGGACATGTGTAGCTACCGGCTGCATGATCAGTTTTTCCTCCTGCGCTCCTTTCACAGCAGAGTACGCAATTTGGTTGATTCTTACACTCTCTTGCTTTATGGTCTATATTTCCACATTTGTAGCAGAGGTTACTTCGGTCCTGTGCTACCTTGCAACTTTTGGCGATATGTCCAAATCCTAGACACTTATAACATCTAAGTGGACGTATATTCCTTTCCATCTGCCGTATTCGGCAGACTACCCAGCCTATCTTGATTTTGCGCTTAGCTATCATCTGTTGAGCCATTTTTGCTGGCATTTGGGTGACCGCGGTCTGCGTGTCACCGTATGCCTTACGCAATGATTTTACTACAATCTCGTCCAATGTGGACGCGTCGCTACTTTGGAACTCCCTGCGTAGCGCCTCTAGAATGTCCTCCTTGCTAGTTAGTACGTCGAGATCCTTTATTTCAAAGGCCACTACGTCTTGTAGGGTCCTTATTTTGGTACCCCCATCTAGCACTTCTTGCACCGCTTGCCGGAGTTCCGTAGCCTTCCCTTCCGCTGTGCGTTGGAGTTCCAAAAGCAGGTCCCCAGCCGCAGTCCTGCGTACCCTGTTTACGCATTCGCCGAGTGCCGTCAATTTGGGTTCCGCCTTCATCTTTCTCAAGATATCAGCGTAAGAGGTCCCTTCGGCGGCCTTTATAATAAGGGCCTCCGGTCGGGTTGGTCTTGCCCGTGTCGTTTTAGATTTTTTAGTGCCTTTTTGGCTTAAGACACCAGTGTCACTCATCCCGTCTTCTTTTTTCTTCTTTTTCTTTATCTTCCTCGTTTCCTTTACCTGCCAAGGTGTCTCTCTGACTGTGGAGGGCGGTGGTGGGGACTGCGATGTTGTCGTCCTTTGTGCCTTCTTCCTGGCCGCCGTGACCTGCTTTGTGCCTTCTTCCTGGCCGCCGTGACCTGCTGCGGTGATGTTCTCCGATGCTTGTTCGGAGTCTGGTCCATCTGTTTCTGAACGAAGGAGGGAGGTAGGTAGGTAGGTAGGTAGGTAGGTAGGTAGGTAGGTAGGTAGGTAGGTAGGTAGGTAGGTAGGTAGGTAGGTAGGTAGGTAGGTAGGTAGGTAGGTAGGTAGGTAGGTAGGTAGGTAGGTAGGTAGGTAGGTAGGTAGGTAGGTAGGTAGGTAGGTAGGTAGGTAGGTAGGTAGGTAGGTAGGTAGGTAGGTAGGTAGGTAGGTAGGTAGGTAGGTAGGTAGGTAGGTAGGTAGGTAGGTAGGTAGGTAGGTAGGTAGGTAGGTAGGTAGGTAGGTAGGTAGGTAGGTAGGTAGGTAGGTAGGTAGGTAGGTAGGTAGGTAGGTAGGTAGGTAGGTAGGTAGGTAGGTAGGTAGGTAGGTAGGTAGGTAGGTAGGTAGGTAGGTAGGTAGGTAGGTAGGTAGGTAGGTAGGTAGGTAGGTAGGTAGGTAGGTAGGTAGGTAGGTAGGTAGGTAGGTAGGTAGGTAGGTAGGTAGGTAGGTAGGTAGGTAGGTAGGTAGGTAGGTAGGTAGGTAGGTAGGTAGGTAGGTAGGTAGGTAGGTAGGTAGGTAGGTAGGTAGGTAGGTAGGTAGGTAGGTAGGTAGGTAGGTAGGTAGGTAGGTAGGTAGGTAGGTAGGTAGGTAGGTAGGTAGGTAGGTAGGTAGGTAGGTAGGTAGGTAGGTAGGTAGGTAGGTAGGTAGGTAGGTAGGTAGGTAGGTAGGTAGGTAGGTAGGTAGGTAGGTAGGTAGGTAGGTAGGTAGGTAGGTAGGTAGGTAGGTAGGTAGGTAGGTAGGTAGGTAGGTAGGTAGGTAGGTAGGTAGGTAGGTAGGTAGGTAGGTAGGTAGGTAGGTAGGTAGGTAGGTAGGTAGGTAGGTAGGTAGGTAGGTAGGTAGGTAGGTAGGTAGGTAGGTAGGTAGGTAGGTAGGTAGGTAGGTAGGTAGGTAGGTAGGTAGGTAGGTAGGTAGGTAGGTAGGTAGGTAGGTAGGTAGGTAGGTAGGTAGGTAGGTAGGTAGGTAGGTAGGTAGGTAGGTAGGTAGGTAGGTAGGTAGGTAGGTAGGTAGGTAGGTAGGTAGGTAGGTAGGTAGGTAGGTAGGTAGGTAGGTAGGTAGGTAGGTAGGTAGGTAGGTAGGTAGGTAGGTAGGTAGGTAGGTAGGTAGGTAGGTAGGTAGGTAGGTAGGTAGGTAGGTAGGTAGGTAGGTAGGTAGGTAGGTAGGTAGGTAGGTAGGTAGGTAGGTAGGTAGGTAGGTAGGTAGGTAGGTAGGTAGGTAGGTAGGTAGGTAGGTAGGTAGGTAGGTAGGTAGGTAGGTAGGTAGGTAGGTAGGTAGGTAGGTAGGTAGGTAGGTAGGTAGGTAGGTAGGTAGGTAGGTAGGTAGGTAGGTAGGTAGGTAGGTAGGTAGGTAGGTAGGTAGGTAGGTAGGTAGGTAGGTAGGTAGGTAGGTAGGTAGGTAGGTAGGTAGGTAGGTAGGTAGGTAGGTAGGTAGGTAGGTAGGTAGGTAGGTAGGTAGGTAGGTAGGTAGGTAGGTAGGTAGGTAGGTAGGTAGGTAGGTAGGTAGGTAGGTAGGTAGGTAGGTAGGTAGGTAGGTAGGTAGGTAGGTAGGTAGGTAGGTAGGTAGGTAGGTAGGTAGGTAGGTAGGTAGGTAGGTAGGTAGGTAGGTAGGTAGGTAGGTAGGTAGGTAGGTAGGTAGGTAGGTAGGTAGGTAGGTAGGTAGGTAGGTAGGTAGGTAGGTAGGTAGGTAGGTAGGTAGGTAGGTAGGTAGGTAGGTAGGTAGGTAGGTAGGTAGGTAGGTAGGTAGGTAGGTAGGTAGGTAGGTAGGTAGGTAGGTAGGTAGGTAGGTAGGTAGGTAGGTAGGTAGGTAGGTAGGTAGGTAGGTAGGTAGGTAGGTAGGTAGGTAGGTAGGTAGGTAGGTAGGTAGGTAGGTAGGTAGGTAGGTAGGTAGGTAGGTAGGTAGGTAGGTAGGTAGGTAGGTAGGTAGGTAGGTAGGTAGGTAGGTAGGTAGGTAGGTAGGTAGGTAGGTAGGTAGGTAGGTAGGTAGGTAGGTAGGTAGGTAGGTAGGTAGGTAGGTAGGTAGGTAGGTAGGTAGGTAGGTAGGTAGGTAGGTAGGTAGGTAGGTAGGTAGGTAGGTAGGTAGGTAGGTAGGTAGGTAGGTAGGTAGGTAGGTAGGTAGGTAGGTAGGTAGGTAGGTAGGTAGGTAGGTAGGTAGGTAGGTAGGTAGGTAGGTAGGTAGGTAGGTAGGTAGGTAGGTAGGTAGGTAGGTAGGTAGGTAGGTAGGTAGGTAGGTAGGTAGGTAGGTAGGTAGGTAGGTAGGTAGGTAGGTAGGTAGGTAGGTAGGTAGGTAGGTAGGTAGGTAGGTAGGTAGGTAGGTAGGTAGGTAGGTAGGTAGGTAGGTAGGTAGGTAGGTAGGTAGGTAGGTAGGTAGGTAGGTAGGTAGGTAGGTAGGTAGGTAGGTAGGTAGGTAGGTAGGTAGGTAGGTAGGTAGGTAGGTAGGTAGGTAGGTAGGTAGGTAGGTAGGTAGGTAGGTAGGTAGGTAGGTAGGTAGGTAGGTAGGTAGGTAGGTAGGTAGGTAGGTAGGTAGGTAGGTAGGTAGGTAGGTAGGTAGGTAGGTAGGTAGGTAGGTAGGTAGGTAGGTAGGTAGGTAGGTAGGTAGGTAGGTAGGTAGGTAGGTAGGTAGGTAGGTAGGTAGGTAGGTAGGTAGGTAGGTAGGTAGGTAGGTAGGTAGGTAGGTAGGTAGGTAGGTAGGTAGGTTTTTTTTTTTTTTTTTTTTTTCTTATAGAGAGAGAGGTTTAAGGCAAATCCATTATGGACCATGACATGATATAGTGAAGTACCACCGTGTGTGAGACTCGCACTCACTAAACCTTCCAGTATACGCCAGGGTTTTTACGCCCCACCGCAACCGGATCCCCTCCGTTCACTTTTTGACCCTTAGTAAAGTGAACCGTGCCCTTTCTTCTGAGTTGACCTCCCCGCGGTACTACCGCCAAGCAATGCTTCGCGGGGGTCATTGGGCTCCTGCCCTCTTCTGTGAATGTGGTCGGCATCACTGGTTCTCCCATTACCGTCATTAGTAGTCTTCCGTGTTGTGTGCCTTCTACTTCTTACCGCATCGTCCGGTCGCCAGCTTCATTCAGCATCTCTCGTCTTTTTCTTCTTCCTTCTTCGTCTTTTCTGACCTTCTTAAGTATATCTGCTGCATAGTTGTTTACTGTGCACCATCCATCCTCCGAAGTCAGCATAGCCTCCATAATCGACTCAGGTGTTACTCTGGTCTGGAGATAGCTCTCAAGTTCTTCTCTTTCCTGTTGGTATCGTGAGCAGTCACAGAAGACATGCTCCGCATCCTCGTCAGCGTCCATACACACTGGGCAGTTTGGACGGTCTTCTAATTTGAATCGGTGCAGGTACGCCCGGAAGCATCCGTGCCCGGTCAAAAACTGTGTGAGGTAGTAATTTACTTCCCCATGTCTTCTTTCGGTCCAGCCCTCTATCCTTGGTATGAGGCGATGTGTCCATCGCCCCTTGCCACTGGAGTCCCATCTTTTTTGCCACTCAGTCAGTGTCTGCTTCTTCGCGGAATCCCAGATGTCCTTCTGAGTGTTGTCATTTTGTTGTCGCTTTGTCTCGAAGACATTCTTTCTCTCCATTGCTAGGAGGTCAATAGGCGGCATGCCTGCTATAATACAGGCAGCCTCATCTGATACCGTACGATAAGCAGACGCGACCCTAAGTGCACTTCGTCTGTATACAGTCGACAGCTTGTTTGCGTACGTTTTCACTAACATGGCATCTGCCCATATAGGAGCCCCGTACAACATAATCGATGTGATTACACTGACTAAGAGCAACCTTCTACCTTGCGTTGGCCCTCCTACATTTGGCATCAATCGAGATAAAGCAGCGCCAACTTTTGCTGCTTTATCACTCACTGTTTCAAGATGCTGCTTAAATGTAAGTCTTGCATCAATGGTAATGCCCAGGTACTTAATGGTTGGTTGAGAAACAATCTTGTGTCCATCCACTATTAGCGTTATTTTCTCCATTTTCTTCCTACTAGAAATAAGAAGAACTTCGGTTTTATGACTGGCCAATTCCAGTCCTGTCTCTGTCAGCCATTCGCGTATTATACGAATAGCCTCGTCAGCTATCTCTGTTATATCTTCTATGCTTTTCGCTACCACGACTAGTGCTATGTCATCAGCGAATCCTATCACTGTCGCCCCTTTGGGTAACTGTAGCCTTAGTACCCCATCGTACAAGCTGTTCCAAGTCGGTGAACCAAGCACTGATCCCTGGGGTACTCCTCCTGTTACTTCATAGGTCTTGGTGCCATTGTCAGTGTCATATAATAAGATTCTGTCCTTCAAGTAGTCGGACATCATCCTTCTTATATATAAAGGCACTTCTTGTTTACGAAATGCCTCGTGTATTTTGGTCCATTTGGCCGAGTTGAATGCATTTTTGACGTCCAGAGTGACGACAGCGCAATACTCCTTTGCTCCTCCTTTCCATCTCTTTCCCTCTATCGCTGCGCGCGCAGTGTCAATCACTATGTTCACTGCGTCTAGAGTTGATCGTTTCCTCCGAAAGCCGTATTGGTGTTCCGCAAGTCCCCCTTTTTCTTCTATTGCCTGATCCATTCTGACGCAAATTATGCGTTCCAGAATCTTGCCTGAGGTGTCCAGCATGCAGAGCGGTCTGTATGATGAAGCGTCCTCAGGTGGCTTCTTTCCCTTTGGTAGTAGCACAAGTCGTTGTCTCTTCCAGTCGGCGGGAAATATTCCCTCTTTTAGACATGTGTTGTACAAGTCTATGAAGATCTCTGGTTGGGCGAATATAGCATGTTTCAATGCTATATTGGGAATGCCATCCAGGCCTGGAGCCTTGTTGTTTCCAACCCTCTTGCAAGCGCTTAGCAGTTCCTCCATTGTGACTGGAGGAATAGCTTCTTCGTTTGCCTCTGATTCTATAACACACGGTTCGTCCCGTTGTGTGGGGAACAGTTTAGTCACTACTCGATCTAATAATTGTGGGCACTTGGGAGGGGGTGCGTAGCTTCCTTTGATCTTCTTCATTACTATTTTATAAGGTCTACCCCAGGGGTCTTTATTAACCTCGTCCTGTAATTCCTTCAGGCACCGTCGCTTATTGGTACGGATTGTCTTCTTAAGCTTTCGCTTAGCGTCCTTCATTTCCTGGTGGTAGGCATCTACTAATTCCTGGCCTCTTCCAGTTTTATAGTATTTCTTTCTTGCCCGCTGCTCCTGTCTCCTAGTCCGATGGCACTCGCTACGAGCGCTATCCGCCTCACTATTCCACCAGTATACTGGTGGTCGTCTTTGGTTGGGCACTCTTCTTGGCATAGCTGCGTCGCAGGCTCGGGTGATATTTTTCATCACCTGTTTAGCCTTGCTGTCCGCTGTCCCAAACAGTTGTATTTCCTCCAGTGCCAACAGAAACATCTCCTTATCATAGTCTTTCACTTTCCAACCGATTCTATTGGTCCTTGTACTCGCGCTGGAACCCTGCTTTGATCTTCCTATCTCCATAATTATGGCCTGGTGATCACTATTGGTGTAGTGTTCACTCACGATCCACGTGTCGACTGAGTCAATTAAACAGCTGCTAACATATGTCAGATCTACTATAGATCCTGTGTCCCCTCTTCTAAAAGTGTTGGTACAACCCTGATTAACTAGTACCAAATCTAGGAGTGCGAATGTTTCCAGCAGCACCCGTCCTCTTTGATTAGTCCTTTGGCTGCCCCACTCTACGGCCCATGCGTTAAAATCGCCTGCTATTATTACTGGCTTTCTTCCCGCCATATCCTGTACGAGTCGATCTAACAGTCTTTCGAACTGTTCAATTGGCGCATTAGGCGGGGCATAGCAGCTGTATACGTATATACCTGCTACCTTCGCCCGTACAAATCCTTCCTCACGAGTCATCATTTTTTCCTGGAAAGCTACGTCGCCACATGTCCAGATCGCTGCTTTGCCAGTGTCGTCCGTGTCCCATGATGGCTGGTCCAGATCTCTGTATTGTTCACATATGATGGCCACATCAACCTTCGTCTCTCGAACGTACTGGTTAAGTAGGTCCTGTGCTGTCTCGCAGTGATTTAGGTTTAACTGCACTATCTTCATTATCTTTTTTTTTTTTCTTTTAACTCTTCTAATGCAGCTCTGTAGATAGGACATGTGTAGCTACCGGCTGCATGATCAGTTTTTCCTCCTGCGCTCCTTTCACAGCAGAGTACGCAATTTGGTTGATTCTTACACTCTCTTGCTTTATGGTCTATATTTCCACATTTGTAGCAGAGGTTACTTCGGTCCTGTGCTACCTTGCAACTTTTGGCGATATGTCCAAATCCTAGACACTTATAACATCTAAGTGGACGTATATTCCTTTCCATCTGCCGTATTCGGCAGACTACCCAGCCTATCTTGATTTTGCGCTTAGCTATCATCTGTTGAGCCATTTTTGCTGGCATTTGGGTGACCGCGGTCTGCGTGTCACCGTATGCCTTACGCAATGATTTTACTACAATCTCGTCCAATGTGGACGCGTCGCTACTTTGGAACTCCCTGCGTAGCGCCTCTAGAATGTCCTCCTTGCTAGTTAGTACGTCGAGATCCTTTATTTCAAAGGCCACTACGTCTTGTAGGGTCCTTATTTTGGTACCCCCATCTAGCACTTCTTGCACCGCTTGCCGGAGTTCCGTAGCCTTCCCTTCCGCTGTGCGTTGGAGTTCCAAAAGCAGGTCCCCAGCCGCAGTCCTGCGTACCCTGTTTACGCATTCGCCGAGTGCCGTCAATTTGGGTTCCGCCTTCATCTTTCTCAAGATATCCAATTTGGGTTCCGCCTTCATCTTTCTCAAGATATCAGCGTAAGAGGTCCCTTCGGCGGCCTTTATAATAAGGGCCTCCGGTCGGGTTGGTCTTGCCCGTGTCGTTTTAGATTTTTTAGTGCCTTTTTGGCTTAAGACACCAGTGTCACTCATCCCGTCTTCTTTTTTCTTCTTTTTCTTTATCTTCCTCGTTTCCTTTACCTGCCAAGGTGTCTCTCTGACTGTGGAGGGCGGTGGTGGGGACTGCGATGTTGTCGTCCTTTGTGCCTTCTTCCTGGCCGCCGTGACCTGCTGCGGTGATGTTCTCCGATGCTTGTTCGGAGTCTGGTCCATCTGTTTCTGAACGAAGGAGGGAGAGGTTTGGCTCTCTCGATCCTTGCTACTTCTATTCTTCGACTGAGTACCTGCTTTGGCCTTCGTAAAGTCCTGTAGCGCTCTGCTAGTAGCCTTCGCCATAGTCTTCAACTCTGTGTGTATGTTTTTCTTACCCAAGATAAACGCCACCAGAGCTTCGACTTGCTCTTTGAGGAGCTTGAACGATCGAGTCTCTTTATCCTGCTCCTTTTCTTGATCTTCTCTTATTCTGTCCTCTATACCTCCACTTCCATACTCCGTCACATGGACAATGGGGGACAGAGGTGTTATCAACTCTCCGTCTGAAGTGCTTTCCAGGCAGTTGTTACTGACTAGTTTCACTCCCTGCTCGTTTACCAGGCTGTTGTTGCTGCCTGGTTTCTGGGTAGGGAACCCAGTTTCAATGACACTTTTTAGGGTATCCGAAGTCCCTACGTTTGTCCTTGCTGGTGTACGTATCATATTTCTTTTTTTTTTTTTTTTTTTTTTCCCCTTCTCTCTTCTCTCACCTACTTTCCACTTAGATTTCACTCTCAATTCTGGCTTCGTAGACGTGTATTCTGGCCTCGTGCCCCAGCGCAAGTCGTCCTCGTAAAGTATCCGGAGGGGGGTAGCGGGGCCCCCCTTCTGACCATGACGGGGCCCTGTCCGGGCGCCACCCGGCACCACCATAGCCATCAGGATTTTCGCCGGTTGATAGAGCAGCTAGGGCATGTCGGCTAAACCGCCCCGGGCTCCTGTACTTACCGGCAGCCTGGGAGTGTCAGAGCCCAGTTTATCTCACATCCTCCACCCTCAACAGTCGAAGTTAAGTCGCGCTGCGGCAACCAGCGAGCGTCTGGTCAGCCATGCTTTGAAGATCCATCCTCGTTTCTTGTGGTGATTTTAAACAGATCTTCGTTTGGCTTTTGGTCCGCGGGAGATATTTTATTTTTCTCCTACCCTCTGCAGGCAGTACTACGTATGTAGTATTATGTGCCTATAGCGAGCACTCCTCAATCCGCCACCCGAGGACGCGCCACATGGGGGTACAGCCTCCCCCTCGAGGTAGGTAGGTAGGTAGGTAGGTAGGTAGGTAGGTAGGTAGGTAGGTAGGTAGGTAGGTAGGTAGGTAGGTAGGTAGGTAGGTAGGTAGGTAGGTAGGTAGGTAGGTAGGTAGGTAGGTAGGTAGGTAGGTAGGTAGGTAGGTAGGTAGGTAGGTAGGTAGGTAGGTAGGTAGGTAGGTAGGTAGGTAGGTAGGTAGGTAGGTAGGTAGGTAGGTAGGTAGGTAGGTAGGTAGGTAGGTAGGTAGGTAGGTAGGTAGGTAGGTAGGTAGGTAGGTAGGTAGGTAGGTAGGTAGGTAGGTAGGTAGGTAGGTAGGTAGGTAGGTAGGTAGGTAGGTAGGTAGGTAGGTAGGTAGGTAGGTAGGTAGGTAGGTAGGTAGGTAGGTAGGTAGGTAGGTAGGTAGGTAGGTAGGTAGGTAGGTAGGTAGGTAGGTAGGTAGGTAGGTAGGTAGGTAGGTAGGTAGGTAGGTAGGTAGGTAGGTAGGTAGGTAGGTAGGTAGGTAGGTAGGTAGGTAGGTAGGTAGGTAGGTAGGTAGGTAGGTAGGTAGGTAGGTAGGTAGGTAGGTAGGTAGGTAGGTAGGTAGGTAGGTAGGTAGGTAGGTAGGTAGGTAGGTAGGTAGGTAGGTAGGTAGGTAGGTAGGTAGGTAGGTAGGTAGGTAGGTAGGTAGGTAGGTAGGTAGGTAGGTAGGTAGGTAGGTAGGTAGGTAGGTAGGTAGGTAGGTAGGTAGGTAGGTAGGTAGGTAGGTAGGTAGGTAGGTAGGTAGGTAGGTAGGTAGGTAGGTAGGTAGGTAGGTAGGTAGGTAGGTAGGTAGGTAGGTAGGTAGGTAGGTAGGTAGGTAGGTAGGTAGGTAGGTAGGTAGGTAGGTAGGTAGGTAGGTAGGTAGGTAGGTAGGTAGGTAGGTAGGTAGGTAGGTAGGTAGGTAGGTAGGTAGGTAGGTAGGTAGGTAGGTAGGTAGGTAGGTAGGTAGGTAGGTAGGTAGGTAGGTAGGTAGGTAGGTAGGTAGGTAGGTAGGTAGGTAGGTAGGTAGGTAGGTAGGTAGGTAGGTAGGTAGGTAGGTAGGTAGGTAGGTAGGTAGGTAGGTAGGTAGGTAGGTAGGTAGGTAGGTAGGTAGGTAGGTAGGTAGGTAGGTAGGTAGGTAGGTAGGTAGGTAGGTAGGTAGGTAGGTAGGTAGGTAGGTAGGTAGGTAGGTAGGTAGGTAGGTAGGTAGGTAGGTAGGTAGGTAGGTAGGTAGGTAGGTAGGTAGGTAGGTAGGTAGGTAGGTAGGTAGGTAGGTAGGTAGGTAGGTAGGTAGGTAGGTAGGTAGGTAGGTAGGTAGGTAGGTAGGTAGGTAGGTAGGTAGGTAGGTAGGTAGGTAGGTAGGTAGGTAGGTAGGTAGGTAGGTAGGTAGGTAGGTAGGTAGGTAGGTAGGTAGGTAGGTAGGTAGGTAGGTAGGTAGGTAGGTAGGTAGGTAGGTAGGTAGGTAGGTAGGTAGGTAGGTAGGTAGGTAGGTAGGTAGGTAGGTAGGTAGGTAGGTAGGTAGGTAGGTAGGTAGGTAGGTAGGTAGGTAGGTAGGTAGGTAGGTAGGTAGGTAGGTAGGTAGGTAGGTAGGTAGGTAGGTAGGTAGGTAGGTAGGTAGGTAGGTAGGTAGGTAGGTAGGTAGGTAGGTAGGTAGGTAGGTAGGTAGGTAGGTAGGTAGGTAGGTAGGTAGGTAGGTAGGTAGGTAGGTAGGTAGGTAGGTAGGTAGGTAGGTAGGTAGGTAGGTAGGTAGGTAGGTAGGTAGGTAGGTAGGTAGGTAGGTAGGTAGGTAGGTAGGTAGGTAGGTAGGTAGGTAGGTAGGTAGGTAGGTAGGTAGGTAGGTAGGTAGGTAGGTAGGTAGGTAGGTAGGTAGGTAGGTAGGTAGGTAGGTAGGTAGGTAGGTAGGTAGGTAGGTAGGTAGGTAGGTAGGTAGGTAGGTAGGTAGGTAGGTAGGTAGGTAGGTAGGTAGGTAGGTAGGTAGGTAGGTAGGTAGGTAGGTAGGTAGGTAGGTAGGTAGGTAGGTAGGTAGGTAGGTAGGTAGGTAGGTAGGTAGGTAGGTAGGTAGGTAGGTAGGTAGGTAGGTAGGTAGGTAGGTAGGTAGGTAGGTAGGTAGGTAGGTAGGTAGGTAGGTAGGTAGGTAGGTAGGTAGGTAGGTAGGTAGGTAGGTAGGTAGGTAGGTAGGTAGGTAGGTAGGTAGGTAGGTAGGTAGGTAGGTAGGTAGGTAGGTAGGTAGGTAGGTAGGTAGGTAGGTAGGTAGGTAGGTAGGTAGGTAGGTAGGTAGGTAGGTAGGTAGGTAGGTAGGTAGGTAGGTAGGTAGGTAGGTAGGTAGGTAGGTAGGTAGGTAGGTAGGTAGGTAGGTAGGTAGGTAGGTAGGTAGGTAGGTAGGTAGGTAGGTAGGTAGGTAGGTAGGTAGGTAGGTAGGTAGGTAGGTAGGTAGGTAGGTAGGTAGGTAGGTAGGTAGGTAGGTAGGTAGGTAGGTAGGTAGGTAGGTAGGTAGGTAAAAAAATAATATTTAAAATAACAAGAATGTTGGAAAAAATAATATTTAAAAAAAGAAAACAACAAAAATTTCTACAAATAACTTTAACAATGAAAACTTAACATTTTTATATACAAAAAGTAGCGTTACTTAAGAGGAGGCCGTAGCCACCGACGAACTCCGGCGTGACTCCAGCGCCAATAGCCGCCAAATACTGGCTGCAAAATTATAAACTAAATAATAGGATATTGAATATACTGTTTTACCGACCGTTTACTTTTGTCGAAAAAGTTCGTGGCGCCATCTGGCAGCCGGTCAGTTTGATAGGCTGATTCATAAAAAGTGTTATGCTAGATTTCCAGCATTTTAACACGTTTTTTTTATTGAGTGCAATTCAAGCACACATTTTTCATGATAAATATATATTATTTTCTTTTTAAATAAACCTATTTGGTTTTTCTTTCTACAAAAAATACATTCAATGTATATGTATTTTTGAACACATTAACCATATGTTAAACAATAGGTATGCCTTTTTTAATACATTTACTATATGTATATGCACCTATATATACTTATAAACTAATATAATTATATACATAAATATGGGAATAATTACGTATATATGTATTTTTGAAATACATTTACCATAATAATAGATATGCATTTTTAAAATGCATTTACTATATTTATATGTACCTCTATAAACTTATAAACTAATATATATATATATATATATATATATATATATAAATATGTGAATAATTATGTATATGTATTTTTGAAATACATTTACCATAACAATAGATATGCATTTTTCGAATGCATTTACTATATTTATATGCACCTGTATAGACTTATAAACTAATATAATTATATACATAAATATGTGAATAATTATGTATGTATGTATTTTTGAAATACATTTACCATAATAATAGATATGCATTTTTAAAATGCATTTACTATATTTATATATACCTCTATAAACTTATAAACTAATATGATTATATATATAAATATGTGAATAATTATGTATATCTATTTTTGAAATACATTTACCATAACAATAGATATGCATTTTTCGAATGCATTTATTATATGTATATGCAGCTGTATAGACTTATAAACTGATATGATTGTATATATATATATATATATATATATATATATATATATATATATATATATATATATATATATATATATATATAAATATGAGAATAATTATGGATGCGTATTTTTCTAATACTTTTACCATATATTAAACAATAGGTGTTAGTTTGTAAAAAAAATGTTTCTGTTACTCGAAAACATGATTTTCGAGCTTTTTGATATAAGTAAAGAGGGCCCAAAGATGCAGTTTTCCGACCGGCGGGAAAAATATTTTATTGTGTATAAAGGGCGAGAACTGCCCACTCGCCTGTGGCGCACACTATATTTTTTGTAACGTAAGTATTGATTTTTAGTTCCAAGTTTAGGCCAGTTTTATTCTAATTTTTATTGGCTTTTGAACAAGCGGCGTAAAGTACTTTACGCCTGGTCGGAATCGATCAATTTTGAGCCCGATTTTGAGGGCGAAGAAACGCGAAAGTTGTGCACGCATAACAAAAGAAAATCTTTTCAACATACCTTGGCCGAAAGTACCACATTTCGGTGGCTATCCCATAGCTCTTGTATACCACCCTTGCCTTCGGATCGGATGGCAATTTACACGTGCTATGGACTAGCCAATACTTTTCCTCCCTAGATGCATAATATACTGATTTTGTCCGCTAACTAAATTTTTTGAAAATACGCTCTCAAAGTGGGGGCCAACCATGGCTAAACATAGGGTACCACCCGGATGACACCACAAGTGAAGGGGCACTTAAAAACTGTAATAGTCTGATTTTGTGTATATGATTATTATCATATATGATTATATGATAACAGTCAATTGGTGCAGGATATACGACAAGTGTTAATCAATCACCAGCGATGCACTAAAAATAGAGCACAGATTAGCCAAAACAGTTAAATAGTAAAAAATATTTATATTCTTGTAAGATACTATTGCTATTAGAGTAAGGTACATAAAGAAATATTAGGATCATTTAATAAACTGAAAAGTTTTTCAACACGAACACGGTGGCTAAAGGAAAATTTGATGAATGAAGATTCTATTGATTAAAGTAAGTACGAGTACATGCAAAAACTATAAAATATAAGTACTAATTAACTGACAGAAATTTGATATTTTTTATGCAGAGCTGCATTTAAACAGCGAAAATAAAATCATATCCTAAGCTTAAAAATATTTGTAGTCTCTTATTGTAACCTTAATCATGACGGATCTTAAATTGGTATTCATTATTCACAAACTATTTATCATAACTAATTTTGAATATTTTATTATACTTCACCCACGTCTTCACAACTGCTTACCTAGCAATTATTGACTCTTTGTACTTGCGACTGTAACCAGCATTTTAAATAATTGTATGATTTGTACCTATAGTGGGCTTTCTACACATTGCTCTGCTCTCAAGTCATTTATCGTTCTTGCTGGATCCTGTGTGCTGAACAAGACCCTGGTGCATTGGTCCTGTTCCGTTACATACCTAAGTAAATGAAGGCTAGATTACACTGCTGTATGAATAATAGTTTATTCTTTCTACACTGATAAAACAGTATCATAACTTAATATATATATCAAAGAATTACAAAAATATACAAATTAATAATTCAACCCATAATACAAACTTACTATATAATTTTAAAAAATGGTCTTATTAGGAAATTTTGTTCCTGCAGCAAATTTTATCTTTAAGTATTTAGATGTTTAGAGTTTTGAACTAGAGCAGCTGTCTATATTTACCTTGAAAACGAGATTACACTAATGGTATAGACTCATACGATCTTCAGGACAGAGTAGTATGCATTGCTGGATCGGCGCAAGCTGTAGACAGTTGGAGTACCTTTGTACAAAACTCTGCCCTCGCCTGCCAAACCAAATTGTTTGTAATTGTTGCACAATGGTACAGTCAAATCAGAGTGTGCCTATTCGATGCAGCAGTGATAGAGTTATACTTCATCGAATGATGAGTAGTGATAAAGTCTCTAAGGATGTCAAATTGATACTTCTTCTTTTTCGACACAAATGCAGAAGGATTTTTGATTGACAATCCTGCAAGGTGGGCTGCACTTATCTCGTGTCAGTACAGTGCCACTAATTGTTGAGATACTTTTTCCTATATATACAGGTCAGGTAACTTATACTGCAAATAAACAGGTTATAAGAAAAAAGCTACTAAAAAGGTTTAAATGTTTAAATGTTTATCTGAGAAATTATTCATTTTATCTTGTAACTTTCTGTATCGTCTCACTAAGTTTAAGAGAAAGGTAAAAGGGTTATGGAGATGATGTTGTCGATTATAATCTAGCACAAATAAAGCAGCTAAAATATATAAAAGATAGTTGAAAAAGTAGATAAATATAAGATAATACTTATTCCTTGCGTTCTCCTGCTACCTTCCTGTACTGCACCTGCACTGCACGTGCAAAATATCTCTGAAGTCTTTCTTGACGCGTAGAGGTTAGGTGTAACAAGCGGACGATTGCCGCGAACCGGGACTCGGGAGCCAAGACTCGGGCAGTCGGTACGAGTCGCGCGAACCTGTTGTAACCAGCGTTGGACCTCGAAAGATTCAGAAAGTCCAAACGCTACGTTCAGGTCGTTGACTATACTATTAGTCTAATAGTATAGTCAACGACCAGAACATAGCGTTTGGACTTTCTAAACGATATCCAACGCTGGTAACGTGCGTAAGGGTATGTCTATATATATATATATATATATATATATATATATATATATATATATATATATATATATTACATTTTAAAACATACGAGTTCTGGAATAAAACCGGAAGGTGAAATAATGTTTTGGGTAAGTGTGGATATTACTGCAAATGGTTCTTTGCGGAATTTATACAGCCTAACTAATAAAAAAATTCGACCACAGTAATAGAAACATTTACCCTATTTCGAAATTTCATTGATACAATAACATAATTGTAATATAATACTCAATGTCTAGGGGTCAATCACAAATTACGTCAGACTGTTTTTGAGAATTTCCGCCCATCTCCCCGAACGCTGATGAAAAATCACTCATTTTCCTGTGTCTTTAGTACACACTATCACTATAATGAAGAACCCCTCTTTCCTCAAGCATGATATTAGTTATGAATGACCCCTAATGAATTATTAACCCTTTCCGACCTGAATTAAATCTACCCATGATGTACCATTATTTAAAATGTCTTTCGACACAAATATTTTCACATTATTGTGTGTGCGTGCGTGGGTGTATGTGTGTTCATTTTAATGGTCGGGGTATTGGAAAGGGTTAATTTTTTGGATGGGCTCCTCCAACGCCCATTCCTGTGAGATTCAACCAATTGAAAATTAATTCATCTCCCCATATAATTCATTTTCTATATATGTTTTACACGTTTTTTAAACATGTTTGAGTGTTTTACACGTTTTTTAAACATGTTTTAGTGTTTTACACGTTTTTTAAACATGTTTTAGTTTTTTACACGTTTTTTAAAACATGTTTTAGTGTTTTACACGTTTTTTAAACATGTTTTAATGTTTTATACACGCTTTTCAAATGTGTTTTAATGTTTTATACACATATTTAAACGTGTTTTTTTGTTTGATACACATTTTTCAAACGTGTTTTTATATTCTATACACATTCTTTAAACGTGTTTTAATTTTTTTATACACTTTTTTCAAATGATTTTCACGCAATGCTGGCGTAATAATGTTCTACATATTTTTCACATACCTTCTATTTGCGAATACAAATATTTTATAGTGCTTATAATCAATTTCTTATTGGAAATGGTGATAGTTCCCGTGTTGTTATTATTTTTACATATTGTTCTCTAAGTAATTTTGCATTAATTGAATAATAAATTTTAGCTGGATTTTCGCCTAATACAACAGTTTGTGCAAATGCGGCTGCATATACTCCACAAATATAAGGATCTAACTGCACCACATTCTTTTGTTCAAGTATTATATTATTACTATTTAACGTAGGAAAGCGTTTTCTAATATAATGCATCTCACTTTGTGACAATTGTTTACCAGCGAACAAGTTATCGTATACATATAAATTAGTGCAATCAAAGTAAACAGTTTTCCTATGTCTAGATGAGTTTCCTCCGAGAATCTGAATACTAGGAGAATAAACGGGATTGGCGCATGCTATTCTATCCACATATAAAACACTTTGCATTTCAAAACTATCTGTTTTACTTTGTAACAAACGTATAAAATAATCTAATGCGTCGTCGTTTAATTCACTATCTACAGGTAAAACATTGTTAATCACTGTTTGCAAGTCAATTTCTCTATAATTAGCATAGAATTTAAAGTTCTGTATGTCCTCTAGAGTTATTTCTTTTACATAACTGGCTACATAACTTACATCATTATCATTTGATACAATATAAGTTTCATCTACATTGTTTTTTTGTATCTTTTTTGTGAGTCTTAATGTTTTATTTTCATTGTCTTAATGTTTTATCTTCATTGTCTTTTTGCGTTTTTTTATGCTTTTTAATGTTTTATTTTCTTGTTTCATTTGTGTTTGTTTATTGTTTTTCAATGTCTTATTTATCTGGTTCACTGTAATATCAGTTTTTGCATTTTTTTGCCTTCTTTCTGTGATTGCTAACTCTGTATAAGCCGGATTTCTAATAGGCATTCTCCTATTGTGACGGCTGTCAAGTATTTCAGGTAGCATACAGTCCATGTAAAATTGAACTAGCTGTTGCTCCATTTTACAAGTCCAAAATTTATCATCTTTATCCACTCTGATGTGTTCTATACTTTGTGGGGTATAAATAACGTACAAGCAATACTGCCTATTGGTAATGTGTAATTGACCTTGTATTTGGTAATAATGGTCATGGGTCTTATTTAATTTTTTTAAGTCATTCTTGGCAAACGCTTTTCTTACGCTTTGAATGCTTTTAATAGCATCTAGTGCCGTCAGATTAGCAGCATTGTAAGGGCATTTAATTTCTACCAAACCATCATCATCAATCGTACCATCTGGTGATGCGCCCAAATACGGGTACGTAGAGTCTATAAACAATCCACAGCTATCAATGTTGATACTCAGTAACTTTGCCAGTTTCTCTTTTGCAACTTTCTCGTGCAGAACACCATAATTCATGGCATTTGCTTCATCAAGTTGCTTTATTGGTGGATAAAGTATTGATTCCACAACTCGTGCACAATTCGTACTCCGTTTCCAGCGGCACGCTTTTCCAAAATTTGAACCTGTTGACATTTTCTTTCGGAGACTTTTCCATTTTTCACAATTGCATTGATTAACCGTTTCACGTTCAACATCTTTACGATTCATTTGCTCTGTATATAACTCAGTAAGTAATCTCCCTCGCTCATCGCCCAGAACTTTCTCCGATTTGTCAGATTTTTCACAATTTGGACCATAGAACTTATCTGTAGATCTAATCGGTTGTCGCTTTCTTTTTCTGCCATTTGTATGTCTTGATACTTTCGTTCTTAATACTTTTGATTGTCTTTTTTTTCAACTCGGGTAATGAGCGTAGGAACTTTTGTACCAGTAGCTTTATAAACTTCTGTTAGAGCTTGTCGAGTGTTGCTTTGTACAACGCCTGCCGTGACTCTTGTGTCGTATGAACTTCTCATACTAATATTTAAACTCTTAGAACATGCTTGAGCACATACTATAGCATTGAATGATTCAGCTGCATTATTTGTAACCCTGTGTAATAAACTATCGCTATATAAACTTAAATATCTTATAGCATCTTGTACCATATCGTAGAGACCATGCACTTTTAGAAACGGTACATTATTTTGTTCTTTTTTGCCAATCGTTTCTCCTATTTCACATGTCATGCCATATTGTTGGCATCGTTTATGCTCGCCAAAAACATGACTTGGAATATTTAAAATATCATTTGTTAACGCTCTTACTTTTTCATCCCACGAAAGTGGTTCGGCAATACGACGAGCTACAGCTTCTTTCACACAGTCTTGAATTGGTTTAATATGTGTTTGCACTTCATTTCGCATATTTACGAAGCCAACAACTCTTTCACCCTTCCGCTGTGTGGTATGAGCAACCCCACGAAGCTTTTTGCACAAATTGCGCAATAAGTGGTTTGTACAAAAAATTTTGTCGACAACAACTCCTTTATCGGCGTATACATTGTTATCCGAAATGGCTTTAAAAACAGAGCTATCGCCATCTGCGATTAGTGTTTTATAAATTAGTCCATGCATTTCCATACTGCACTTAAAACCTTCGAGAATTGCATCAGTTTACATAGCTGTTGAAGGAGCATTCATATCCCAATTTTTGAAACACCTATGCTTTTTCGGTTCTACATTATTAGATGCAGCTCTTTCACATACTGTGCAATATTTATTGCGAATGCCGACAAACAACACTTTGCCTGTATAATATCCGACTATAGCACCCATACCTGAAAGTGAGTTATAGTTTGTTCCATATATTCTTTTTATCCAACTCGCATCTGATACTACTTTTGTAAAAGGTATACCATCTTTAGTAACGTCGCCTCTTTCAATAGCTAGTTTTTTTTTTCTTCAGCCGCCTGCTTCATATGAATCAAAGCTGTTTGTAGAAAATCGTCGTATACCTCCTGCTGATTTTTAATATAAGTTTTATCAGTCATACAATGAATGTTAATGCCCGTTAATAATTCCATCATTTGGGTATAACCAATTCCAGTTACTATAGTTGCTGTCACAATAGCTTTATTAATATTTTTGTGCACTGGGTCATTTACTGGCTCGGACCATATAGAAGTTTTATAATTACACATATTACATTTGTAAAAAAATTGTGTTAGTAATCCAATTCGCCTCTTCTTTACCAAAATCCAATCTCTAAATAAACATTCTATCCCTTGCGCATGATTGTCAAAAGTCCTATGGATTTCTTTGGTAATGTAATCAAAATCAACTATAGCACGAAAAGATTTATTGTCTATCTCTTCATCTTCTTTTACGGTTACTTCATCTATAACCAGCTCTGACTCAATTTTTGATTCCCCTTTTTCATTATTACTAAACATATCAACTTGTATGTTTTCAGCAACATTTTGATTACCATTATTGTGATAACAATGTTCCGACACAATTTTATCGCAGTCATTTATTTTATTCGTAACAGTAAATACCTCTTCCTTATCGATATGTTCATTATATTATCAAACTCAACGCTTGATGTTTGTTCAAAAGTATGTTTTTGGGCATTTTGTTCTTCAAAACAACATTTGGAATCATTATTTAAAACTTCACGTTCATTAATAGTTACGCGTACAGAGCTCATGTTACAATTGTTAATAGTATTGCCATTGTTTACATCACAATGTTGAGGAATACCTGTAACACAATCATTTATTTCCTTTGCGATAGTGCATGATTCTTTCGCGTCTATACTTTCAATAGTATCTATACTATTCTTATATAACGTTGCATTGGAATCATAATTTGAAACTTCACGTTCATTAATAGTTCCGTGTACAGAGCTCATGTTACTGTTGTTAATAGTATTGACATTGTTTATATCGCACTGTTGAGGAATACCTATTACAAAATCATTTATTTCCTTTGCGATAGTGCATGATTCTTTCGTGTCTATACTTTCAAAAGTATCTATGCCATTCTGAAATAAAGTTCCATTGGAATCAACATTTAAAACTTCACGTTCATTAATAGTTACGTGTACGAAGCTAATGTTACTGTTGTTAATAGTATTGTCATTGTTTACATCGCAATGTTGAGAAATGCCTGTTGCACAATCATTTATTTCCTTTGCGATAGTGCATGATTCTTTCGTGTATATAGATACTTTTGAAAGTATATACTTTCAAAAGTATCTATACCATTCTTATATAAAGTTGCATTATTATTTACAATTTCGAATTTAGAAATATTATCACTAATATTACTATTATCGTTTCTATGTATATTAAGATAATCAGAGATACTGGAGGTAACGCATTTAGTACATTTAAGTACGCTAACTGAGTTATTAAAAGGAATATTACTCAACGGGATCGAGTCACCTGAAACATCCTGTTTCATAGAACCACAGCTGGATGTCTCATCCGTAGGCACAGCTATGTTCCGATCACGAAGCAAATCCTTTTCCAAGCATCTATAATGAATAATTATTATTATTACACAAAACTATTATGAAATCATGGGTTTTATAATTTTAAACCAAAAATAATGTTTAATATTTTTAAGGCGACGTAATATAATAATATTAATAATTTGAACACGCTACATGGAAAATTATGCACTGCAAGCGTTATTTGCTATAAGCAACTTCACAGCGTTCCGTAATGAAAAAAACGCCAGCTCCAGCATTTTGAGCGTACTAAAGATAAAAAATATTCTGTGAAACAAGTGAGATTATAGTTGCCAATAGCACCGCTTGGGCCTCATGTGATGTCACGGCATGTCAACGCGCCCGCGCGCGCTATTGGCAACTGTACCACACTTCTTACACAATGTACTATTGTAACGTATATTCGCATTTAGTCTTTAAAACATTGACATCCAAGAAAATAAATAATACACTATACTATATATACAAAAAAAAATTGATAACATTGTACAATTATTGTATAATATATTCAACAACCGACATATGCTCTATTAGTGTATTCCTCTACAACTACTTTTATTGCGTTCACAAATACTTTGAATGCACAAAATAATTTATTGAATAGACACTAAATATTTTTGAATATCGTTTGTTATATTTTGTCGCAGGAGCCTAGTAATTTTTAATTAAAAGTTTGATATAAATAACGCACCTATCTCGGATTCTTCCTGCCGAGCCTCAAGCCTCAAGAAAGTACACGATTCATCAACTACAGCTAATTTAAATGTAATCAAAACCATTTTTGTAGAGACTCTACGTATTTATATAGCATAATCCAGAGGTACCACTTCATTCTGGACACACAGCACGCAGCGCCATACTATCAAGGCGCCATCTGCCGACTCGAACTACAACTACGTGACCACCGAGGCGACACCTGCTGCATCCTAGACACACCATCAGTACCTTCCACGACTCATCTTTGTCGCCACTAACACCATGGTCGACAACTGCGCCATCTGCGGGGAGGTTCCTAGGAGCAGCAACTCGCTACGTAAGTGCTGCATATGCGATATTACTTACCATCCGGCGTGCAAGCCTCTTGCAGTGCTTACCCGCGTACAAAGGAACGCATTGCAGCTACATACTAAAGCGGTAGCGTGCCAGGCATGTATCGACTCGAAGAGGTCGATGTTCGAGTCGGCAGTCGCGCGCGCGACGAACGCCAGCAAAAATATGAGTGGGAAAGAGAAGGAGCTAGCCGCGTCCACTCCGGCCAATAAAAGGCCTGCAACAGCTGCTCGCACCAATCAGGCGAGCAAGGCCGCGCCCACCAACTCCTCACTCTCTCCGTTGCAGGGGCTAAGCCCCGCCCCCACCAGCAGCCTACTCCGGTTGGCCTCACAGTCTCCTGTGACGTCACTAGGCCCGCCCATTTCCAGTATAGGAGCAGAGCACAGTGGGGAATCCCCGAGTGACGTCACGGCCAAGAATGCGGACCGAGCTAATAATACTTCACAGTCCTCCTTCTCCAAAAATAACAGCAGTATTAATGATATAAATGCGTCAGTCATCCGTATGCTAGATAGTACCGCGTTAAAAAAGGGAACAACGGTCTCCTGCCTAGTGGAGTACGCGAATTCTACTTCAAGAAACATTGATAATGCACTTGCTAGACATTGCACCTCTATTGAAGGCAGATTGGAGGCAATTGTAAATAGGCTAAATACGTTACCAGCAATACATACTTTAGCACTTTCAATTGACTCTAAGCTGCAAAAAATTGAGGAAAAACTGTCGAAACAACACTCCCAGCTGGAGGAGATGAAAAAGGAGAAGCAAGTGCTTTATCAAGAAATAGATAACCTAAAAATTAAAAATAAAAAATTACATGATAATAACGTAGAAACGAACACTTTATTGACCAATACAGAGGTACATTACAATATGTTAATTGATAAAATCGATAATCTAGAGCAGACAAATCTCGAGTCACAGACTAAAATTGATAATCTTGTATTAAACACTTTTGAAAACGATTTCCTAAATTTAACAAACAAAATCAATAGAGTTGAACTTGACAACAAGGAAATAATAACAAAAATAGAAAAAATAATAACAAAAGAAGATTTTACCTCTGTATATACTACTACTATTGAGAAAATTGAAAGAAATGTTGAGAACATCCAAAAAGATAACAAACTCATACTAAATAAAATAGAATTCCAAAAAATCGCAGTACTACCCAGTACACAAAACAATACCGTTTCTCTTATAAGTACAAAAAAATGTAATACTGCTAATAATAATGCGTCTGCTACGAATAGTACCTTACTTGACAATTATAGTGATATAAGCGAAACAATTGACAATTGTGAAAGCAATAATGACGGGTTTATCCAGATTGTAAATAGTAGAAATAAAATGTCTAGGCGTTTGAACAATTATAATAACGACAATGCTAACGCTGCGGCATCACCTGCACGAAGCACGCGGGTGCAAAAGATTGATGGGGGGACAATGCACAGTAAAAACATTAAAAGCGGTAATACGGAGCTCATTATTTCAAACATTTTCGACGGTGATGTCTCTAAGCGTGTTGACGTCGCACACGCGATACTGTGCCGTGTCCTTCCATCAACACAAAAAATTGATATAATAGGCACACGCCTGCTTCGGTCAGAAGAATCGACAGCTGCGGCATTAGCAGATACAAACAGCGAACGTAGAAGGTCACCATGGGTTGTTACCCTTTCCAGCAGTGCGTTAGGCGAGAGAATAATGCGAGCCAAAAAGCTTATCACTGGCTTTCATGCTAGAGATGTCGACATTGCAGCTCTTAACCAGGACACAAGGGATGGGATTATAAATGGGAAAATTTTTATAAATGAATTGTTAACAAAAGAATGTTTTATTAAATATAGAAGTCTCAAGGCCCTTGCGATGAGACTTAATTTTAAATATGTTTGGCATAGAGGGGGCCGTTTCCTGGTGAAGAGGCGCGATGGCGATGTCTCTCATGAATTTTCATCTGCGGCTGATTTACAGACAATTGTGGCATCATATGCCATTAATCAACCATCTCAAACTGTAAATACTGAAAAAAAAACTGTTGATAATGAAATCGAGATTGATAATAATGTAATTCCGTCAACTGCTGCAAAAAATTGACTATCCGCAGACACTGCTGGGGGGGTTCACTGTAAGGGACTGAGGGCAGGTTTTGTCAATGTTACCTCACTGAAGGGGCACATTGGCATGATTAAACAACACCTTTCAGCTCGTCCTACCTACCATCTCTTTGGGGTTGCTGAGTCGCACCTTGACCCTGATGTTGGGAGTGATCTCATTCAGATCGATGACTACTCACTACTTAGACTTGATCGCAACAAACTAGGAGGCGGGCTAGTCCTGTACATTCATAACACTTTCAAGGCAAATTTACTAAGCAGTTCTCCAACAACACAGGAGGGCAGACCATTTATACCTGAATATTTAATGTGCAGTGTTCAGCAGGGCAGCCTTCCCCCCGTCTTTGTTGCTTTAATATACAGACCACCACACGTACCGTTTTTACAGGGCTCGGACTTAATAGACAAACTGACGATACATACTCAAGACTTTAGTCACAAAATTATTATGGGAGATCTGAATGCGAACCTACTCGGAACGTCAGCCGATGCGAAATTTGTTAGACGGTTGGCTGATGATCTTAACCTTCAAATAATTGATCATGGTGCGACTCATCATCTCACGGATTCTCACACGTGGATTGATGTGATCTTGACAGATAATAATGACGTTGTACTGAGCAGGGACAATCGGCCGGCGCCTTTTCCCAGTCATCATAACATCATAGAGGTCGAGATTGGGGTCGAAACTGCTGCATCCCCTGTGGTTGAATCATTCAGCTACAGGGATTTTAAGTCGATCCAGCAAGACGACCTCCTGTCTCGCCTAGCTGACTGTGATTGGTCGCGGATCGATGGTCCCGCGGCGAGTGTTGACAGTCAATTAGAGTGCCTCAGTGTCAACCTCATGGCTGTGATAGATAAAATTGCACCGTTAAAAGAATTCATACCGAAAAAGAAAACAAATCCACCATGGGTTGATGCTGAGCTAATACATCTTTACAAAAAACGTGACTCCGTACGAAGACGCTATTCGAGGACCAATGACGACAGACTGTGGCGGGAGTATCAGGGCCTTGCAGCTGAAGCTGAATTACGAACGAAGGAAACAAGGGAAAGATTTTTACAAAATAAAATTTCTGAAGCGATTAATAATAAGAAAGATATCTGGAAAGAGCTCAAGGCTCTGGGCCTTCTGCCAAAGACAAGAGAGGAGCTTCATGGTTTCTCACCGGAAGAGCTCAATGCCCACTTTGCAGGGGTGTCGATCTCCCAAAATGAGGGTGATGAAGAACTTGACAGCGTCCTGACCACTGCCAGTGATGACGGTTTTGTTTTCCGAGAAGTCAGCTTCTCGGACGTGGTTCTGGCTGTTGCCCACTTCTCATCACAAGCCAGAGGGGAAGACGACATTCCCCAAAGTATAGTGGCTAAGGCTCTTCCGTTTGTGGGAGATCATATTGTTAAGATCTTTAACTCCTCTCTGTCCAGTGGCATTTTTCCGGGAGCTTGGAGGGGAGCTCGGTTGGTGCCTTTGAAGAAGAAACCTGTCCCATCTACGGTGTCAGATTTCCGACCAATTGCCCTGCTGAGTTTCCTTTCTAAGGTCCTTGAAAAAATCGTACACGACCAAATAACCAACTTCTTACGAGAAAATAATACTTTGGACCCGATGCAGACTGGTTTTCGACAGAATCACAGTACACAGACAGCACTACTGAAACTGACGGAGGACATAAGATCAGGCATTGACAACAACAAAAAACTATTGACTATTTTGTTAATGTTTGATTTTAGCAAAGCATTCGACACCATCTCACACACTAAACTGCTGCGTAAGCTGATGCGCATGGGATTCTCCAGGAGTGTTCTCCTGTGGCTTAAGTCATATATCATGGGGAGACGACAGAAAGTCGTCACAATCACAAACGGGGATTCAGGTTGGCTAACCACCAATCTTGGCGTTCCACAGGGCTCAGTCCTGGGACCCCTGCTTTTCAGCCTGTACATAAACGACTTACAAGACGCACTCGACTTAGATGGTGTCGAACACATACTTTACGCTGACGACTTGCAAACCTACACACAAGTGACCCTGAAAGGTCTTCGTGATGGTATCGGTCGCATGTCGGCTGTAGCACAAGCAGTGTCGAACTGGGCAACGTCAGCTGGCCTGCGCCTCAATGTCGGCAAGACAAAGGCGATCATTTTTGGATCTGATCACAACATCAAACAGGTTCAGAGCCTCGACTTGCAAGGCATTGAGATACAGACCGGCGTACACGTTCCCTTTGTCGATACAGTCACCAACCTCGGCGTGGTGATGGACGGAGGGTTGACATGGAAGCCGCAACTGAATGCGGTCAGTAGAAAGGTAAATAGGGCTCTGTATAGCTTAAAACTTTTCCGTTCAAGCACCACAGAGATACTGAGGAAGCAGCTGGCATGTGCACTGGTACTACCTCACTTAGATTATTGCTCAGTGGTTCTTCTTGATGTGTCAGGGGAGCTCCAGACACGACTACAACGTCTGCAGAATGCATGTGTGAGATACATATGTGGTGTTAGGCGGGATGAGCATATCACCGCCTACAGGAAAAAACTGGACTGGTTAGATTTGAAGGTGAGGAGGGAGTATTTTATGGGGCTGCTGCTTTACAAAGCGGTTGTCATGCGGCAGCCACCGTATCTTACTGCCCTCTTTGAAAAAAACCAGGCCAGGACTTCAAGTAGGGGTGGTATGAAAGAGCTCTCGGTTCCGGGGTCGCGCACCGATAAGGGCCTTTTTTCATTCAGAGTTCAAGGTGCGCACCTCTGGAATTCGCTCCCGAGCAGTGTGAGGTGCCTGCCATCTTTTTGTAAATTTAAAACGGCATTAAACAGGCACCTTAAGCAATTACATGGTGAGGAGTACGTTCAGAATAAAAGATGAGTCGAGTATTTATTTAGGCTATTTATTTATTTAAATTATTTATTTATTTAATTTATTTATTTATTAAACTTATTTATTTAATTTATTTATTTATTAAAACTTATTTATTTAATTTATTTATTTATTAAAACTTATTTATTTATTTATTTAACTTATTTATTTATTTAAATTTATTTATTTATTTATTTAATTTAATTATTTATCTTGTCTATTTATGTATTCGACGTATTTATTTATTAATTTATTTATTTATTTATTAAATATTTTTAGTGTTAATTAAGTGTGAATGTATTTATTAGCGTGATTGTTAAAGTGTTATGAATGAGTGTGTTTTAAGTTTGGACGTGATAGTGTACGCAAAGAGTTAGCAAAGTATATGTATGTATTCTTATTTATATGTTATCTTTATTGTATTTATATTTATTCTATGTATTATTATTTTTTTTTTTTTTTTTTTGACGAAGCGTTTTATGTGATATTTGACTGTGTTCATTGCATTTAGATTTTATAAACTGACGAACTGATAAAGTGAATTATTATTTTAACAAGAAATATGCAATAAGAGAAAGTAAGATAACAATTATATTAAACCGACTGTTATTTTTTAATTATAAATACAACTACATGTACATGAAATTGTAAGATTTTGTCTTCTGATGAATAAAAAGTATATCTATCTATCTATCTATCTATTTTGAAATAATCTCGAAATTTGTTACATGCCAGCAAACGAGTAATGTGTAATTACACCGTATAATACTATAGACACACATATTTCGTACTCTTCCTGCCGAGCCCCTAACACAAAAAAGTACACGATTCATCTACTACAGCTAATTTAAATATTATCAAAACAATTTTGTAGAAACACTGCGTATTTTTAAATCATAGCGAATTTTTTAGTGCAAGCAAAAAAGTAATGTATAGTTACATCGTATGATGTAATAAACCCACCTATTTCATACTAATCCTGCCAAGCCTCTATCCAAAAAAGTTCGCTATCCCCCTCTACACCCATTTTAATGCTTTCATAGGTTTTATTGCACAGACCTTCATAATTTTAAGTGAACTCGATATCTATTGGTGACTAGAAGCGAATAATTTACCCTTAAATCGTATGATAGAATTAACGCACGTTGTGCTTACTCTTCCCGCGGAGCCTCCGACCCAGAGAACTTCGCGTTCCCCCTCTACAACCCGTTTTAACGCTTTCAAAATAACTTCTTGTATACAACTGCGTATTTTGGAATATGTCTTCTTCCTTCATTTCGGAAGAGCCTAGTAATTTTAAGTTACATCGTATAATTCGATGAATGCACTGTTTTCGTACTCTTCCTGCCGAGCCTCTAACCCAAAGCAACTCACGGTTCCGCCTCTACAACTGCTTCTAATGTTTTCAATATTTTTTATTGTATTGACACTGCACATTTTTAAGGAATCTCGGTATTTTTACCGTGCCAGCAAATGAGTAATGTGTAATTACACCGTATAATACTACAGACACACATATTTCGTACTCTTCCTACCGAGCCCCTAACACAAGAATGTATACGATTCATCTACTACAGCTAATTTAAATGTTATCAAAACAATTTTTGTAGAGACACTGCGTATTTTGAAATAATCCCGGAATTTTTTCGTGCATGCAAAAAAAGTAATGTATAGTTACATCGTATGGTGTAATAAACGCACCTATTTCTTACGAATCCTGCCAAGCCTCTATCCAAAAAAGTTCGCATCCCCCTCTACACCCATTTTAATGCTTTCATAAGGTTTTATTGCACAGACCTTCATATTTTTAAGTGAATTCGATATCTATTGGTGACTGGAAGCGAATAATTTACCCTTAAATCGTATGACAGAATTAACGCACGTTCTGCTTACGCTTCCCGCGGAGCCTCCGAGCCAGAGAAATTCGCGTTCCCCCTCTACAACCCGTTTTAACGCTTTCAAAATAATTTCTTGTATACAACTGCGTATTTTGGAATATGTCTTCTTCTTTCATTTCGGAAGCGCCTAGTAATTTTAAGTTGCATCGTATAATTCGATGAATGCACTGTTTCGTACTTATCCTGCCGAGCCTCTAACCCAAAGCAGCTCACGGTTCCGCCTCTACAACTGCTTCTAATGTTTTCAATATTTTTTATTGTATTGACACTGCACATTTTTAAGGAATCTCGGTATTTTTACCGTGCCAGCAAATGAGTAATGTGTAATTACACCGTATAATACTACAGACACACATATTTCGTACTCTTCCTACCGAGCCCCTAACACAAGAATGTATACGATTCATCTACTACAGCTAATTTAAATGTTATCAAAACAATTTTTGTAGAGACACTGCGTATTTTGAAATAATCCCGGAATTTTTTCGTGCATGCAAAAAAAGTAATGTATAGTTACATCGTATGATGTAATAAACGCACCTATTTCTTACGAATCCTGCCAAGCCTCTATCCAAAAAAGTTCGCATCCCCCTCTACACCCATTTTAATGCTTTCATAAGGTTTTATTGCACAGACCTTCATATTTTTAAGTGAATTCGATATCTATTGGTGACTGGAAGCGAATAATTTACCCTTAAATCGTATGACAGAATTAACGCACGTTCTGCTTACTCTTCCCGCTGAGCCTCCGACCCAGAGAACTTCGCGTTTCCCCTCTACAACCCGTTTTAACGCTTTCAAAATAATTTCTTGTATACAACTACGTATTTTGGAATATGTCTTCTTTTTTCATTTCGGAAGAGCCTAGTAATTTTAAGTTACATCGTATAATTCGATGAATGCACTGTTTTCGTACTCTTCCTACCGAGCCCCTAACACAAGAATGTATACGATTCATCTACGACAGCTAATTTAAATGTTATCAAAACAATTTTTGTAGAGACACTGCGTATTTTGAAATAATCTCGGAATTTTTTCGTGCATGCAATAAAAGTAATCTATAGTTACATCGTATGATGTAATAAACGCACCTTTTTCTTACGAATCCTGCCAAGCCTCTATCCAAAAAAGTTCGCATCCCCCTCTACACCCATTTTAATGCTTTCATAAGGTTTTATTGCACAGACCTTCATATTTTTAAGTGAATTCGATATCTATTGGTGACTGGAAGCGAATAATTTACCCTTAAATCGTATGACAGAATTAACGCACGTTCTGCTTACTCTTCCCGCGGAGCCTCCGAGCCAGAGAACTTCGCGTTCCCCCTCTACAACCCGTTTTAACGCTTTCAAAATAATTTCTTGTATACAACTGCGTATTTTGGAATATGTCTTCTTCTTTCATTTCGGAAGCGCCTAGTAATTTTAAGTTGCATCGTATAATTCGATGAATGCACTGTTTCGTACTTATCCTGCCGAGCCTCTAACCCAAAGCAGCTCACGGTTCCGCCTCTACAACTGCTTCTAATGTTTTCAATATTTTTTATTGTATTGACACTGCACATTTTTAAGGAATCTCGGTATTTTTACCGTGCCAGCAAATGAGTAATGTGTAATTACACCGTATAATACTACAGACACACATATTTCGTACTCTTCCTACCGAGCCCCTAACACAAGAATGTATACGATTCATCTACTACAGCTAATTTAAATGTTATCAAAACAATTTTTGTAGAGACACTGCGTATTTTGAAATAATCCCGGAATTTTTTCGTGCATGCAAAAAAAGTAATGTATAGTTACATCGTATGATGTAATAAACGCACCTATTTCTTACGAATCCTGCCAAGCCTCTATCCAAAAAAGTTCGCATCCCCCTCTACACCCATTTTAATGCTTTCATAAGGTTTTATTGCACAGACCTTCATATTTTTAAGTGAATTCGATATCTATTGGTGACTGGAAGCGAATAATTTACCCTTAAATCGTATGACAGAATTAACGCACGTTCTGCTTACTCTTCCCGCTGAGCCTCCGACCCAGAGAACTTCGCGTTTCCCCTCTACAACCCGTTTTAACGCTTTCAAAATAACTTCTTGTATACAACTGCGTATTTTGGAATATGTCTTCTTCCTTCATTTCGGAAGAGCCTAGTAATTTTAAGTTACATCGTATAATTCGATGAATGCACTGTTTTCGTACTCTTCCTGCCGAGCCTCTAACCCAAAGCAACTCACGGTTCCGCCTCTACAACTGCTTCTAATGTTTTCAATATTTTTTATTGTATTGACACTGCACATTTTTAAGGAATCTCGGTATTTTTACCGTGCCAGCAAATGAGTAATGTGTAATTACACCGTATAATACTACAGACACACATATTTCGTACTCTTCCTACCGAGCCCCTAACACAAGAATGTATACGATTCATCTACTACAGCTAATTTAAATGTTATCAAAACAATTTTTGTAGAGACACTGCGTATTTTGAAATAATCCCGGAATTTTTTCGTGCATGCAAAAAAAGTAATGTATAGTTACATCGTATGGTGTAATAAACGCACCTATTTCTTACGAATCCTGCCAAGCCTCTATCCAAAAAAGTTCGCATCCCCCTCTACACCCATTTTAATGCTTTCATAAGGTTTTATTGCACAGACCTTCATATTTTTAAGTGAATTCGATATCTATTGGTGACTGGAAGCGAATAATTTACCCTTAAATCGTATGACAGAATTAACGCACGTTCTGCTTACGCTTCCCGCGGAGCCTCCGAGCCAGAGAAATTCGCGTTCCCCCTCTACAACCCGTTTTAACGCTTTCAAAATAATTTCTTGTATACAACTGCGTATTTTGGAATATGTCTTCTTCTTTCATTTCGGAAGCGCCTAGTAATTTTAAGTTGCATCGTATAATTCGATGAATGCACTGTTTCGTACTTATCCTGCCGAGCCTCTAACCCAAAGCAGCTCACGGTTCCGCCTCTACAACTGCTTCTAATGTTTTCAATATTTTTTATTGTATTGACACTGCACATTTTTAAGGAATCTCGGTATTTTTACCGTGCCAGCAAATGAGTAATGTGTAATTACACCGTATAATACTACAGACACACATATTTCGTACTCTTCCTACCGAGCCCCTAACACAAGAATGTATACGATTCATCTACTACAGCTAATTTAAATGTTATCAAAACAATTTTTGTAGAGACACTGCGTATTTTGAAATAATCCCGGAATTTTTTCGTGCATGCAAAAAAAGTAATGTATAGTTACATCGTATGATGTAATAAACGCACCTATTTCTTACGAATCCTGCCAAGCCTCTATCCAAAAAAGTTCGCATCCCCCTCTACACCCATTTTAATGCTTTCATAAGGTTTTATTGCACAGACCTTCATATTTTTAAGTGAATTCGATATCTATTGGTGACTGGAAGCGAATAATTTACCCTTAAATCGTATGACAGAATTAACGCACGTTCTGCTTACTCTTCCCGCTGAGCCTCCGACCCAGAGAACTTCGCGTTTCCCCTCTACAACCCGTTTTAACGCTTTCAAAATAATTTCTTGTATACAACTACGTATTTTGGAATATGTCTTCTTTTTTCATTTCGGAAGAGCCTAGTAATTTTAAGTTACATCGTATAATTCGATGAATACACTGTTTTCGTACTCTTCCTACCGAGCCCCTAACACAAGAATGTATACGATTCATCTACGACAGCTAATTTAAATGTTATCAAAACAATTTTTGTAGAGACACTGCGTATTTTGAAATAATCTCGGAATTTTTTCGTGCATGCAATAAAAGTAATCTATAGTTACATCGTATGATGTAATAAACGCACCTTTTTCTTACGAATCCTGCCAAGCCTCTATCCAAAAAAGTTCGCATCCCCCTCTACACCCATTTTAATGCTTTCATAAGGTTTTATTGCACAGACCTTCATATTTTTAAGTGAATTCGATATCTATTGGTGACTGGAAGCGAATAATTTACCCTTAAATCGTATGACAGAATTAACGCACGTTCTGCTTACTCTTCCCGCGGAGCCTCCGAGCCAGAGAACTTCGCGTTCCCCCTCTACAACCCGTTTTAACGCTTTCAAAATAATTTCTTGTATACAACTGCGTATTTTGGAATATGTCTTCTTCTTTCATTTCGGAAGCGCCTAGTAATTTTAAGTTGCATCGTATAATTCGATGAATGCACTGTTTCGTACTTATCCTGCCGAGCCTCTAACCCAAAGCAGCTCACGGTTCCGCCTCTACAACTGCTTCTAATGTTTTCAATATTTTTTATTGTATTGACACTGCACATTTTTAAGGAATCTCGGTATTTTTACCGTGCCAGCAAATGAGTAATGTGTAATTACACCGTATAATACTACAGACACACATATTTCGTACTCTTCCTACCGAGCCCCTAACACAAGAATGTATACGATTCATCTACTACAGCTAATTTAAATGTTATCAAAACAATTTTTGTAGAGACACTGCGTATTTTGAAATAATCCCGGAATTTTTTCGTGCATGCAAAAAAAGTAATGTATAGTTACATCGTATGATGTAATAAACGCACCTATTTCTTACGAATCCTGCCAAGCCTCTATCCAAAAAAGTTCGCATCCCCCTCTACACCCATTTTAATGCTTTCATAAGGTTTTATTGCACAGACCTTCATATTTTTAAGTGAATTCGATATCTATTGGTGACTGGAAGCGAATAATTTACCCTTAAATCGTATGACAGAATTAACGCACGTTCTGCTTACTCTTCCCGCTGAGCCTCCGACCCAGAGAACTTCGCGTTTCCCCTCTACAACCCGTTTTAACGCTTTCAAAATAATTTCTTGTATACAACTACGTATTTTGGAATATGTCTTCTTTTTTCATTTCGGAAGAGCCTAGTAATTTTAAGTTACATCGTATAATTCGATGAATGCACTGTTTTCGTACTCTTCCTACCGAGCCCCTAACACAAGAATGTATACGATTCATCTACGACAGCTAATTTAAATGTTATCAAAACAATTTTTGTAGAGACACTGCGTATTTTGAAATAATCTCGGAATTTTTTCGTGCATGCAATAAAAGTAATCTATAGTTACATCGTATGATGTAATAAACGCACCTTTTTCTTACGAATCCTGCCAAGCCTCTATCCAAAAAAGTTCGCATCCCCCTCTACACCCATTTTAATGCTTTCATAAGGTTTTATTGCACAGACCTTCATATTTTTAAGTGAATTCGATATCTATTGGTGACTGGAAGCGAATAATTTACCCTTAAATCGTATGACAGAATTAACGCACGTTCTGCTTACTCTTCCCGCGGAGCCTCCGAGCCAGAGAACTTCGCGTTCCCCCTCTACAACCCGTTTTAACGCTTTCAAAATAATTTCTTGTATACAACTGCGTATTTTGGAATATGTCTTCTTCTTTCATTTCGGAAGAGCCTAGTAATTTTAAGTTACATCGTATAATTCGATGAATGCACTGTTTTCGTACTCTTCCTGCCGAGCCTCTAACCCAAAGCAACTCACGATTCCGCCTCTACAACTGCTTCTAATGTTTTCAATATTTTTTATTGTATTGACACTGCACATTTTTAAGGAATCTCGGTATTTTTACCGTGCCAGCAAATGAGTAATGTGTAATTACACCGTATAATACTACAGACACACATATTTCGCTTTCTTACTGCCGAGCCCCTAACACAAGAATGTATACGATTCATCTACTACAGCTAATTTAAATGTCATCAAAACAATTTTTGTAGAGACACTGCGTATTTTGAAATAATCTCGGAATTTTTTCGTGTATGCAAAAAAAGTAATGTATAGTTACATCGTATGATGTAATAAACGCACCTATTTCTTACTAATCCTGCCAAGCCTCTATCCAAAAAAGTTCGCATCCCCCTCTACACCCATTTTAATGCTTTCATAAGGTTTTATTGCACAGACCTTCATATTATTAAGTGAATTCGATATCTATTGGTGACTGGAAGCGAATAATTTACCCTTAAATCGTATGACAGAATTAACGCACGTTCTGCTTACTCTTCCCGCGGAGCCTCCGAGCCAGAGAACTTCGCGTTCCCCCTCTACAACCCGTTTTAACGCTTTCAAAATAATTTCTTGTATACAACTGCATATTTTGGAATATGTCTTCTTCTTTCATTTCGGAAGCGCCTAGTAATTTTAAGTTACATCGTATAATTCGATGAATGCACTGTTTTCGTACTCTTCCTGCCGAGCCTCTAACCCAAAGCAACTCACGATTCCGCCTCTACAACTGCTTCTAATGTTTTCAATATTTTTTATTGTATTGACACTGCACATTTTTAAGGAATCTCGGTATTTTTACCGTGCCAGCAAATGAGTAATGTGTAATTACACCGTATAACACTACAGACACACATATTTCGCTTTCTTACTGCCGAGCCCCTAACACAAGAATGTATACGATTCATCTACTACAGCTAATTTAAATGTCATCAAAACAATTTTTGTAGAGACACTGCGTATTTTGAAATAATCTCGGAATTTTTTCGTGCATGCAAAAAAAGTAATGTATAGTTACATCGTATGATGTAATAAACGCACCTATTTCTTACGAATCCTGCCAAGCCTCTATCCAAAAAAGTTCCCATCCCCCTCTACACCCATTTTAATGCTTTCATATGGTTTTATTGCACAGACCTTCATATTATTAAGTGAATTCGATATCTATTGATGACTGGAAGCGAATAATTTACCCTTAAATCGTATGATAGAATTAACGCACGTTCTGCTTACTCTTCCCGCTGAACCTCCGACCCAGAGAACTTCGCGTTCCCCCTCTACAACCCGTTTTAACACTTTCAAAATAATTTCTTGTATACAACTACGTATTTTGGAATATGTCTTCTTTTTTCATTTCGGAAGAGCCTAGTAATTTTAAGTTACATCGTATAATTCGATGAATGCACTGTTTTCGTACTCTTCCTACCGAGCCCCTAACACAAGAATGTATACGATTCATCTACGACAGCTAATTTAAATGTTATCAAAACAATTTTTGTAGAGACACTGCGTATTTTGAAATAATCTCGGAATTTTTTCGTGCATGCAATAAAAGTAATCTATAGTTACATCGTATGATGTAATAAACGCACCTTTTTCTTACGAATCCTGCCAAGCCTCTATCCAAAAAAGTTCGCATCCCCCTCTACACCCATTTTAATGCTTTCATAAGGTTTTATTGCACAGACCTTCATATTTTTAAGTGAATTTGATATCTATTGGTGACTGGAAGCGAATAATCTACCCTTAAATCGTATGACAGAATTAACGCACGTTCTGCTTACTCTTCCCGCGGAGCCTCCGAGCCAGAGAACTTCGCGTTCCCCCTCTACAACCCGTTTTAACGCTTTCAAAATAATTTCTTGTATACAACTGCGTATTTTGGAATATGTCTTCTTCTTTCATTTCGGAAGAGCCTAGTAATTTTAAGTTACATCGTATAATTCGATGAATGCACTGTTTTCGTACTCTTCCTGCCGAGCCTCTAACCCAAAGCAACTCACGATTCCGCCTCTACAACTGCTTCTAATGTTTTCAATATTTTTTATTGTATTGACACTGCACATTTTTAAGGAATCTCGGTATTTTTACCGTGCCAGCAAATGAGTAATGTGTAATTACACCGTATAATACTACAGACACACATATTTCGCTTTCTTACTGCCGAGCCCCTAACACAAGAATGTATACGATTCATCTACTACAGCTAATTTAAATGTCATCAAAACAATTTTTGTAGAGACACTGCGTATTTTGAAATAATCTCGGAATTTTTTCGTGCATGCAAAAAAAGTAATGTATAGTTACATCGTATGATGTAATAAACGCACCTATTTCTTACTAATCCTGCCAAGCCTCTATCCAAAAAAGTTCGCATCCCCCTCTACACCCATTTTAATGCTTTCATATGGTTTTATTGCACAGACCTTCATATTATTAAGTGAATTCGATATCTATTGGTGACTGGAAGCGAATAATTTACCCTTAAATCGTATGACAGAATTAACGCACGTTCTGCTTACTCTTCCCGCTGAGCCTCCGAGCCAGAGAACTTCGCCTTCCCCCTCTACAACCCGTTTTAACGCTTTCAAAATAATTTCTTGTATACAACTGCGTATTTTGGAATATGTCTTCTTCTTTCATTTCGGAAGCGCCTAGTAATTTTAAGTTACGTCGTATAATTCGATGAATACACTGTTTCGTACTTATCCTGCCGAGCCTCTAACCCAAAGCAGCTCACGGTTCCGCCTGTACAACTGCTTCTAATGTTTTCAATATTTTTTATTGTATTGACACTGCACATTTTTAAGGAATCTCGGTATTTTTACCATGCCAGCAAATGAGTAATGTGTAATTACACCGTATAATACTACAGACACACTTATTTCGTACTCTTCCTGCCGAGCCCCTAACACAAGAATGTATACGATTCATCTACTACAGCTAATTGAAATGTTATCAAAACAATTTTTGTAGAGACACTGCGTATTTTGAAATAATCTCGGAATTTTTTCGTGCATGCAAAAAAAGTAATGTATAGTTACATCGTATGATGTAATAAACGCACCTTTTTCTTACGAATCCTGCCAAGCCTCTATCCAAAAAAGTTCGCATCCCCCTCTACACCCATTTTAATGCTTTCATAAGGTTTTATTGCACAGACCTTCATATTTTTAAGTGAATTCGTTATCTATTGGTGACTGGAAGCGAATAATTTACCCTTAAATCGTATGACAGAATTAACGCACGTTCTGCTTACTCTTCCCGCGGAGCCTCCGAGCCAGAGAACTTCGCGTTCCCCCTCTACAACCCGTTTTAACGCTTTCAAAATAATTTCTTGTATACAACTGCATATTTTGGAATATGTCTTCTTCTTTCATTTCGGAAGCGCCTAGTAATTTTAAGTTACATCGTATAATTCGATGAATGCACTGTTTTCGTACTCTTCCTGCCGAGCCTCTAACCCAAAGCAACTCACGATTCCGCCTCTACAACTGCTTCTAATGTTTTCAATATTTTTTATTGTATTGACACTGCACATTTTTAAGGAATCTCGGTATTTTTACCGTGCCAGCAAATCAGTAATGTGTAATTACACCGTATAATACTACAGACACACATATTTCGTACTCTTCCTACCCAGCCCCTAACACAAGAATGTATACGATTCATATACTACAGCTAATTTAAATGTTATCAAAACAATTTTTGTAGAGACACTGCGTATGTTGAAATAATCCCGGAATTTTTTCGTGCATGCAAAAAAAGTAATGTATAGTTACATCGTATGATGTAATAAACGCACCTATTTCTTACGAATCCTGCCAAGCCTCTATCCAAAAAAGTTCGCATCCCCCTCTACACCCATTTTAATGCTTTCATAAGGTTTTATTGCACAGACCTTCATATTTTTAAGTGAATTCGATATCTATTGGTGACTGGAAGCGAATAATTTACCCTTAAATCGTATGACAGAATTAACGCACGTTCTGCTTACTCTTCCCGCGGAGCCTCCGAGCCAGAGAACTTCGCGTTCCCCCTCTACAACCCGTTTTAACGCTTTCAAAATAATTTCTTGTATACAACTGCGTATTTTGGAATATGTCTTCTTCTTTCATTTCGGAAGCGCCTAGTAATTTTAAGTTACATCGTATAATTCAATGAATGCACTGTTTCGAACTTATCCTGCCGAGCCTCTAACCCAAAGCAGCTCACGGTTCCGCCTGTACAACTGCTTGTAATGTTTTCAATATTTTTCATTGTATTGACACTGCACATTTTTAAGGAATCTCGGTATTTTTACCGTGCCAGCAAATGAGTAATGTGTAATTACACCGTATAATACTACAGACACACATATTTCGTACTCTTCCTACCGAGCCCCTAACACAAGAATGTACACGATGCATCTACTACATCTAATTTAAATGTTATCAAAACAATTTTTGTTGAGACACTGCGTATTTTGAAATAATCCCGGAATTTTTTCGTGCATGCAAAAAAAGTAATGTATAGTTACATCGTATGATTTAATAAACGCACCTATTTCTTACGAATCCTGCCAAGCCTCTATCCAAAAAAGTTCGCATCCCCCTCTACACCCATTTTAATGCTTTCATAAGGTTTTATTGCACAGACCTTCATATTTTTAAGTGAATTCGATATCTATTGGTGACTGGAAGCGAATAATTTACCCTTAAATCGTATGACAGAATTAACGCACGTTCTGCTTACTCTTCCCGCGGAGCCTCCGAGCCAGATAACTTCGCGTTCCCCCTCTACAACCCGTTTTAACGCTTTCAAAATAATTTCTTGTATACAACTGCATATTTTGGAATATGTCTTCTTCTTTCATTTCGGAAGCGCCTAGTAATTTTAAGTTACATCGTATAATTCGATGAATGCACTGTTTTCGTACTCTTCCTGCCGAGCCTCTAACCCAAAGCAACTCACGGTTCCGCCTCTACAACTGCTTCTAATGTTTTCAATATTTTTTATTGTATTGACACTGCACATTTTTAAGGAATCTCGGTATTTTTACCGTGCCAGCAAATGAGTAATGTGTAATTACACCGTATAATACTACAGACACACATATTTCGTACTCTTCCTGCCGAGCCCCTAACACAAGAATGTATACGATTCATCTACTACAGCTAATTTAAATGTCATCAAAACAATTTTTGTAGAGACACTGCGTATTTTGAAATAATCTCGGAATTTTTTCGTGCATGCAAAAAAAGTAATGTATAGTTACATCGTATGATGTTATAAACGCACCTATTTCTTACTAATCCTGCCAAGCCTCTATCCAAAAGGTTCGCATCCCCCTCTACACCCATTTTAATGCTTTCATAAGGTTTTATTGCACAGACCTTCATATTTTTAAGTGAATTCGATATCTATTGATGACTGGAAGCGAATAATTTACCCTTAAATCGTATGATAGAATTAACGCACGTTCTGCTTACTCTTCCCGCTGAGCCTCCGACCCAGAGAACTTCGCGTTCCCCCTCTACAACCCATTTTAACGCTTTCAAAATAATTTCTTGTATACAACTACGTATTTTGGAATATGTCTTCTTTTTTCATTTCGGAAGAGCCTAGTAATTTTAAGTTACATCGTATAATTCGATGAATGCACTGTTTTCGTACTCTTCCTGCCGAGCCTCTAACCCAAAGCAGCTCACGGTTCCGCCTCTACAACTGCTTCTAATGTTTTCAATATTTTTTATTGTATTGACACTGCACATTTTTAAGGAATCTCGGTATTTTTACCGTGCCAGCAAATGAGTAATGTGTAATTACACCGTATAATACTACAGACACACATATTTCGTACTCTTCCTGCCGAGCCCCTAACACATGAAAGTACACGATCCTCCCCCCCCCCCCCCAAGAACTACGTTTATCGCTTTTATAATGGTGTTTTGCATAGACACTGCATATTTTTAAGTAAACTCGATATTGTTTGGTAACTAAAAACGAATAATTTATACTTAAATTGTATGATACAATTGACGTGGTTATTTAGTGAAATGTCGTACGTAAAAGGCCCTGTCCCATCCGCTTTCAAATCGAATGAAAAATTGGGCATTCCGACACTATAATTTTTAAAAGATGGTTACGTACATTAGTGCTATTTTTTAAAACAAATCCAGTGTCCAAAACTCAAAATTCGATTAAACGGCACTCTACGCAGACGTAAGGTAGGTAAAAATAATCCCTATGTGTACTTAGGAAACTATAGAGTTAATAATATCTGTGACGAACCGGAAAAACAACTATAGTCCATTTTTTGCGTTTTCTAGATATTAATGTTTTACTGTTTGTACTGATATGCCAAATAGAATCACAAGAGATTTGCAGTGAAATCAGTTTTGCGAGTATAAACAGTTTTCTAATTTCAGATTTCAGTAAAAAACTGTAGAGGTCAGTTCCGTAACACTTATCTAGATACTGTTTATTAGATCTTTTAGTACAACTAAAAAGTATTTTTCGTTACTTAATAGTACATATAACTTATTTGCAAAATAGTCCTCATGTTAAGTCTAAGATTTATGAGAGCAGTTTCAAGTAAAATTTCAGTTCCGTATCCGGTCTGTTCGGTAAGACCCTCTGAAAAGTATTATTAAAATAAAAGGCATTTTCAATCTTTTCATATTATAATCTAATAATACTACGTGATTCTACGGCTACAAATACATAAACAGTCATGCAAAGTTAAGTCTTGCAAATTCAGAAGAATCAGTGCAATCTGGGGGTAAAAATCAACAATTACTAACTAGCAAAACTGCAAATAAATATATATATATATATATATATATATATATATATATATATATTTATAGTTCTACTAAGCTATCGTACTCATTACGGAACGATAACTTGAGCGAGAACGCGAAAATTGCAAAAGTTGACGACAAGCCATCTCTCTCGCAGATATTGTGTGCTTTGAGGCCGCTTTCGGCTCGCTGTTGCTTCTGAATACTTTGTGTCACTGAGATTGGTGTGCGGAATTCTCATCCTCGTTTAGCACAAGTGCATATATTTTAGCTCATTCGGTGGCTGTAATTATCAACATGAATGGGGTACAAATTTGTCCTCATTGCCACCAAGAAGTCACAGCAGGTGTTTTCTGCTCTGGTGACGAGTGCTCAAATCTGTTTCACACTTCTTGTGCTGGACCTGGTAGAGCAGTTATGGATGCCATGGGCCGCTTTAAATGCTGTGTGAAAAATAAAAATAAAAAGAACCTCTCAACATCTGATCTGCGCTATGCCCTTTCTCATCGGGATCTAGATGTTCCCATCCAAGTGGACTCTGGCAATTCTTCGAGAGCGCACTCACCAATTCTGGAGGAAACCTCAGATGACTTGAGTAATCTTGTCTGTGAGTTCCATAAGCTTGCTAATTGGATGAAGCTGCAGCTACGTGCAGTTAGTGATAATGTTGAAGCATCTAGCAAATCGATTCTAACAACAAATCAAAAATTGCAGGCTATTCATCAGGGGCTGGCAAATTTTGATGGGAGAATCTTGAATAACACTGAGGAAATTGCGAGTATGAATCAGAAGTTGAGTGAGTTGACAGGATAGCTTGATGCGGTGGAGCTACCCATTGGTCCTGTGGCCAACAAGGGTCCATCTGAGGCATCAGTTGAATCTATGGCTGCCGAACTACAAGACCGTTTTCATAGATCCTCGAACATTATTATGTACAATCTCCCTCTAGATGCCAATCAACAAGATATAGTTACTGTTCGTCAGATTTTGCAAGTTATTGAGAATGTCAACCTTGATTACATCTCTGTACATAGATTCTCCAAATCCACAAGAGAGAATTCTCCACCTCCCATTCTTATCAGAATGATATCCAGCGATCAAGTGGGCAGAGTTCTCAGGAACTGGGAACGTCTCCCACCAGGTGTTCAGATGTCAGCTGATCGCACTAAGGTTCAAAGGGATGAGTTTAAAAAGCTGAAGATGGAGGCGGTTGCGCATAACAAGGATCACCCCAAAAATAAACTTAAGGCAAAATATGTGAATGGAACAGCTACACTTGTCAAGGATCAAAAAGAGCATCAAAAAAAGGTTCCAAAAAACTAACTAAGGTGGTTGGTACGGAGTTCTCATTATACTACCAGAATGTTCACTCTTTAAAAAAAGCAGAGAGGCTTTTGGAATTAACTAATATTCACAATTCTTGTTCCTTGCCAGATGTCATCGCTTTCTCAGAGACCTGGTTACTTTCAAGCATCAATTCCAGTGAACTTGGTCTCGAGGGTTACTCAGTATACAGAGATGATAGGGACGTGTCCAGAGCAGGTGTGTCCAGAGGTGGAGGAGTTTTGGTGGCCATCAAGAACCACATTTTTGTCAACGTAATACCGGTGAGAACCAAGGTTGATCTTTTGTTTCTTAAAGTTTCTCCTAACAAGTATACAAAAATAATTGTTGGTGTAGTATACATTAGGCCTCAATATATACTTGCTGACTACATTGAATTTAACACTGTAGTGGAGAACATCATGCAGCAGTTTCCGGATCATAAACTTATCCTCCTCGGTGACTTCAACCTTCCAAGCGTGTGTTGGAGTTCCGATCCTCTCTGCTTCTCTCAGACTGGTTACCTGTGCCCTGATGAGAGAGAGTGTACTGCCTCTGTCTGTGCCACCATGTCTCTTCTCAATCTGATTCAAGTCTACCCTGTCCACCATGGCAAGGGATACAGTCTGGACCTCCTGTTCGCTCCGGCAGGACTCGTATCATCTCATGATGTAGTAGATTAGCTGGTTTCAACGGACGAGCACCATCTTCCAGGCCTCTTCACTGTCAAGACTACGGTTCAAGCTAATATCACGTTTCTCAGAAAGCGCAATTTTATTAAAGCAAACTATGATAGTATTAACCATGCCCTCCGGTGAATTGGGACCCCCTGATGGGTAGTGGCAATTCCGATAATAGTCTTAAATTACTATATGAAGTCCTCGATGATGTTGTTGATAAGTTTGTGCCCTACACCTCAGAGGCTCCCGGTTCATATCCCCGATGGTATGACATCGAATTAAAATGTATGATTATTGATAAGAAGAAAGCGCATTGTCGATGGAAGATCTTTGGTTTACTTTGTGATTATATTGAGTTTAAGAGGCTTAGAGCTTGCTGTATTAGGTTATCTAGGTTAAAATATAGAATTTATATACAATCAGTTGAAAGTAATCTAAAGAGAAACCTTAGTGTTTTTGGTCTTATGTTAAATCACTAAATTCTAGCGATAGGATTCCTGGTAACCTGTACTATGATGACGAGGCCTCCTCGTCGGACCTCCAGAGCGCTGACATGTTTGCTAGTTTTTTTGGGTCTACTTACAAGGATAACGCTTATATGTATAACAATAGCAGCTGCGCGGCCGGTGCTCTTGACTTTGAGGGGGAGGCTTTGTCTCATATTACTGTCACTAGTGAAATGGCTACGTGTGAGATACTTAGGCTAAAGGATAATGCTAATACCGGTCCGGAGGTTACACCGCCTTATTTTCTAAAGCGATGTTGGAATGTACTTGAAGCGCCGGTGCTGCAAATCTTAAATCAATCACTTACTGAAGGTATTTTTCCAGAGCCTTGGAAATTTTCTTACATTCTGCCTGTCCATAAAAATGGCGACAGGCGGAATGTGAGAAATTATAGGCCCATTTCCATTATTGGTACATTGTCTAAATTATTAGATGCTATAGTTGCTAACGTTTTAATTGATAATTTGCTGGTACATCTCTCCAGAGACCAGCATGGCTTCATTAAAGGTAGATCTACTTTATCGAATCTCTTAGTGTTTAATAACGACCTGACGGAGGCCTTGGAGAGTTCGAGCCAGATGGATGCCATCTACACAGACTTCTCCAAGGCCTTCGACACAGTAGTTCATGATCTCCTCATAGACAAGTTATGGAATTTAGGTATTCGGGGTAATTTAATAAATTGGTTGAAGTCGTACTTAAGTGGTCGAAGTTTTGCTGTTAGAATCAACAATTGTGTTTCGCAATCTGTAGCGGTTCAGTCGAGAGTTCCCCAAGGTTCTCACCTTGGCCCATTGTTATTCTGCGTTTATATAAATGACCTTGTCACGAAATTAAAAAATGTAAAAGTCTTATTGTACGCTGACGACGTCAAGCTCTATACTATCATAAAATCTGAAGCTGATGCTAGGTACCTACAGTTGGACCTGGAGGCGCTAGTGGAATGGTCGGACGGCTGCGGGCTCCGACTCAATACTTCTAAGTGTTTTATAATCTCATTCAGCAGAAGTCGGAATCCGTTGCTGTTCGATTATTTCATCGGAAACATTCAGTTACAAAGAACTTACATAATTAAGGATCTGGGTATCTGGCTTGACTCGAGTCTCTCATTTGAACACCACATTAGTTACATATCTTCCATGGCATCTAAAATGATTGGTTTCATTAAACGTTCCACTTCTCAATTTTCCAATATTGCATCTATCTCATATTTGTATAATTCTCTAGTGTTGCCTTACTTTATTTATTCCTCGCAAATTTGGTCTCCATATACAGCTGTTCAAATGAAGATGCTCGAGTCAAGCCAACACGGGTTTCTTCGATATGTTGCGTATAAAATGGGTCGGCCGATGCATCGATTTGATCACGATTATGATGAATTAGCTAGGGAATTAAATATTGGTTCGATCAAATCTTTGCATCATTATCATGACTGCATTCTAGCCTTCAAATTAATGAATAGAACCATGGACTCAGACATATTAAGTAGTGCCCTAGTACGGCGACATATACCATATACTCTGCGTAACCCTCGGGAAGTTGAGGAGTGTGACTCTAGAACGAACTACAGTTTTAACTCCTGCTTGAATAGAGTGAAACGTAGGTGGAATTCTATTCCTGAAGATATCAGAAATGAATCCTCTATTGATGTTTTTAAGTCAAGGGTCAAATCTTTAATATACAGTTTCTGTAGCTCGTTCTAGTCGATCTGTTTATCTACTACTCTGCATCTTTCTTATTGTATTTACGTTGCTCAATACTTTACATTTTGTCTATTTGGGTTCTCTTTTGTGTATTTCCATTTTCAAAGCGGAACCAAAGGATCGCACTTTACTGTCGATATAATGTGATCAGATTAAATTTAGGAGTCTGTCCGTGACTGTTTGCGCCACTAAACTTATCTTATATTTACTATTGTAAAGGGCTACATAGCCCGTTTATTGATTAAATAATAAATAAATAAAAATAAACAAAATTAGTAACACTCGTGCAGACAGAGAAGTTAAATAAATACTGAAAACATAAGATCATATTGTACATATAATGTACTTCAAAGTAAAATAGGTTAGATATAATTTAATCATAAATGTTGTGTCTAATAATTTCAGAATCATCTTAATTGTTTGATGGCGACAGGCCACTACATGCATGTATACTATACATATCCTGACCTTCTTGAATACAAAACTAATACAAATGTGCTATATATTTAATGTGCATATATATATATATATATATTGTGTTCAAGAAGGTCATTATATGTATAGTATACATGCATGTACTGGCCTGTCGCCATCAAACAATTAAGATGATTCTGATATTATTAGACACAACATTTATGATTAAATTATATCTAACCTATTTGACTTTGAAGTACATTATATGTACAATATGATCTTATGTTTTCAGTATTTATTTAACTTCTCTGTCTGCACGAGTGCTAATCTTGTCGCCAACTTTTGCTTTTTTCTCCTAGAAATAATAATAAAAAATAAAATAAAAGTAAAAAATAGAAATATATAGTAAAGTAAGAGTTATTTACCTTTCTTAACTTAATTGCTGCACTTTTTTCTTTTTTCAATAAAGATGTTTCTACTATTTCAAGGTCAGATTTACTCAATCATGGTACCTGAGGCCTCTGTTCCTCTAACATTTCTTCAATTTTAGCTTTCTTATCTGAAATATAAAACGAAACAAATTCAACATTTATCAATGTATGACAAGTTAGTTATACTGATATATGCTGTTCGATAATAACGTCTAAGCATAAAACCTAATTAGAAATTATTGTTTTCAGTGTTAAAATTGCATATATATAAAATACTTAAGTAATTTTTCTGTAGAAAAACTTAATGTATGCAGTTGTAAAATTTAATTAATTTATTTTTAATTAGTTTTTATGTTTAATAAGTTATTATATATAGCAAATCTCTGTAATATAATACAAAGTATGTAAGTAATACTGTACTAATCTGTCCTGTACTGTATCTAATACATTTAAAAAGGTTTGATTACATTTTTTGTATCAGATATATCTGTCCCTAACCAATAGAATAATTCGGTACATATTTATTTATTTATTTATTTAAATAATAAATAAATAATAATTTGTGTAATATTAAAGTAAAAGTTGGCCTCACATCGTCTAAAAATAATAAATATTTTGATAGATAGCTAACTATTATTCATCGTTATTTCGATTTCAGGAACAATTTCAAATACAAAAAGAGGAGGTTATGTTTGGCAATGATAGGTAATTTTGCACTCAAAATTTTTTTTATTCTGAAACGAAGCGGGGATATTTACCGAAATCAACATTTAGTGTATTAATATATAAAATATATACTTTACCTGTTACAATCAGAATTGGCATGTTTTCTTTGTTTTCCTGTCATCACATATACATTTGAACGGTTTTGATGCAACGGTTCTATTCTGGTGACCTTGCTGCTCACACTAAAAATTATCAATTGCTGAAGCTTTTAATGCGTGATATTTGTTTGTACTTTTAACGTACACATAAGCGTACATCTTCGTTGTCTTTTTTCTTATAAGAACCAACTTACGATATTAGTTATCTCAAAGACGAAATTTTAGATTTAGATATGTAATAAAAGCTTTGTTTAAAATATATACCTATTCAAGGGAGTGTCAAAGTCAATTTAGGAATTCAAATTTCCCGCCTTAAATGTTACCGAACGAACAATGAATAATTTGATATAACTCGATATATGTACCTTATTATCCAAAACGAAGAGGTCATTGTCCTCCGTAATACAATTATCTACCACTGTACGATGCTTCAAACAAAAACTTCAAAACTTCTACGAATAGCATTGGAACGAAATTTATATTAATCCAGACTTGAACCTTTCAAATTTCGTTCCATATATATATATATATATATATATATATATATATATATATATATATATATATATATATATATATATATATATATATATGTATATATTCATAAAAAAATCTCTTATTTTTGTTAGTGTTTAATAAAAAATGTGATGTTACCTATGAGCTCGGCAGGAAGAGTACAAAATATAACCGATGGGATTATTATTATTGTTGAAAGTTACATAACACTAATTTACGAATCTGATAATTAAAAGACGGTAGTTGTAAATAGTTATTCATTATAAAAGTGATTTTATAAAAGTGATTTTATTATGAATAACTATTTATAACTAGCGTCTTTTAATTACCAGATTCGTAAATTAGTGTGATGTAACTTTCAATAATAATAATCCCATCGGTTATATTTTGTACTCTTCCTGCCGAGCTCATAAGTGATATCACATTTTTTATTAATCATTAATAAAAATAAGTGATTTTATTATGAGTAATTATATATAATTGCCGTCTTATCATTATCAGATACTTAAATCATTGTGAAGTAATTTAAAAAAATAATAATAATTTCACTGGCACTTTTTTATAGCTCCGTATTCATAGTCGACAGTAACGATTTTAACAATCATTGATATTTAAAGAAAAATATTGCAACAAGATTAGCCTTCTAGTTTCTTGTGCAGTTCGCTCCACTAATTATAGCTAGAAAAATCGAGACTAATGTCTCATAGTAGGCATCTATTTCCTGTGGTCTAGTATTTATAATCTTGTCTTACATGGAAGTGAATAGCAGATATTAATATGCAGGGCTTAGAAGGGTGTCAAACCATTCAAATTTCCCGACGAAATTCCTAACCTCAAATCTTAGTCCGAGGTATGAACAATTCATTACAATTAATAAATAAACCGAATTATGAAGAACCAAGACAGTATTGCCCTTTCTTTTTTATCATTCTACCACTCTGTTAAATTTCAGGTAATAATATCATTGCACATATAAATGGCATTGGAGCGAAATTTCGGATCACTTTTCACAGATTTCTGCATTATCACGAAATTGCGTTCCAATGCCATTGATGTAAGCAGCAAAATTTTTACTTGAAACTTTGCACAGTAGTAGATAATTATAAAACGAAGAGCAATGCTCTCTTAGTTGTTCATAATTCAGTTTATTCTTTTAATTATAGCCAACATTTTAGAATTCTCGGGTAGGTAAGGTAGATAGGTTAAAAATTGACTTTGACACCCCCTTAGCGGGCAGTTGGCACTGACAATGGCTCATGCAGCAGAGGACGCAGCGAAAAGTGCTGCGAGGTTATCTTGATTTGCTGTGCCGAATTTTTTCGGGAGCTTAACTTGATCAAATGAACGCGTGGCGCCACCTCTTGAAGATTGCCAAAAGCAAGCGTCAGTGGCAAAATGGCGTCCACATGCCGCAGTCTCACCTCAGAATCCGTTCCGAACTTTTTGTAAAAACTATTGTGAGTTAGTGCGTCATTTAGGTGTCTTAATAATTCTGAGTGTTATAAGAATTGGGGTCAACAAAATTTGTATTGATATTTTATCTCAATTTTAAATAATGTTCAGATATATTGTTTGCTTGGGTGATTACAGCGCCACTTATAAATATATGGTGAAAATCTCTATTAATATTTTATAAGTTTTTCCACTTTTTCGAGACTTTATCGGTTGTCCCCCAATTCCTTAGTAAATTTTGAGTGTTTCCCCAAAGTATCAAGTGATTTCATTCAGTACAAGCAAAGAAAAGTACGGAACGGTGATTTGTACTTCAAGGACTACTCGGTCGGTAAAACAGATCACTACGGCCTCCTCTTAAGATTAAAACTACAACTAAGACTAAATTTAAAGAATGTACAACTTAGATAAATTCAACTGCAAACCGCCATTAATTACACAGCCCCACAAAAAAAAATTGTAAGTCCCAAAAACTTGACCACGGTACTTATATGTTTTTGGGATCGCTGAATCCGAATCCAGGGTTAGTTTAACCCCATCAGATCTTTCTCAAGGTCAGTTGAAGGTCAAATTATCGAAATACATGAATAATACACTAAAACCATGGTATCTTGGGGTTTTTGAGGTCGCTGAATCCGAATCCGGGGTCAGATTAAACAATTAGATCTTTCTCAAGGTCAGTTGAAGGTCAAATTATCGAAATACATGAAAAATACACTAAAACCATGGTATCTTGGGTTTTTTTGGGGCGCTGTATCTGAATCCGGGCTTATTACAACCCTATCAGATCATGGTCAAGGTCAGTTGAAGGTCAAATCATAAAGATTCATAAAAAGTAGAGTTAAACCATGACATTTAGGGGTTTTTGGGGTCGCTGAATCCGAATCCAGGGTCAGTATAGTCCCATAAGGTTATATTTATGGTCAGTTCAAGGTTCGTTCAAGGTCATGGACGTAAAGAGAGTGAAAAAATTAGTTATAAACTGAAACAATGCAAAAGGTAATGTAAACCATAAAGCAAAGAACAATGTATATGCAAGTACAATCGTATCCTTTAAAACTATATCATAGTTTGCTGCTCCTTCATTTACTTTAAATTTGTTAGAAGTATATGCAATTCAATAAAATACCCGTATAAATATTAAGCCCATTACTCTTTTTTATGGTAACGAACTATTTTATTGTCAAATGATCTACGAAGTGGATTACGCTTCCGCTTCTCCGATGTTGATGGTAGATCTCTTTTTAACGACCAACAGTAATCTGCTAACATATTTACGTCCCATCTTCCTTGGTACCTGCGCTCCATGTCCTTGATATCTTGGTGAAATCTCTCTCCCTGCTCTTCGCTGTAATCACCTAGGTTTTCTGCAAATTCATCAACATGCGAATATAAAAAGTGTAATTTTAGATTCATTAGGCAGCCTTGATTTTTGTAACTATTTACTAAATTTAAAACTATTTGTTGGTAATTTGGGCTCTTATGATTTCCAAGAAAGTTTTTAATTACGTCCTTGAAACATAACCATGCTTCTCTCTCTGTATGATTCATTTTCGTAACAAAAATTTCATCATTTATCATCTTACGAATCTGAGGGCCATCGAAAATTCCTTCATTTACTTTAGCATCACTTAATTTGGGAAACTGATTTCGCAGATACTTAAAGCAGCTACCATCTTTGTCTAAAGATTTTACCCATTGTTTCATAAGTCCCAATTTAATGTGCAGAGGTGGTATAAGAATTTTTGATGGATCAACAAGTGGCTTATCTTTTATATTCTTAGAACCCGGTTCGAATTTTTGTCTAAGGGGCCAGACACTCTTTATGTAATGATTCTTTCTATCCCTACTATCCCATTCACATAAATAACAAGGATATTTTGTGAATCCCGATTGTTGCCCCAGAAGTATTGTTATGATTTTAAGATCCCCACATATTTGCCATTTATGATTATTGTATTTTATTTGGTCTAATATTACTTTCATGTTACAGTACTCTTCATTCAGTATTACCGAATATCCTATGGGAATGGCTGCATAAACATTTGTATTGTGTAACAGAACGGCTTTTAAACTTCTCGTTGACGAATCGATGAACAATCTCCACTCGTTAGGGTTGTAACATCCATGTTTAAAGCAATTCATCAACCCAACTATATCTTTGCAGTAAACTAAGAAAAATTCTTGATCTTTAGCGAAATAATCACGATATTTCTTATCTCTGTCTCGGTAGTAAGAAACTTTAATTTTTCCAGCTTCATTAGTATTTTCTTTTAGCCATGAAGCCAAGTACTCCGCCCCATCCTTTGGTAGGCCCAAATCGCGTATGAGATCATTCACTTTTTCCTGTGTAAGTGGACCTTTCTCCTTCTTAGTATTATAGAGGATGTATTCTTCGTCACTTGTATCACTTGTACTAGCAACGTCATTGTCTTCATCAGGCGCTATTTCTTCTTCCGCAATAATATCTCCTTCCTCCATTTCTTCTTTTAAGATTTCATCTTCATCATGTCTTTCTAAATTTTCCTCAAGATCCATACTTACACTTGCGTACATACCCAGTGGATCTTCTCTTTTATCAATTGACGATTCATATATAGGTTTCGTGACACTTTCAACGTTAGCGTAATTAATTTGCGACTTGTTTTTACTATTAACTCCATGCAAATTCGTATTTCAAAAATAACAGTCTTCTTTTCTTAAAGGTTCCTTCCATATCGTAGGCAGTTTCATTTTTACTTCAGTTTTACCATTTTTGTCTTTCTGTAGCATTTTCCTACATATTGCGCATATGATTTTAGGAACCCAATCAAATTCATCAATTTTCATGTCTAAATCAACCATGGTTTTAGTGTATTTTTCATGTATTTCGATAATTTGACCTTCAACTGACCTTGAGAAAGATCTGATGGGGTTAAACTAACCCTGGATTCGAATTCAGCGATCCCAAAAACATATAAGTACCGTGGTCAAGTTTTTGGGACTTACAATTTTTTTTTGTGGGGCTGTGTTATCGTAGAGTACCGATATTTATTTAAGCCTCGGATCTAGCGAAATATAATATTTTAATAGGAGAGACTTAAAATATGGCTGCTTATAGAGGGACCGGATTTCGTCGGGTAATTCGTTCCATAATTTAGCCGCACCGAGCTTAAAAGAATACGCGAAGCAATCTATATTCGGACGCTTGTATAATAGGTCATATTCACTTGCTCTCTTAGAACGAATTTTGTCGGTCGGTCGAAATTTAAACTTTATGTTTAAGTACACCGACAGACCGGAGCGGAGGACGGAGGCTAATAGACACAGAAGAATGTACTGAACTCTAGTCTTATAGGAGAGCACGATATGTTTTCTGTAACCTGGTGTAATATGTTGAAAACAATTAATACCTTCAACAAAACGGAGCACAGCATTCTTACACCGTTCGAGTTTGGTGGCGAGCTTATCGGAGAGGTCGATGAAGAGTGAAGCACAGTAGTCGAAATACGGGAAAATCAAGGACTTTACAAGTATTAATTTCGTATTTTGCGGTAGAAAATAACCACCTTTTCTGAGTCTCGAGAGCGCAGCGACTTCGTCACCATTTATTAGAGGTGGCAGCACATTGCTGCTTTCAAGTAAGTGTGCTGTCAATAATAATCCCTAAGAGCTTCAGAGAATCACACGTAGGTATCACTTGACCATTGATGAAAATATCACGAGAGTTTTGCTCGGTAATTTTACTGTGGAATCTATGAGAGCCAAACCAAATGGCTTTTCTTTTACTGCCATTAATACGGAGGCCGTTTAGCGCAGCCCAGTTTTCAATATTATTTAAAATGGTGTTCATCGTCAGAATAATACTATCTACGTCACAAATTTTGCCACGAATATAAACACAGAAGTCATCGGCATACAAATGATACTTACTGTCCATACATACATCAGGTAGATCGTCGATATAAAGCGAGAAAAAGAGCGGACCTGGAAGGCATTCTTGAGGGACTCCTGTCAGTCTGGGAAGCGACGAAGAAGTCTCACCTGAATCTGCTTTAACATACTGTGTGCGGCCAGATAAAAAAGAAATCCAATTACAGACTGAGTCCGAGAAACCAAAAGCACAAAGTTTTTCTGCCAGAAAACGAATATTGACGAGGTCAAAAGCACGTGTTTGGTCAATCGAGACCAGCAATGTGACTCCTCCTTCGTCAATCATATTTCGGATATCGTCAACGATAGATACCAATGCCGTATGAGCACTATGTGCTTTACGGAATCCGGATTGAAATGGATTGAGAAGGTTCCTACTAGAAATGAAGTGCATGATCTGTCTAAACGCCACCGATTCAAGTATTTTTGAAACCGCTGAGAGGATACTAATAAGACGAAAGTCTTCCATGCTACTAGGCTCCTTCTTTTTGGGAATAGACCTGACGATTGCACGTTTCCAGCTGTTTGGAAAAATACCTGATTGCAGGAATGAATCAAATATATTCATCAATATGGGCAGAATATAGTAGATACACTCTTTCAAAAACCTCAATTGTATGCCGTCCGGGCCAACTGCGTTAGAGCAAGCTGAACTAATCGATGAGAGCGTCTCGTCAACCGTGATGTGACTAACATAGAAACGATCATCGGGAGATATACGGGACGTAGGTAGGACGTAGGTCTGTTATCATGAAGAGGCGCAGGTACGTCGGAGCCAACGAAGTGCCTATTAAGATCAACAAGTGATGCGGGAAGCTGTATCTCTTTTTCTGTACTCTAACGGAGCCCAAGATCATTAACTACCTTCCAAGTTTCTCTGCTATTTCTGCAATCTTGCATTTTGCTGCGATAGTAACAATTAATAGTATTTCTGACTTCTGTCTTAACTCTGTTACGCAGCTGTTTATAGTTCGCCTGTTTAATTGGACATTTGTGCACTTAAAATTACGCCCAGCTTTATTACGATCAGAAATCAGAGATCGGAGAGAAGCAGTCATCCAAGGAGATGGCTTTTTCTTGATAACGAAAGTACGTAAAGGGGCATGCGTATCATACAGATTAAGCAAAGAAGAGGTAAACACTTCCACTTTTTTATCTACATCCGGTATAGGCTCTACGATAGACCAGTCAGTATTTTGAAGGTCGCGATGAAAAGCCTGCGAGTCGAAATTCTTAAAGGATCGACGAGTCACAGTTTTGGGCCTGAATAGGGGAGTGTCTAGGGGCATAGCTACAAAAATAACGTCATGAGCGGAGATTCAAGGTTGCCGAAGCTGCCAGTGAGATACTGTAGAGGCTGTGCTTGGAATGCATATGTAGTCAATCGTGGATGCCGAGTTCTCAAGACGATGTGTAGTGCCAAAAGGGACCGGTGTTAATCCGAACGTCTGCAGGGATTGAGAGAGAATATTGCGGCTAGTAGAATTAGCATGCAATTCGATATTGAAGTCGCCGATAAGGACAAGCTGATCGTAGGTAGATTTGCAGTTAAGAATGGCGTCTTCAACATCACCCCAGAATCTCGATTTTGGTGGATTGTATACGAGAACGCAAAGTAATTTTAATCTGCTAAGGGAGATTTCAACAAGGAGAAATTCGGGTCGTTTTTGGTATATGGGCTTCCGTTCCGGCACTCCCACTTCTTTGCTACGAGCGGATTCGTGTACGTACAGAGCAACCCCTCTTATTTAAGCGACCATGCCTGAACAATGCATATTCCGGAATGAGTACGTGCTCAGAAGACTTATCAGGTTTTAAGAACGATTCACTAATCCCCAAAACTAAAGGTTTGTGACAAAAAACAAGGGCCTCTACATCATGGAAGTGCCGAATAAGAGATTGCGCATTTATATGCCCTAAGATAGTTTGACGCTGTGAATGAGATACGTCGTTACGCGCCATAGTCAATTCTGGCAGATTTGCGCTTTATTCTCGCTCACAATATCGTCCATTTTGCTATATCAAAGGCTGAGTGATTGGAATTGAGTTTACTATTCTTACAATTAATGCAGCATCTACTTTTACATTTACAACTCAGTGACGAGTGTCGGCCTGCACAGTGCCCTCAAAATTCGTGGGTTACTTCGCATTCTTCCGCCTTATGACCGAATTTAAGGCACTTAAAACACTGTAGAATTGACACGTGATATGTGAAACGACAAAGAAGCCAGCCGATACTAAGTCTGCCTTTCTGAGCAAGAAGATTGCGACAATCGGGTTTCATCTGAACGACACAAGACCTATGCTTTTTATTACGCGCTGGGTATAAATACACAACTTGAAAATCGTTAACCGAGAGTTCCGGAAAATTTTAACTAACTAAAAATTTTTCAATGTCCTCTTTCGAATACTCAACAGGGACACCATGAATAAGTATATACGAGGATCAAGTTTGGCATCGTCCTTGATCTCTAAGCCTGCCTTTTTGAGAGATTCACAAGTAAAAAGGGGATCCAGAGAGTCACCCTCAACTACAACTGAGTTATCACTGGCCAAAATTACACACTTTACTTTTAATTGCAGTTGAGCAGGGTCTACCACTTTAAGCAGAGCTTTTTTCGTGAGAAGAGAATACGAGTATTTACTCTTGGATTCGGCGCTGGGGGTAACAATAACACGCTGTGCCTTTTCAATCGCGATAGGTTTCTCGCGATCTAACGTTATGTTACGAGTTGCTGTTACATTTGAAAAAGCGGCAGAACGAGCTATGTCGGCGTACGACGAAGCTGAAGCTTTACTACATGTTGTAGCTGCTGAGGTAGTTTCACGAAGAGAGGCGCTCGCTTTTTCAATATTATTACATGCTTTAGTTAACATTTCTGCGTAAGATATAGTCGCATTATCTAAAGTCAATTTACTTAAGTGCGCACTTATAACGCGCTCACAAACATCAGAAAACCCGTTAATTGTGTTGCGTATTTCGATTCGCTTAGCCGTATCCCTCTCACCCGCGAACCAAGAAAGTAGCCTGCTCCGATGCTCCGAAATTTGGGTGCGCATCTGATTTACTTCGTCAGCTGATAGCGCCGCCGAAGGGGGAAAGAAGTCATCCTCTTTATCGACGTCGTTCAAGGCCATGGTACCAGTAAGGTGCAATAAATGGCGCTAATCACATGTGTCAATCAATGATAAAGACCTCAATCGAAAAATTGTCCAGCGGCTGTTTCGAAGAAAATCAACGGCTATTCGGAGAATCGAGGAACCAACGCATGCGTAGCGGGCTCCGGGTGAACTAACCTCGAAATTCCAGCAACTCCAAAATAGATAAGTGATTTACGAAGCCCAATTGCACGGACAGCAGATCTAATTGTTCTATCGGGTGGCTCGTATTCAACTCTAGCTAGACAATAGCAGAGCACGATGCCCGTAGGCGAACTTCATAAAAAATAGCACTGGAGTAACCGGAGTAGCAGGAATAGCGACTGAGACTCCCGGTGTGAGAGAGAGAGAGAGAGAGAGAGAGAGAGAGAGGGAGAGAGAGAGAGAGAGAAAGAGAGAGAGAGAGAGAGAGAGAGAGACCGACACCGCACTCTATCCACTAGCAGTAAGAGCTAGCCCTGGGGTAAACGCGCTCACGCGAAAGGGCCACACTCAGAATGGTGCGCGGTGCCCTACGAATAATAGGGCTCCAAATTGCCCCCGAATGGGAGGTCTGAGCGCGCTCGAATACCTCTCGCATTCCGGCAGTGTGTTTAGCAACAGTCGCGCTGAACACGCATGCGAAGCTCAACCTGCTCGTGTATTTTTTATGACCAACGCCCATTCTTAATGATTAATACCGACATTGTTATTTTGTTATTATTTATTTGTACTTCATCATTCATTCAGTTGACAATATACAGTTTATTTTTATCGTTAAACCTTGGTGTTGCTAATTAACCGGACGATCCTACTTCCTGTATCGAGTTAGACCGACAAGCGAAGCTACATTACATTTGCGTTGCGATTGAATTAGACTTCTCGTTTTCCAGCTCCTTTAAGGTCGCGAAAACTAGTGCGTCGAGGAAACTCTGCACAAAATCGAATCTCTTCGAGAATTCCGCGTCAACGGGCGGACGAGCATAGCAGAACCAAGTTAAGACAACATTGGCTAAGCGCCGCACACTGAACGATTTTGCTTTCTTTTGTTCAAAATCCTATAACTCTGCATGAAAATTAGATATCCAAATGATTCGTTGCTCAGAAGAAAGCCAAGAATTTAGGGAATACACGAAAAATATGCAACAGTTACAAAAAGTGATAATTTGTTATGAAAATTTCACCAAAAAATGATTAAACTATGAGAAAAATTAGTTTTCTTAACATATCAACATAAAAAATATGTTATTTATATGCTTTGAAAATGTTTCTAAAGATATTGGTCTAATTAACAAAGCTACGAATAAAAAATAGATTATAATCGAAAACCACATATTAAAAATGAATCCGATCACAATATACAAGGACTCACCTGATATAAATCATCGGTAGACTAATAAAATATGAAAAATTCTTACTGAAAATAATTCTGAAAACATATCAGTTATAAATTTATGAAGAAAAAATAGCGGACCCAATATGGCGGCAATCTACCTAACCTGACCCATCTAATAGTCGCGAAACCATTTAAATTGACTTAAGAATACAGAGACCGCAGTTTTCATGGTCGCTTTCAGAAAGGTGGACTCAATATGGCGGCCATCTACCGAACCTGACTCATCTAATAGCCGCAGATCCATTAAAATTGCCTTAAGAGTATAGAGAACGGGGTTTTCGTGGTACTTGATACGAATCTTGCATCAGGATTTAGGAATTTAAAATTGCGGACCCAATATGGCTTTCAAATACCTAACCTGACAAATCTAATAGTCGGAAAACTATTAAAATTGACTTAAGAATATAGAGAGATGGCTTTTCGTGGTCGCTGATTACGAATATTACATCAGGATTTCGGAATTCAGAATGGTGGACCCAATATGGCGACCATCTACCTTACCTGACCCATATAATAGCCGCGAAGCCATTTAAAATGACTTAAGAATTTCGGTAATGGGGTTTTCATGATCGCTGATTACGAACCTTACATCGGGATTTCGGAATTCAGAATGACTGACCCAATATAGTGGCCATCCACCCATATTGACCCTTTTTTTTTCTTGCTATATGAAGGGGAGAAATACATTTTTTGTTTCGCTGATGCGTTTTTCTTTTACAGCCATTTTCGATTTTCAATTATCAGTTTTTTATATAACAATTTTTTTAAATACTTTCATTAAGGTATGTTTACAATTCAACCGTAAACTAGTTAGGAGGAAGCTAAGTGTCAAGCGATTAGCAGCGTTTTGTTTAATTTTCAATAGAATTTAACTATATTCTTTTCAAACACATAAAGGCCTTATTTTTAGACTTCAAAAATTAGATGTATTTTTCAGGTCCGAAAAAGATTGACTGACATACTAGGAGTTATATAGTCACATTTTTTTTTTTTTAAATGGCATTTCGAACTCGAAAGTTTATCGCCTCATCTACGCAAGCCTTCCACGTTTCCCTATTTTGTGCCAACCCCATCCATTTCGCGCCTTCCCGCCCAATTTCAGTTATGTCTGATTTTACGTTATCCTCCCATCTGCGTCTAGGTCTACCAAGAGGTCGCGTTGCTTTCGGTTTGCCTTTCATTATGCGCGCTGCTGTACGATCATCGCCCATTCTTGCCACGTGCCCTGCCCATCTTAGTCTCCGTGATTTTATTATTCTGTTAATATTTGGTGACGCGTACAAATTATGTAGCTCGTCATTGTGCAGTTTCCTCCACTCCCCAGTTTCCTCATCTTTCTTTGGCCCGTATATTTTCCGCAGAACCTTATTTTCAAATACCCTAAAACGATTTTCTTCCGCTTTAGTGAGCGCCCAGGTTTCGCACCCATACAAGATTACCGGCATTATTATAGTCCTATATATCCTTATTTTGACATTTTTCGACAGTAGCTTTGACTTAAGTAATCTGTTCACAGCGTAGAAGCAGGCATTACCCGAATGAAGTCTCTTATTAATCTCGGCTTTAATTTCGTTTCGATCATTTATAGTTGTACCTAAATATCTGAATTCGCTAAGCTTTTCAAAAGTGAAATTTCCGACTCTGAGATCCCCCTCTGCTTCGCGAATGCCCAGTTTCTCCATGATCATATATTTCGTTTTCGATTCGCTCACTTCTAACCCCGTGTTTTTAGCCGCATTTATAAGGATTTCCGCATTTCTCGCCACCGTTTCACCATTATCTCCCACTATATCCAAGTCATCCGCATAGCCTAAAATTTGCGTTGTTCCGTTGAGTGTTGCGCCTAGCTCGCTAGCCTGCATTTTTCTAACAACATGCTCTAGCGTCAGGTTAAAGAGTACCGTTGAAAGCCCGTCACCTTGCTTCAAACCGTCGCGTATCATGAACGATTCGGATACATTACCGCCTACTCGGACCTTTCCAGTGCTTCCGTTCAGACATATTTGAATTAATTTTACGAGTTTTTTTGGTACGCCAAGGAGCACTAGGATTTCATACATTTTGCTTCGTTTGACAGAGTCGTACGCTTTCTTAAAGTCCACAAATAGCTGGTGTATAGTTTCGCAATATTCCCACTTTTTCTCTAATAATTGTCTTATGGTAAACATTTGATCGCTCGTTGACCTGTTGCTCCGGAATCCACACTGATAATCTCCTATTATATCTTCCGCGAATGGTGTGAGTCTGGCCTGTATTACGTTTGACAGAACTTTGTAGCAGGTAGCTAAAAGTGAGATTCCCCGGTAGTTATTGCAGTCTGTTTTATCTCCCGTTTTGAAGATCGGTATGATGATGGATTCTATCCAATTTTCTGGTATTGTTTCATTTCTCTAAATAGCACATACTAGATAAAAAATTTTAGATGTAAGCGCGGTGCCTCCATATTTAAGTAGTTCAGCTGGTATAGAATCGTTTCCTGCGGCCTTATTGTTTTTTAGCTTTTTGATCGCGGCCTCTACTTCTTTGTAGGTCGTTTCGTCCATATGGAGTTCAGCAGTGTGGATTTCGTCTCCCATTTCCTCGGAGTTTTCATGCACGTTTAATAACTTATCGAAATAGTCTTTCCATAATTTCAATAGTTCATTTTCGCTTGTCACGAGGTTCCCGTCCTTATCCTTCATTAACTGCGATCTACTCTGAAAACCCTTCCTAATAGCGTTTATTCCTTTGTACATCTCGCGCGGGTTATTTTCCCTACTATTAGTTTCTATTTTTCTAATTTCATTTTTCTGATACTCGCGCTTCTTGTTTCTGTAAATCACACGTACTTGCTTTCTTATTTCATGGTATTCTTCCACGGCCCTATCGCTTTCATTGTGTACACTATCTAATTTAGCCTTCTTGCGCCTTTCAAACCAGAGTTCGCACTCTTCGTCAAACCATGGTTTGCTCTTCGGCCTTTTTTTCTTACCCAGTACTTTGTTCGCGGCCCCTTTTATAGTTTTTTCGATAGCCCCCCACAACCTGTTCGGATCGTCATCTACTCCTGTCTGTTCATCCGTTTCCTCGAGCGCCTGAAATCGGTTGCTAACTTCTACTTGGTACTTGATTCGCTCTATCCCGCTTCGTAGTTTTCCAATATCAAAGGTTTCTACTTTGTTCGCTCGCTTACTATTTTGACCGGCTACTAATCTGGCTCTTAATTTGGCCACTACGAGATAATGATCTGAGTCGCAATCCGCCCCCTATAGGTCCTTACGTCGAGTACATTCGTGTGGTGCCTCTTATCAATAAGAAAATGATCGATTTGATTGTGCGTGGTCCCATCCGGCGATGTCCACGTTGCCTTGTGTATATCCTTGTGCTTGAAGCACGTGGTCTTGACTATAAGATCTTTTGCGGCTGCGAAATTTATGACCATAATACCGTTATCATTGCTGGTTTCGTGCAGACTTTCTTTGCCTATGGTGGGCCTAAACATTTCCTCTCTCCCTATTTTAGCATTGAAATCCCCCACTACTATTTTGGTGTCGTAAGACGCGAATTGGTCGATTAATTGCTCTAAAGTTTCATAATAAAGATTTTTGACTTGTCCCTCTTTGTCCTCCGTGGGACAGTGGACGTTAATAACCACGTAATTATACCACGCTCCGTCGATGATGATATACGAGAGTCGGTCATTCACGAAATTGCAACTTTTAACGGAATGTATGATGCTTTTGTTAACAAGAAATCCGGTGCCTAGAGAATGCCCGCTCGCGCCCCCATATAAAAAGGTGAAGTTACCGGATCCTAGCATCGCGTTATCTTTCCATCGGGTTTCTTGTATTGCTACCAAATCTAAATTGTACCTCTCAGTTTCATTTATGATTTCCCGGAACGCGCCTGCTCTGTGTAGACTGCGTACATTTCAGGTTCCCACCCTTAAGTTTCTTTTCGTTTTGGTTTGGTTTTGTTTTCTTTGAGCCATGATAGTAAGTTAAACCCGCGCGTTTTGGATCCTGTTCCGATCGCAGGTGAGTCCATCCGTCTAGGGGTGATAACCCTCATACCTCCCTAGAACTAAGTATGAGAGCTTTCTGACTTTGGCGAGGACACAGTCAACTCGTCGTCAGACACACTCGGTTTCATTCTCATATCCTAACGCCCCCCTGCAAGGCAGCGTGCCTTCGTTGGCTTCGTTGCCATGTAAGACCAGGTGGCGAATCATTCTACACATCCCCTCTCAGGGCAGTTGTCATCGCTCCCGCCTCCTCCACGACAGCAGGATTTTTGGCCCATTTTTTGTTTGAAATGTGTGGTAAAAGAGATAGATTACAGAGTAAGGTAGAAGAAGAAAGTAAGATAGGAGATTTTGTATAGTGTTTGTAGTTGTTGCGGTGCTTGCGTAGTGTTTCTAGATGAATGCGTTCGCCAGTGCGGGCTCATCACACCCACGCCTGGGCCTATCGGCTGTCCGCGACTGCTTATTCGCTTTATTCGCAGCTAACCTCTTTCTCAGGGGTCGTTCCTCTATCCGCAACCTGAGGACGCGCTGTGTAGTGGTGATAGGCACCCACCCGTTCGCTCTGGACGACTACGCCCAGGACCCGCTTAGGGTAACGGCGTTGCAACAGGTTATATAGTCACATATGTATTAAAAAAGTGCTGTCTCCATGATTTTTTTGTTAATGATCCGGAAAATCAAATTCTTATTTTTTCATGTATTAATATTTAAATTGGACATAGTTCATTGAAAATAAGCTCGTGTGACCTTAAGGAGATTCATGGGTTTCAAATCGACGAATGTATTTTCATTTTTCTTTCTATGTTGTTAAACTTGCTAGTGTCAATCAATGTATGTCTTATACTAGTATACCTTATGTACATTACAAATATTGAACCTACAATTGTGATGTTGCAAACACAATTATTGTCACCCATATTGAAATAAAAGAATGTACGTAAATGTACATAAATGTGTAAAAATGTATAAATGTGTACGAAAATGTACAAAAGTGTATATTTCTCTACACTATTGTACGTTCATAAACATTTTTATAAGAAAAATTCTGCTCACTAAGAAGCATCAAAATTAACTTCAATATTGCCAAATAATCAAAAATATTCTTTCATAAGTGCCACTGTTTCTTATGTAACTGAAAGTTTCATCTTTTTACATCTGAATTTATTTACATGTTCCTCACGATCTATTAGTGGAAAAGTCAAGCTGTATTTATTTTCGAAACTGTACATAAATGTATAAAAGTGTACAAAAGTTTATATATCTGTGATAAAAACTGTTCCAATTATAACAAAAATATACATTTATATACACTTTTGTATATTTATATACGTTTATATTCATTTTTCATTTCCATTGAGGCAATTGAAAAAAAATCATTAAAACATCTGAATCTTTTTAATTTTCCATCCAATTTTAATGATCAGGGTCTCATTTTATTCTTTGAATATTGTTTCACAAATAGTCTGAAAGAATATTTTAAAATAATTCATGAGTGCTATAGAAAATCTAATTGTTTATAACTAAACATATAATCTAGTTAAACAATTAGCTTTTCCGTAGCACCTATAAATTATTTTGCAATTTTCTATCAGCCGATCTGTCAAACAACATTTAAAGAACAAAATGAAATGCCGATCATTAGAATTGGATGGAAAATAAAAAAGTTTAAGTTCTTTTAAAGATTTTTTTAAATTGACAATAATCAGGTTTACAACATTACAATTGTTGATTAAAAATTATTTTTTATGTACATGAGGTGTACTAGTATAAGATATACAATGATTGATACTAGAAAGTTTTAACAAGATAGAAAGATAAATGAAAATTAATTGGTCTTTTTAAAACCCCTGAACCTCCTTAAAAATAATTTTTTTAAGTTTAGAAAATACATTCCTATTCAGCTAAAATTTATTTAAAATAGCTCCAAAATGTAAAAATATGCTAAAATTACCATTTTTGGTCCACTGTATTCCGAAAACACTCGAAATTTTCGAAAAGATATTTTTTTGCGTTCGATTTCACCGAGAATCTAAACATATATAGATAGAAGAACGGGCTTATCTAAAAGAGTTACAGTTTTGACTTTTTAGCATACAACAAGATTTAAGTGAAACCCAGTTGAGAAAAAAGCTACATGAAATTCAATGTCTTGTTTTGCAGTTTCTAAAGCATTTTTTTTACACCAAATAATACATATATATATATATATATATACTTAACAGTATCTTGGTAAGTTGCGAACATTTTATTTTAATGAATTCTCTACCATTTCTTCGACTTAGAGTATTCGAATGTGGCAATGCTATGTCTAATTTGCTGTAAAAATACTAACTATTAAGTAAAAAGAAGCAATAATATAGAAAAATTAAACCTTTTTTTATGTTTATTAATTTTATCAGATATTTAAATTGTGTTTTTCATACTCATACTAATAAAACCGGAAATACCAGAGTCTGATATTATTGTTATATTTTATAATACATATATTATTAATGGCACTTTAACATATTTTTAACATTCTACTCACGTAATTACTTAATTATCAACTTTTACTACAGCATAAAGTATTTAATACATTTTAAATAAGTTTATTTTAAGTTTGTGTACTTTTTCAAACAGCAAAGTTCTACCTGCTGCAATGGGCCATTTCGACGACAACTGCACAGGTCAAATTGCCTAATAACTTATACAATTCTGAACGTACATTTTGCGTTGTTATGCAACATTCAATAGATTTTGAACGGGAATTTATTTCAGTAAAACGTATTGTAAATATATTTAATCACCGTAATATGTATTGTGATTATATTTTATTTTATCGTATTTCTCTGTGGATTGTAAGTAATAATTTGTACAGATAATTTTTAAACAACATATATTATGATAACAAAATAAAAAAATACGTCTGAGGGAAATTGCATTAAATTTGATTATCAAGTGATTTTTTATAAAATTGCAGAAAATCGTTAATGTTATTGAAAAAATAATATTGATTTTTGTGACTATTTAGTATTGCAGAATTTTTCTTTAATTTTTTATATATTTCAAAAGTTTTTTCTGGTACAAATCACGTGAATTGCTTTAAAAAATGTATAAATTAAATAATTTTAATATCATACAAGTATATCTCAGTAATCTTTTATTAACAATGTTTTTAAAATGGAGGGTTTACATCCAAAGTTTTTTAGCGAATTATGTAAATCTTATATATATTCACTGAATAAAACGAAACAAATGTCGGTATACGACATCCACTTAAGGGCACTTATAAGGTTAAATAACCTATGTCGGTATATATAAATATTATACATAATTATAATAGATAGATATTATACATAATTATAATATATAGATATTATACATAATTATAATATATAGAATTATACATAATTATAATATATAGATATTATAAATAATTATAATATATAGATATTATACATAATTATAATATATAGATATTATAAATAATTATAATATATAGATATTATACATAATTATAATATATAGATATTATAAATAATTATAAAATATAGATATTATAAATATGGGCATTTCTTCAGAACCTTTGACAGTTGATAAGAAAAATTTATTAAAATAAATTAGCAAGCACATTTATAATTTTCCAAATCTGAATTCTTGAATAATTATAAAATTACTTTATATTCATGTACACGTTTTTAAAAGTTGCCCTTTATGTTTTAACTGCTTGGTAAGATCAAAAATTTAGAGGTTACGGAATGCCGTAATCATATAATTTTTTTACAGTTTATTTATTATATTAAAAAAAGGTTGTTTCTATTATATCCCCCAATTTTAATAATCCAATATATTTTTATTTAAATTTCAATATATCAATGCAATTTTCATTCAAAAAGAAATACAATTACTATCCGAAATGAAGTATTTTTACAAAAAATTTCTGTTTTCTTTCAAAACTAAGTACATCCATTTTTGCCATTCTAATTGTTGCAGCAGTGTATATGCAAGATTTTTTTGTCCTCGTTATGTCAATATGTTCAGCAACAAGTATTTACAGTCACAAGCTTGAAGAAATATAGAAATAACTGAATAATAGATGTTTCAGTTTTTCGCATTTTCTGTAATATTTCTAATAAACAAAAACAAAAGGAAAATGTAAGACCACCAGGCCGTCCATCAAAAGTTGCAAAAATTAATAAAAATTCTGGGCATAAATCAGTGAAAATTAATGATGCATCAAGATCTACAAATTATCGTCGTGTTCTTGGAATCATAAAGAATAATAATTATGATCTAGAGATGATTCAAATTACAACCCAACTAGCTTATAAGAAAAATATTGAAACTAACCAATCTTCCCATATGGAAAGCGATGATGATACTAGTTTAAATGTGTCACCAAGACACAATAAAGTCTTTGGCCTAGCATTTTATCTAGAAGGAGATTATTCGAAACAATCGTATAAATTGTTAGTCTCAGACAGCCATTCGAGGCAATCTAAGATACGTCCTGATTATGGAATTCTTGACGAAGCTAAGAAAGAATGTAAGCCTAATAATTATAGCATATACGAAGTTGAAGTGTGTGTCCCTCTGCAAGGTATGCTGAATAAAACAGCCGAGTGATTATGCAAAGCCGTAGCGTTGCACTGGAAAGAAGATCATCTTCATAAGATGGGTAATTTTGCTTATAAATTAACGAGTATTTATCAGCTAATTTTTATTTTACTTTTGAGTGAGCTTGAAATGAGTTTGATAGAGTTATTGATAATTTTCATTAAAATTAACATACTTACAACAATCAAACACAAATTAATAAGAGATTAACCGTGGTAGAAAATTGACCATTTTTGTTGGGGAACATGTTAATCAAATGGAGGCATAATTAATATTTAAATTTAATTAAAAATTTTTTAAACTATGATTATATGTTAAAGCGTGGACAATATAACATGTTCGCATGCCAATATGTTTGTTTTTTGCACACGAAAATGAAATAAACACAGTGTGACGATTTAACTGTAAAATTTCATCATCAGTTGACCAACCGATTGTGAATATTTCTACCAGGAAATGTATCTTGAGAACAGCCAATAGAAAGCAAATAAACTTAAATCTGCAAAGCAGTGTTCTTGTACGTATACAATCATATTGTGGTTCTTTTGTATACTATTTTTACAAAGGTAGTTCGATCACTAATGATTCGAATCTTAAGATTTATGCCAATCATATCAAAGATAAGAAGATTTTCGAATTAATCTTCAATATTTGTAAAAGAGTTAAACACTTTTAGTTTTCATTTCTACTATTTTTGCTCAAATGATATTAATATTAACGTAAAGTATATTAATTTCATGGACACTGTTTAAATAAAAAATTAGTCAATTGTATGTACGAAAATTGAATTTATTTATTTATTTATTTAGAATTCCAGAGTTACAAATAACAATTACAGTTACAAATAAAAATTACGGACGATTTCAAAGTACAGTTATTTTACAATATACCAGAACGCCGTAATCCTGCAGAGGAAAATAGTATTTCCTGTTCGCAGGTTCGGATTGATAAAATAATGCTGGTTGGTTATACTGTGTTCATACACAGTGATAACTTCCAGCCATACATCTTCACTCATACATACAGTCAGCACGCATCTACGTTGGACTTCACAACATTAATTCATGCTCACGGAGACTGCGGCGGCTCAGTCGGTAGAGTGTCGGATTCCCACGCCGGTGACCCGGGTTCGAATCCTAGTCTATGTCGATTGATACAAGCACCTCTGTAAAAATTACATGTGCTTTGTTTACAAACACACCGCATCCCCCCGTCGTCGATTAGCACCACATGGGAGCACAAACATGGCGACGTTAATTAAAAAAAAAAAAAAAATTCATGCTCACACTCACACTTACGTATAAACATTTTGGTATAATCGGCTTTTTATATTGTATGTGAAACATACATAAAATATTCTTACATAGTATTACTGTATAATAAAATTTTTAGATTGATAATTTTGCATTTAATTATAGATCTGTACATTTCTCATTCACCAATATCTAACTAGCATCAATCTTGCCGATGTGAATCTCTGAGTAGTCGCATTTTTGTCTCTTGCGTAAATTATTTGCTCAAAACTGTTAAGTCTAGCAGGGTACGTAAGTCCCACTGCGCACGTAACTCTGTAGTGAGGGAACATTACCTTGTGTTGATTGGCTGAATCACATTTACATGGTGATGTAAAAACTATATCATCAATAACAACAAGGTATTTGTATGGAGGCTGTTGTTTCAGGGAATACATGGAGTTTGTACAGATTTGTTTGCCTGTATATCCCCTGTCAAAGTAGAATATAGCCTTGTTTGCTCCTAAGTAGTTGATCACCGTAGGACACTTGATAGCTGTGTGATTGCAGTATCGGCTTCCTCGGTGCATCCACCACTCCCATCAATTTTGCCTTCATACGAGTATTGTTTCGTATTTCATTTATTACATGACTTCCTTTCTTTTTATTACTCAGCTTAGAATTTATTATTGATCATAATTTTCTTGTGTTGTTACAGTTTTGTTGCACTAGATTTTTATCATAATTTACTTTAGCATCTTTTATTATCTTATCTAATATTTTAATATAATTTTTATATTTTTCCATCCATTCCTCGTTGTTTGGATTTTTTCTTAGTCTCTTTGTAAAGATTTTCCTTTTTCTTTACATGACTTCATTACAGAATTTGTCATCCATTCTTTTCTAGGTAAATTTTTGTGTTTATTGTAATGTGTTATTTTTTTATTTTTACATATTTCAATGCAATTTTAAATTTCTCTTATCATTAAATTTGTCGCTTCATTTGGATCTTCCACTATCTTAAATCGAGACAAGTCAATATTTCCAACAATATTAATTAATTTTTTGTAATTATAAGTATAATTAGTTTTAGTCTTATTTTTATCTAGGTTGTTTAAATTTCTTTTAATCCTTACGAAAAGTGGAAAATGGTCTGGAATAGGTATATTTAAGGTGAAAGGTTTAGTACTGATAGATTCAGTGTTTATAAAAATGTTATCAATATATGTTCCACTGTCACTAGTTAAATTAAATGGTCTAGTCGTACATGTACATCCAGGGAAAGAGCCTTTTTCTAAGAAGGTGTTTAAGAAGTCTAAGTTTATATTGTTGTGTTGTAATATATTGATATTGTAATCACCAATTATTAAGTGATTCTTAACATTCCTTTTTAAGTTTAGGTAATTTTTAGACTCGGACAGGGACTCGAGGTTTAAATAAAAAGAAAGCCTAGTGTTTATTAAGGAAAAATATAAAGTGTAATAGGCAGAGTTGATAGTTTTTTCTTGTGTGTGTTTAAATTTAATGACACCAGTAACACCGGAGATAAGCTTCCCGTGGCCCGGGGATGAGTTCACTAATGAACCAGAGGGTGCACAAAACTGAGTTGAGGCTCGTATAGAAGAACTAGCGGCAGAAAATCTATACGTAAACTCGCAGATTGAAAAACTGGAAAGAGAAGCGCAGAAAAACACGGATTTATGTGAGGCACTAACAATTCAGAATCAGAGTATGATCAGGAGGATCGGCGAGTTGTCAGCCCAGTTAGAAGAGTTTATAAGTGCACAAAGTACGATTAATAATAATATTCAGGGGCACATAATTAGCCTTCAACAGTGTATAGGCGAAATTACCATTGGAATGGGTCAGCTCAAGATATAAGAAATATAACGGGTAAATTTGGCGCGGCATAAGAACAAATAGGCTCGGCCAAAAAGCGCGCGAAAAGTGGCGTCGGTCAATGACGTAGTAGAAGGCTAGGTTAGGTAAAGAGAAAAAATTATTAACTTCCATAGCGTCGGCTGATATTTTTTTTTGTTTCTGTGGCGAGAATAAAAAAAAATATATAAATTGTTTTGGAGAGAACACGTGCGTTGATTTCAACTTTTTGTCTTGATGTTTCTTTACTTATTACTAAAAATATCAAGGTGAAAAGGGAATATTGACTTCAATCGTGTTGAACAAAATAGTTTATTGCAAGAAAGTAATTTATAAACATGAATTAATAAAAATAAAATTATTTTGTGTTCTAAAAAGGGTACAAATATTGTTAATTAAATTTATTGAAAATAATTGATATTGAAGAAATTAAACAATAATAAAACATGTTAAATCTTTTTCAGAATACGACTCAATTTCTTTAGCTAAGTTTAGCAATTCTGTAGCATATTCTGCTCTAGATACATTTGAATCTTCATCGTAACATCCGAATTTAAATTTTCTTATTATATTTTCAGCACTCATTTTGTTGAAATCCTTTTTATTATATTTTGCCATGTTTACTTCTCTTTCTTTTTTATGATTCATTAATCATCAAAAACAAAGTCAACAAATTTCTATAAAAATTTGTATTACATTTAAATACATAGCGTTATAAGTCATGTAATCATTTAAATATAATATTTGAATCATAATAATTTATTTAATAATGAAACAGTTATTATTGCATATGTTTTAATTAACTTTAGTTAATCAACTTTAATCGTTTGCTTTTTCATGATTCTCCAAACAATATTTGCATTTAAAGCTCTTTGAATTTTGAAATCCTTTCAGATTTTTTCTAATTGCTCATTTATTTATCCTCAATTTTCCTGTGTCATGATTACTTCTTTTCTAATGAATAGCTACTTCCCTGGGATTTACACTTATCCATAGAAAGATTTTGTTAGCGGTTCGATTTAATCATTTCCTTTCGTACAGGAATGTTTCCTCTATTTGGGTATTCTTCTCATAATCATGTTTAGAATTTTTTTAACTGCTGAATTTAGTTTCTCACAAACCACTCTCGATAATTTAAAACTCTCTTAACTTTTGCTCGAGAAGTTCTTTATTTATTTTGGAATTCACACTGAAATGTTCTCCATTTAAAGTGTCCTTAATTATTTCTGTAAACTTCGAGGAATCACAAGCATTTTCGTTTTTTTTTGTGCCTCTATCTCAAATATTGGTATTTGTTCCCTATAATTTTCCTCTATCTCCGAGACGAAATCTAACCTTAAAATATTGCAGTTAGCATTTATTAACTCAATTTCATCTTGTGGCGTCTCCTACTATTAATTTCAATTTCATTATTTAAAAAACTTTGATTTAATAAATCTTTGCAATAATTTATAAAAATATTATGAGCTCGAGTTTTAGATATTGTTTCTTCTAACGATATTTTGTTATTTGTTTTATAATCACTGTCCCCCCCTTCCGAAATTTCTTGTATTGAATTATTATTATTATATTTATTATTTTGATTAGCATTGTATTTATAATTCTGGCGAATTATAATTTCAGTTTTCTTATTTAGAAAATCTTGATTCAATAAATCTTTGCAGTAACTCACAAAATTGTTGTGAGCTTGAGCTTTCTCTACTCGATTCACTTCTTCTTTACTCTTTTCAACTCTTCTGTGTTCGAAATTTTTTAATATTTTAAACAAACATGTCCAACATGGTTAAGACACCAGCAAAAGAGTATCTCCCTGTAACTAAGGAGGGGCTACAACAGAGGCACGAAGATCTAGAGAAAACGTTTTCTGAATGTCAAGGTTCAGATGAGGCAACTGAATATCCACTAGATCAGACAAAAGGAGCATGGCAGGATATTGTGCACGAGAACATTCAGTCACTGTTAGCCTACGTTGAAAAAAATGAAGAACGTGTCGAACACGTTGAAAAGGAACAGGATAAAATTGAAGAAAATGAGGTGGAAATTCGCGCTTAAATAAGCGAGCTTACAGTAAAGGTACATACTAACAATGCTATCCAAACACGAGAAAGACTTGCAGCAGTCAATAAATTTAAGACAATCAGTTGAGAGAAAATTATCAGAAATAATAAGTGCGCCAGACTCCTGTATAAGAACTAGTGGAAGATCAGTGGCAGCTAACGTACAGGATACACCGGCAGTTGCTGAAAAAACATCAGAGGAGGCTTGGATTACATCTGATCTGCAAACTCAGATGAAAGGAAATCTGTATAATTTTTCTAAAAGTGAATTGAGGAAGCAAATTAGAGCGGAAATCAAAGCCATGAGAGTGTTAGAAGAAAGAACATCAGCTGACGAAACACAAGAAATAAAAAAGAAACTCGTAGAGACTGAACAGGTTAAAGGGAGGATTAACAAACTTGAAGGAGAAAGTAAAGCATAGGAAGAAGAAATCCGTAATATAAGGGAAGACACCAGTGTGAATCAAAATGAAATAGCTATCCTGAAAAATCAAATGGAAGAAAAGGATAGAAAGATAGCCGAACTCGAGGATAGACTTCGTGTTGCAGAGCTTCGGATTATATGAGATGGGTGTGATATAAAGGAGTTGGTTAGATAGACAAAAAATTTAAAAGAAAAAGAGATGGATATTATGGAAAAAATAGTCGACGTTAATGGAAAGGTGATTTGTCTGGAAAACAGACAAAGAAAAGAAAGAGATCCTTATGTAAGGTTTGAGGAATCTCGAAGAGATGCCAGGAGCTCAACTGAGATTCGCTCTACATCTCTCGAACAATTAAGTAGAACGAGGAACGAAGGCGTAAGTGAAGATAGAAGCCGACTTACAGAAAGATCACTACTAGAAAACTCAATCTCTCATACCTCAATGAGACGGCAGAAAATAGCCCCGCTAATTTTTAAAGGGGAAATATCAGAGAAACCTATTAAATTCTTAAGAAATATGAGGCGATATTTAAACCCCGAAGAGATAAATATAGCTAGAGTAAAATACGCCTTATTGAACTCATTAAAAGGTTCAGCAACTTCATGGTGGGATATTATTGAAAATTGTGTGAAAAGAATTGAAGATTTTGAAAGAGAATTTCGTGACAGATTCTGGAATGTGGATGTCACAGATACTATAATGCGCAAAATTGAATTTGGCATCTATGTATCTAATGGAAAAAAATCGCGCGTAGAATACTCCACAGATTTAATGAGCCAAGCTTTAGATGTAGGAAAGTACACTGAAGTAGCGCTAATAAAGAAATTAGCAGATCATCATGATCTGGATATAAGGTTTGCGGTGAAAAAAGATACTCGCGCACAGAGAAAAAGATACTCATGCTCGAGAAACTCCGAAAAAAACAGAGATTTCGTTTGAGAAGCCGACTACTGATTTTCAAGGGGTAAATCATCGTAATTATAATTACAATAACAACTCATATAAGCCGAATGATCGACGAAACATTTATTCCAGTGGAAACCAAGGAGGCTATGGAGGGCTGGAAAAAAAATCAAACATACTCTCAAAATAATGGAGGAGTAAAGCCGAACTATCAGGCAAATAAAACAAATGATCAAGGTAAATCTAGTGATATTTATGCACTAGATAGACAAATTGAAGATGATGTAGCGGGAGCATGTGGGTTGATTCCGGAAAATTCCAAGTAGTTGCAGCATGCGCATTGGATAACTCTCAAAAATCAGGGAGTCATGATGCAACTCCGAAAGGGTAAAACATAAATACAATTTTTGAAGATCCTTGGGGTGCATTATTGTCTGAATCAGACGATGAGCACGATAAACAGCAACAAAATGTAGAGCGCCCAGAAATAGAGATTTTAATAGAGAAAATTGCAGTAGTAACTCTAGTAGATACAGGAAGCCGAATTACTTGTATTTCAGAGGAATTTTATAAGAGTTATATTAACAAATTTGAAAAATGTCCAACTTTACCAATAAGTGGACATGTAATTAAGGGAGCGATTGGTGCACAAATAACACGTTTGAAAATCCAGATTTTCGCTGACACACAAGTGGGAAAAAAAGAAAGGAAAATTAATTTTATAGTAGTTTCAAAATTGTCTAGGGACTGTATTTTGGGTATTGATGCTCAAAAAGAGTTAGGATTTGTTATTGATATAAAAGGGGAAAAAATTTATTTAGAAGAAGAAAATGAAATTATTGAAACACTTTCATATAAAAAAAGTATTTTGAGCCTATATGAATTTCGATATAGATATATAGAATCCATAGAGGATAACTATGTTGAAGATTTTGATAATTGGAGCGAGGTGGAGGGGGGATGTGTACTGAAAGACGATGCAAACCGTCTCGAACCGCTACCAGAAATATTCACGAATAAATATATCACCCAAAAAGGGGGTAATTCGATGAATGAAAAAATCTCTGGGTAAAGAAGACCCTTATGATATAACTTGGCAGGAAATTGAGGAGAAATTCCGAAACTGCACAAGTAAAAACAAAAATAGAATTGATAGACTCAAAAACCTGATATGGAAGTATAAAAAAGTTTTTTATAAAAAGCCAGGGCGCTTAAATTCTTTTGAGTGTGATTTTAAAGTAAAGATGACTGATCCTTTTATGTTAAACCTTATCCGATCCCTATAAATCACCAAGAAAAGGTGAGGGCGGAAATACACAAAATGTTAGAATGGGGAATTATTAGAAAATCTAGTAGTGAATATATTAGTCCACTTGTGGCAGTTATAAAGAAGGATGGATTTGTGCGTTTGTGTCTCGACGCACGAGAATTAAACAAAAGATTGGTTATAGACCATGAATCTCCTCAAAATATGGAGGAATTACTGCAAATTTGTGATGAAATTAAAATCATGACTAGTTTAGATTTGACCAGCAGTTTTTGGCAAATCCCTCTTTCAGAGAAAAGTAAAAGATTTACTGTATTTATGCACGAAGGCAAAGTGTATGAATTTGAAGTTTGTCCATTTGGTATCAGCGTTAGTACGGCAGCACTAATAAGAGGACTAGATCAGGCGATAAGGGGCACTGGTAAAAACATAAAAAAATTTGTTGATGATTTATTGTGTATATCGAAGGATAAAGTCAAGCACCTCGAGCAAATCTTTTTAAAGTTTTAATAGAGCATAATTTTACATTAAGCTTCAAAAAGACAAATTTTTTACATTAAGAAGTAGAATTCTTGGGGTATATTTTAACAATGGAAGGCATAAAACCTCAGAGTAAGAAACGGGACTTAATACAAACGTATCCCGATCCGAGAAATGCGCGACAGTTAAAAGGATTTCTTGGGTTAGTGAATTTTTATGCAAAATTTGCAAATAATTTTTCGGATGCGACGGTACCACTGGTAAAATTGCTGAGAAAAAATGAGAAATGGGAGTGGGGGCACAGAGAAAAACAAGTCTGTCAAAAGGTCAAAGACTTGTTTATAAAAAACATAATTTTATGTCACCCTGACCCAAGAAAACCTTAGATTTTACGCACAGATTTAAGCGACTTTGCGGTTGCGGGAGCACTCTCACAATTAAATGATCGAGGAGAGGAGATGGTAATCACGTTTATAAGCCGAACGCTCAAGCATAGTGAGATTACCTATATTACCACTGAAAAGGAATTGCTGGCAATAATATGGAGTCTTATTAAGCTGGATACGTATTTAAGACCGGCGGAAATACATATAAAAACAGATCATCAGGCATTAACTTCTTTATATAAATGTTGATTTACTAGCGCTAGAATACGGAGATGGATTCTAGCTATTCAAGGTTTTAATATAAAAATCGAATATGTAAAAGGGAAAGATAATGTTGTACCTGATTTACTATCCAGACATCCTGAATATATGTCAACAGCAAGATGTAAGCCTGGAGAAATCATCATATCTGCAGTTAAACAGCTGAAATTAAGTACAGAACTGATAACAGTGTTTAAAAATTTTCAAAAATATCAAGAAACGGATGAAAATATTTTGAAAATTAGAGAAAAAGCAATTTAAATACCTACAGAAATTCCTGAGGCGGACGAAAAGAAACCTGCTGCAATAGAGAAGGATCGATTGATTTATAAAAGAAATTATATGAATCAGTATGTATTAATTATGCCAGTAAAATATGTAACTCAATTTATAGTTGAATTACATGAAATTTATGGGCATATTGGCACAAGAAAGGTACACAAAATGATTGAAGAAGACTTTTGTGTAAAAAATTTAAAACATAAAATAGCTTACTTAGTTTCTACGTGCGACTTGTGTCAGAGAAATAAGATTTCAACACGCCCAAGTTTTGCCAAAATACAAACGATTGAACCTGAAAGACCAGGAAAATTATTATCTGTAGAGTTCTATGGGCCGCTGCCGACTTCTACGGACGGTATGAAGTACATTTTTGCGACAATCGATGTATTTAGTAAATTAGTCGTATTGTACGCAATAAAACGGGCAAAAACGGAAACAGTGATAAGAAAGATTTTTAATCACTATATTTCTAATTTTGGCAAGCCAAAGAAAATAATATGCGATCATGGTATGCAATTTACCTCGAAAAAATGGCAACAAAAACTTGAGGAGGAAAATATTGGCTTAACATACTCCTCAATACGCCACCCACAAAGTAATATTGTGATGAGAGTAGATCGTGAACTTGGGCGATTCTTTAGAACGTTCGTTAAAGACAAACATACTGGCTGGGCACCGTATGTTAATATTATACAAAACATAATTAACGAAACGTATCATGAAACGGTTGAAATGACACCTTTACAACTCCATTTCAACATGAAACCTACAAGGACATGGAAAACCTGGCTGAGAACTGGCATTAGCTCTTCAGATGCAACGCATGAGGAGAAAATATTTCTAGCCAGAGAAAAATTCAGATAAAAGGCAAAAAACGAAACAAAAACTTCAATGAATCTAAACAAAAATTTGTTGTTGAATTCAAAATTGGAGATGAAGTGCTCGTTAAAGCCAATAATGTGTCTGATACAGAGCAAAAAGAAATTGCAAAGTTTTTTGCAATATATGAAAGCCCGTATCAAGTACAGCGGAAAATAGGGGACGCTACCTATTTTTTAGGCACGACCGCGACATGGAAGTGCCTTATATTTTCGTTAGCGAAAAATGTGTGCGATAGGATATCTCACGCAATTTTTGACCAATCGGAATGAAATTTTAGGAGAGATCTCCTCCAGCACAATATGAAATTCTGTTTTTTTTATCCCGATCCTGTACGTAGTTTTTAAATTGCGAGCACTTTTTGCTTATTTTTACGTGTTTTAACGTGTTTTTCTTTTTAAATCCATGTTGCACGATTATCTCCGCGAAATCTTAGCGAATCAGGCTCAAATTATTTTTGGGAACTCTTATAAGTATAGTAACTTGATGGTCCTATTTTGAGATTGATCCTGCAAATATACGCTGAATGCGGCGACTATAAAAAAATCGCTAAAAGCGGTTTTTGGGCTATATCTTGAAAACTAAGCATTCTATGAAAAAAAGTTAAATAGAAAAGTTGTAGATCTTTGAAAAATACAACTTTTTCCCATTGGCATCTATTTATGAAAATACTTTTAACTCGAGTTAATAGGCCAAAAACGCATTTTAACATCGAAAAAACAGATTTTTACTATATAACTTTACAGCTATGCATTTTACATGATAATGTTAAATGGAAAAGTTTTGTAGATCTTTGAAAAATACAACTTTTTCTAATTGACATCTATTTATGAAAATACTTTTAACTCGAGTTAACAGGCCAAAAACGAATTTAAACATCGAAAAAACAGCTTTTTACCATATAACTTTACAGCTATGCATTTTACATGAAAAAGTTAAATAGAAAAGTTGTATATCTTTGAAAAATACAACTTTTTTTCTTGACACCAAGACGCGAAAATGCTTTTAAATCAAGTTAATAGTCAAAAAACGATTTTTGACATCGAAAAACGAAGTTTTTTACTATATTATACAATCAAGAAAATGGGCAGCGTGAGCAAGGCGAGCGCAAAGCGCGAGCTGAGTACGGTCGAGCTTCTAATGCAAAACGCGCATCGCTTCGCAATGCAAGGGGCGGAGAGCTTAAGAGCGAGCGAAGCGCTCGCTCTGAAGCACCGGAGCAGGCAAGTCACATGCGGCCTTCGGCCGCATGTTGCGCGCTAGTTAATAGATGAGGAAGCTGGAACAGAACGTGGTCAATTTCACGCGTGCGACTTAATTAAATGCAAGCGCCGTGTTGAAAATGTACAAAATGTAAATTAAGTTAACCCTTAGCGGCCACACGGAGTAACTAGTTACCCCAGGCTCAGAAAAAGTGAAATTGGAGGTCTAAAACATTTAAAACATTTGACCAGTTTTTAGAACGCCATCTATAAATTGACCGATAAAATCATTAGAAATATTGAAGAACACTTCAACAAACATGAAACAATCGGTTACAAGTGTTAAAACACCCATATGTCTTGTACAACTAGGTTTTTCAGCGTGGGGTAATGAGTTACCCCATGTGGCCGCTATGTGGCCTGGCTGAGGTGTGGCCGCTAAGGGTTAAAGTTAATGCAAAGTATTTATTATAAAAAAAAAATTAAAAAAGAAAAAAAATATTAACAATAAACATTAGCAACAATAAGTGCGAATATATAAGTATGGTCTGTAAATAAATAATTGTAAATAAATAAATAATAAACATGTGAAAAGAACGATTTGGACAGTTTAATTTAGCTACTTCCAATTTACTTATTATTATTGAGAATATCTGAGTTAAGCGCAAGTGGTTTTTAACACGTGGAAAGAAATAGACAAACAAAGAGCACTGGAAATTAAAGATCAGAGAGAAGAAAATAAAGCTCAAATTTAAAACGCTAAATATTTTGGTAAACAGAACCATATGTATCGAGTATATATACAAAACATATATAGGTATACACAGGTAGAAAAAGACAGAACAACAACACAGCTCTCAGCCGAAAGTGCGTCAACAGCAAAGGAGCGAGGAAAACAGGCAGGACCGTAGTTCGAATATTTGCATTCGGCCCAGCGAGGGTAATAACCTGGCTTATAGGCTTAACTTTGATTGGAGAAACAGGGGACCAATTAAAATTGAGTAGGACAATGCCATACGAAGAAGAGAGAATTCGAGGAACAGGGGTGTCAGTCTGTTAGTATCTCGCGAGAAAGCAAGGCATTTTATAAAATGAATAAGTGTGATGATGTTTTGATTCTGTGCGTGGAGGAGTATTGTAACGGTCCATATTGGTATGGTATGAATATGAGTTTATTTTAATTATTTATTTATTAGAATACTTTTCTATACTAATGTTTTATTAATATATGCAAAGAATGAATGATAAGAATAATTAAAGTGAAGATGAGTAAAGGAATTGAAAATTGCGTGTGTGCGTTAGGCTGATCGTCGCGAAGTGAATATCCGTACAAAGAGGAATCGCGGAGAATAAGGATGTGTGCCTACATTCATGTGAGATATGACTGATGGAAAGAGTAAGAGGAGTGGAAGCTTGTTTTCTTGGCGACGTTAGCGGTGCGAGGTCGAGCCGCCGTCGAAAATCGCGAGGCCTACACGGAGAAACTGTTAAACTGCAAAAGAGCGTGCATCACCGCGCGACAAAAGACGGTGCTGAAATGCACCACATATCGACGTGCGTAACTTGTTTTTTTTAAGTCGCGCACGTTCATAGTCTATGCATCTGATGACCGCTGATTTTTTGTTCATTATGCACGGCGTTTTGACGTGCAAAAATACACAATCTTCGATCACCGACTATTATAGTGGTTTTGTTTGACGGTATAATACGCCAGATCAGTTTTCGTGCAATCGCTGCAGTAAATTGGACGATTTCGTAAAGGATTTATTGAATGGGTAGAATTTCCCTGATCTGACGTATTTTTTTAAAGGTAAATATATGTTTGTTTATTCATTTATTACAATTTTGAGACTACAATTTAAAAATTCAAATCCTATTTATAAATATTATATTAAAATCAATGTAATTTACATATAATTTCATTTTTATATTTTATAAATATATTTTTAATGAAAATATAAAATTTGTAGTTAAATCAATTAATAAAGAAAAATTTTACAATTTGTCTGAAGAACTGATCGACAATATTATACCTATTGATTATGACTCAAGTGATCTGTTCAAGACATGTTACAAAGTATTTTTAGTGTCGTCGCTAGTGCGAACGACGAGGCGAACGAAAGTTGATATTTGCATGTCAAATCTCCGTGCATAATGAACAAAAAAGCAGCAGTAATAAGATGCATTGATTATGAACGTTTGCGACTTAAAAAAAACAATTTACGCACGTCGATATGTGGTGTATTTCAGCACGATCTTTTACCGCGCGGTGATGCATGCTCTTTTGCAGTTCGACAGTCTCTCCGTGTAGGCACCGAAAGGATTGAGCTAACTGTCGATCAGAGGATCGTTAGTCAACGCACATCCGCCTACCAAGCAGGACTTTCTTCCTCTCGCTCTTGGAAAATGATTTGGACAGTTTAATTTTGATATTTCTAGTTTACTTATTACTATTGGAAATATCTGAGTTAAGCGCAAGTTGTTTTTATGGTATGAAACTGTGTTGAAACTGTGTTGCTGAATAAATGCAAGTCTTGGATCTTGATATTGTATATAAATAATAATAGTATTTTATTTATATACTTATACAAACATACCTATATACTCATCCTATATTTTCATTATTACTTTCTATCATCTAGGTACCTCGGAGAAAGATAATAATTAAATAAAATAATAAAAAGTTGTTTATTTAAATTGAAAGATAATAATAATAATCACAAATCCTTACATCGTTTCCCATTTCTTCCAATATTTAATTTCTTATTTTTTCCTTCAAGTAAGTTTTCACTTGTGCTATGATGATCCTGGAATCTTCGTTTAGTATCGATTCATCTCGTTTTGAGGTTAGATTTATATGGGCATGTTCAGGACAAATTACCAATGCTTCACGTATGTATGTAGTATTTTTTAATTGTTTAAAGTCACTTACGTGGTATACATTCTCACATAATATGCACACTATCGTAGCCACTCTTTTTTTTGGATGGCATTTGAATGGTTTGCGCACTTTGTCAGGCGGTATTTCTCTACCCGACGCTATCTCGACGTGGCATATGGTTATTTATTTTAATTATGACCACCATCAGTACTAATAAGAATATTTCTCTGATTATCCTATTAGTACTTTCAGTCACAATAGGCTTTGATAGTTCATCGGGTCATGTAAACTCGCAACAAAAGTATGAAGATAAAGTTAATGCAAATTATGATCCGCACGTATCACTTTATGTGAGCAATCTTTTAATTATAAAATTAGAAAACGCAGAACAAAATGAAAGCCAATGAATAAATCCAACTCCACAGAGTTATAGATTTTGTCGGACTTTACGACTAGCATTTGAGAAAGTAATGATTCGTCGATATAGCAAGAGTTTAATAGACTTAGTGATCAAATTATCAAGCTTACCGGACACAGATTTACAATGTCGAATGGTAAAAATGCAAGAGTGCGATATATCGTTACACGAACCATATGTGATGGAAAGTGCATCAACACAATTGTCGACAATCTGTCACAATTCGATGTTCAATGTGCAACAGAACGAGTAACGAATTTAATAATTTGGTGAATGATTCTGATAAGATCAAATGTTTTGAATGCCTTCTCAAAGTTTCATACAAAAAGAATCAGAAAAGGTGGATCAAATCGGCTGAAGTAAAACGTACTCTATAATCTTAATTTTTCAAACCCACCTTAAATAATAAATTTTATACGTTTAACATAATATTTTTAACCTAATAATACTCGTAATTCTAGAGTCTATCGAAGAGCATCAAAAGATCGTGCAGCTGGAGTTACGTAAAAAATTAGACGTAATAGCTGATCAGGTAATTCAAGGCCATGGAACAACAAATATGGGTAATCTTGCTCGAAAATATTTTCAAGAGCCCCGCGATTTTGCTGAAGCCTTAGGGGTTGATCCGAAATTGGTTATAAACATAGCAAATATTTTGGCTGCCCATAAATGCAAACGAAGTTTAGATCTCGATAAACTTGAAAAGTTTTATTTTGAAACGTATAAAAAGAATTACGAAATCTACCCTGGGTCGCGATTAAATCCAACAGTTCATAAACTTCTAAGGCATGGTTGCGAAATAGCTCATAAATTTTCTATGCCCATGCTATATTACTCTGAAGAATCCTGTGAATCGCTGCACAAATATTACAGGTCCGTATATTAATGACGTATGTTTACCTTTTTTTTAAAGAAAAAACCGCCAATGAAGAACCGTACTTAGCTTCCACAAATATTTATTAAAAGATTCTTTGCTTTCTCAAAGAGAGATTCGGAAAAGTTAATTTTGGGAATTTTATAATGGTAATGTGCTTTAAATAAAGCAGTTATCAGATTAACTTACTGAATACGTTTAATTAACGAATAAATTTCAGAAATGCCCTAGTTAATAAATCTTACATTAATTATTTTTATTTTTTACACTTTTGTAATAAATAATTAGTTATTATTTCACAAAAGTAACTTCAAAGTTATTATTAGATTGCATCAAACAAAAGGAAATTACGCAGAGTTTATGAAAACGTACGTATTACTTATAACTTTAAAGTATAATAAAGCCAAAAATATTTTTTTTTACATTTTATTAAAATAATTAATTTGTTATTATTTCGCAATATTAACTTTAGTTATTATTATATACTTTAATTTTACCAAAAATACAATACGATTATGAAAACATACATATTATTGACAAACTTAACATTCAAAATGACCAACTTATCTTATTTTTATACTTTTTTAAATAAATAATTAGTTATTATATCGCAAAAGTAACTTTAAAGTTATTATTAGATATATAAAACGAAAGGAAATTACGCAGAGTTTATGAAAACGTACATATTTCTTAAAACTTTAAAGTATAAGAAGGTAAAAAATATATTTCTTTCTTTTTACAATTTTTTAAAATAAATAATTTGTTTTTATTTCGCAATATTAACTTTAGTTATTGTTAGATACTTCAAATCTAAGAAAGTTACATATATTCACAAGTTTAACGTTCAAAATGACCAATGTTTTTTATTTTTACACTTTTTTAAATAAATAATTAGTTATTATTTCGCAAAAGTAACTTCAAAGTTATTATTAGATTGCATCAAACGAAAGGAAATTACGCAGAGTTTATGAAAACGTACGTATTTCTTATAACTTTAAAGTATAATAAAGTCAAAAATATTTTTTTTTACATTTTATTAAAATAATTAATATGTTATTATTTCGCAATATTAACTTTAGTTATTATTAGATACTTTAATTCTACTAAAATTACGATAAACTTATGAAAACATACATATTATTGACAAGTTTAACGTTCAAAATGAGCAATGTTTTTTATTTAAGCACTTTTTTAAATAAATAATTAGTTATTATTTCGCAAAAGTAACTTCAAAGTTATTCTTAGATACATCAAACGAAAGGAAATTACGCAACAATTATGAAAAAGTACATGTTTCTTATAACTTTAAAGTATAAGAAGGTAAAAAATATATTTCTTTCATTTTACAATTTTTTAAAATAAATAATTGGTTTTTATTTCGCAATATTAACTTTAGTTATTGTTAGATACTTTAATTCTACGAAAATTACGATAAGCTTATGAAAACATACATATAATTGACAAGTTTAACGTTCAAAATGACCAACGTTTTTTATTTTTACACTTTTTTAAACAAATAATTAGTTATTATTTCGCAAAAGTAACTCCAAAGTTATTATTAGATATATAAAATGAAAGGAAATTACGCAGAGTTTATGAATACGTACGTATATCTTATAACTTTAAAGTATAATGAGGAAAAAATATTTTTTTTTACATTTTATTAAAATAATTAATTTGTTATTATTTCGCAATATTAACTTTAGTTATTATTAGATACTTTAATTCTACGAAAATTACGATAAGCTTATGTAAACATACATATTATTGACAAGTTTAACGTTCAAAATGACCAATGTCTTTTATTTTTACACATTTTTAAATAAATAATTAGTTATTATTTGGCAAAAGTAACTTCAAAGTTATTCTTAGATAGATCAAACGAAAGGAAATTACGCAAAATTTATGAAAAATTCAATGTTTCTTATAACTTTAAAGCATAAGAAGGTAAAAAATATAATTCTTTCTTTTTACAATTTTTTTAAATAAATAATTTGTTATTATTTCACAATATTAACTTTAGTTATTGTTAGATACTTTAATTCTACGAAAATTACTATAAGTTTTTCAAAACATACATATTTTTGACAAGCTTAACATTCAAAATGACCAAATTATCTTATTTATATACTTTTTTAAATAAATAATTAGTTATTTTATTGCAAAAGTAACTTCAAAGTTATTATTAGATATATAAAACGAAAGGAAATTACGCAGAGTTTATGAAAACGTACATATTTCTTAAAACTTCAAAGTATAAGAAGGTAAAAAATATAATTCTTTCTTTTTACAATTTTTTAAAATAAATAATTTGTTTTTATTTCGCATTATTAACTTTAGTTATTGTTAGATACTTCAAATCTAAGAAAATTACGATAAGCGTATGAAAACATACATATTATTGACAAGTTTAACGTTCAAAACGACCAACGTTTTATATTTTTACACTTTTTTAAATAAATAATTAGTTATTATTTCGCAAAAGTAACTTCAAAGTTATTATGCGATTGCATCAAACGAAAGGAAATTACGCAGGTTTTATGAAAACGTACGTATTGCTTATAACTTTAAAGTATAAGAAGGTAAAAAATATATTTCTTTCATTTTACAATATTTTAAAATAAATAATTTGTTTTTATTTCGCAATATTAACTTTAGTTATTATTAGATACTTTAATTCTTTGAAAATTACGATAAGCTTATGAAAACATATATATTATTGACAAGATTAACGTTCAAAATGACCAACGTTTTATATTTTTACACTTTTTTAAATAAATAATTAGTAATTATTTCGGAAAAGTAACTTCAAACTTATTATGCGATTGCATCAAACGAAAGGAAATTACGCAGGTTTTATGAAAACGTACGTATTTCTTATAACTTTGAAGTATCAAGTGGCGCGGCAGCGCCCGCTGGCACGTATAAGTACCCACGGTACGATACGAAGCCGAAGGGCGCACCGTCGCCTTTTATACGTCTAATTGTGCTTTTTTAACCTCTTCAAAATCTTTAAAAATAAATATCTAAACACTGATTGACTTATGTGCAGTCTATTGACACTGTTTTAAGAGATAATAATTTAGTCTATCACGTAAAAAAAGTTTCTGTTAAAAAAGATTCATCTAATTAAAGATATAAAGCATAATATATTAGCTCAAATTTTTTCTTTTCATTTTGTTCTCCGCATTTCCGTTTTCTCTAATCATATATATGTGACTTCAGTTTTCGCTACTCATATGTATATAATATATACACATATCATATATGTATAATACTCATGTACACACATACAGACCATATATATATATATATATAGATATATAGATATATATATATATATATATATATATATATATATATATATATATATATATATATATATATATAGTGCCTGCAGCAGTGCAGACGACAAGCACAAAATCTTCTAACCTATTATCAAAATCAAATGTTGAAGGATGAAGGACGCGTTTGAGTCATTTGTATTATTAAAGTAAAACGGGTTGTTTTTACGCGATTTGTTTTTATTACGTTAATATCGTACGTACGAAAAAGTGGCAAGACGGTCATGTGGAATAAAATTATTGCAATCCCAAGTGTAGTTGGAAAAAGCTGCAGTTTTACATGGTAAGAGAGAAGATAAAGAAAATCCCAAGTGTAGTTTGAAAAAGCTGCAGTTTTACATGGTAAGAGAGAAGATAAAGAAAAAGACTAACAATGAATTCTGTCGAAAGAGATGAAGAACGCACAACATTCAGGAGTACTGGATAAGGTATTACCATCGCTCCATTTCTGCAGGAGGCTACACCAGAAGTTGTACCGAGACCATTTCCTTGACAGAATCTAAATCATCAAGGATACACAACGTCTTCTGTTGCAGCAAAAATCGTGGAAAAGTATGGATTTAAAGAGGGACAGGAACTTGGAAAGAAAGAGCAGGGAATGTCTAGCATTGCAAGTAAAGAAGACTAGTAAAAGAAGAGGTAGAATAGTATAGTACATAAAAAGGAACAATTAAGGACGTCTTCTCTGCCTTTGAGTATGTTGCCCCCTTGAAACTCACAAGGAATAAACAAGATGAAACGAGCATTACTGAAATAATGAAGTCATCAAGTAAAGTTGTTTTGCTCAGAAATATGGTTGGAATTTCTTTGGTGCCACGCTTATAGGTAAAGTCATTGTTAAAATGCATATACAGCAATTAGCTGTGATAATTGCATTCAACGAAGAATTATTAGATAAAATTTTTGTTATACTTGTGGTGTGCTACTTCTTAGTAACAAGTATTTATGTGCTTGTGTATAATCATCATCGGGGATATACAAAGTCATCTGCTGATTAATCATTAGCTGAAAAATACCACACAATCATGGGGATGCAGTAATTGAATATCCGCTCTGATGTTGTCATGATGTAAATATAATAAAAATCAAGTTCTCCAATCAAGTTGGTGCATCGCAGAAGCATCTGTTAAATATTTAATACTCCAATAAATGTACTGTTTTTTAACCCAAATTTTGTTAAGTAATAAGTGTCTTTGTGAATCTTTGTACTAGTGTAAGTGCTTCTTGTGTTTAAAGGATATTACTCAATTTTACTGTAAACTACTTGTTATAGCGAGGTATAAGGTGAAATGTTAAGATTCTGCCTTTTCTTGATATCTCAAGCAATTATACTCTGAGGGTAAAATAAACAGCCAGTGAAGTTTGAATACAAATCAAGTTCTCTAATCAAGTTGCTGCGTCACAAAAGCATCTGTTAAATATTAAATACTCCAATAGATGTACTGTTTTTTAACCCAAATTTTTGTTATTGTTGACGGTCTTTGTGAATCTTTGTACTCGTGTAAGTGCTTCTTGTGTTAAAGGATATTACTCAATTTTACTGTAAACTACTTGTTATAGCGAAGTATAAGGTCAAATGCTAAGATTCTGTCTTTGCTTGATATCTTAAGGTGATGCTAAAGCCACCTGTCACCGACAAATACGAGGAACCACTTTTCTCATTTAATTTTCAATTTTTAGCAAATATCTTTATGAAACGTTATTGTCCTAATAAAAAATAACAACTTTTCAGAGAGATATTTTCTCAAAATTGAGAATTCAATGAAAAAAGTGGTTCCCCGTATTTGACGGTGACAGGGGGTTTAGCATCACCTTAAGCAATTATACTCTGACGGTAAAATAAACAGCTAGTGAAGTTTGAATATCAGCTCGGATGTGGCCAGGATGTAAATATAATTATCAGATCAAGTTCTATAATCAAGTTGGTGCTTCATAGAAGCATTTGTTAAATATTGAATATTTCAATTGATGAACTGTTTTTTAACCCAAATTTTTTTTAGTGACAAGTGTCTGTAAATCTTTGTACTCGTCTAAGTGCTTCTTGTGTTTAAAGGATATCAGTGAAGTAATGTTTACAATCACACATGTAACTTTTGTCATGCTCTTACAAGTTATAATAAATTATACTTTAAATAAATTAAATTTATATTACGTAAAACCCAATGAAAAACTATATTTTATTTTTATAATTTATTTATTTATTTATTTAAAATATACGGCATAGCGCGTTTCTTACACATAAGAATTATACACTTAATTATTCTACACAATTTAGCATTGGTCAAATTATATATAGATATACTTGACGAATGCTATATTGTGCACAATAATTACGTGTATAATTCTTATGTGTAAGAAACGCACTATGTCAAATATACATAGTATAATAATTTTTTTCTTCTAGAATTCTTCACTTTCTTTTTTTATCAACCAAATTTGGATAAATGAAACATTTTTATGGAAAAATTTGCCTTATTCTACGTTGTTGCGCCTCTGCTGATTACGTGCATTTTGATGATCTCTTCCTCCTCGCCATCCTCTATTATTCTGATTAGGCAGGTTTTGCAACCGAATTTCACGGTTCATGGCAGATACCTGCTTAGCAAAATATACTGCCATGTTCTCTAGGCCCCTATGGTACACATTTGTTCGTTGCTTCCTTTTCCATCCTCTAGTTCCTCGAGGTCGAGCTGTAGATTTAAATTTTTTTACTACTTCAATTGTTGAAAAATGGAAAAAAGGTATCAAAAGGTTAATAATTAGATGATACTTATATATATGTAGTAGCATAATGGATTTCAATATGGCTCATTCATTGTTTAGAAAAATTTATTTTTGTCATAGAAAGTTACAGATCAATTGTCTTTTATTTTTAAATAGCAATTTTATAATATAATAAAAAAATAATTTTTATTTTCTTTGCTACTACATATATACTTGTATATAGTATAATATTTATGGGCAGTACATTTTTTTAAAAGAGCGTATAAATGTACTTTGAAACCATATTGCTGCAATAGCTCTAAGTTTTCCTTACGGTGTTTATTTTGATTACGTTGATCATTTCGATTAGGTCGATAATTTTCTTGTTGACGGTGTTCTTCGATTTGCTGCTGCTGCTGCCCACCCAGTTGCTGCTGCTGCTGGCCACCCACTTGTGGCTGCTGCTGCCCACCCAGTTGCTGCTGCTGCTGGCCACCCAGTTGCTGCTGCTGCTGCCCACCCACTTGCTGATGCTGCTGGTACCTTCCCAGTTGTTGCTGATGCTGCTGGTGCCTTCGCAGATGTTGCTGCTGTTGGTCGTGCCCTCCCAGTTGTTGCTGCTGCTGCCCACCCAGTTGCTGCTGGTGCCTTCCCAATTGCTGCTGCTGCTGTAGTTCCTGTTCTCCAGGAGGGTTCTGCTGATCATTACCAGGAACTTGCTGGTTATCTGTAGAAAAACAAGAAATAAATTAATTAAAAATAATGAACAATTATTCTTTATTATAATGTTTAAACCCATTATTTTCTCATTACAAATTAAAAAAAAAACAATTTCTGAAGGAGACGTCGGATACCGACAGTAGTTTCCTACTATACCACACATGTATTTTGTTATTTATTTACAAAGTAAATTGTTTAATGAGAAAATAATAGCTGTCCCCAACTTGTTTTACAGTAACCAAATTATATGTCCAAGCTGGTTTCATACGATTGTTTTGTTTTCGAGAAAACTTTGACAAACTTAGTATGTAAAGGTTAATCTCCACGTAGTTGGCCCTCATAGTGTGTCAAAGTTTTCTCGAAAATAAAACAATCATATGAACCCATGTTGGATATATATTTAGATTACTATAAAACGAAGCGGGGACAACTATTATTATTTCAAAAAAATGATTTCTCTTAAAATTATGAATGAAAATGTAATTAGGCAAGGACAGAGATATCCGGCGTCCCCTTAACGGGTTTTATTGAGTCGACAACCAAGAGATAAATTTTTAAATAATTGAAAATTAACAAATTTTTACTTACCATTAATAGCCATATTAGCTATTTCTTCTTCAATTTCCTCATCTCCCATAATAATACCATTGATATTTTGTATATCCCCAAACTGAAGGACATTTGGTTGCACAGGATTCATCTACTTATAAGAATTTTTATTTTTTTTAAATATATTTATATCATAATCTCATTAAATAAATGTTTTTGTTTTACCGTTTCTTTTTTATTAAACTGCTGTTCTTTTTTTCTTGTTTAAGGCGTATTTTCTATTTTACTTTCAGAAAAAAATACTTCGCTAGCTATGACAGTTGTTCAAATTCGAAAAACGGACATAAACAAAAGATGCACAATATGAAGACTCGTTCACGGTTCAAACCAGCGTTGGGCACGGTCGGATTTCAGATAGCAGAATCCCTAGATCCTAGTAATAAAATTTGACATAGTGGTCAGCTATTTTCAGATCATTGGCGCGAAATGCCGCGGGGTGTTCTCAAACCCATCCGATTCGACTCTGCCAGATTAACTGCCAGAGTCGAATCGGATGGGTTTGAGAACACCCCGCGGCATTTCGCGCCAACGATCTGAACATAGCTGACCACTATGTCAAATTTTATTACTAGGATCTAGGGATTCTGCCATCTAAAATCCAACCGTGCCCAACGCTGGTTCAAACGTGTCTATGTGAGTTTTCTAGACTGCTGGATCACGAGACACGAAACAGAAACAGAAACAGTGACAGTCAATCAACGTCTTGCTTCGAGGTTTCGTACCATGGTGGAAAGAAAACAAGGTGTGATCCCTAAGAGCCTTCCCAACCTATTACATGGTGGAAAAAAAGAAAGGTGTGCTATCAAGGAGCCTTACGAACTACCACCATTTATAGCTCATTAAAAATACACGAGCTATAAATTGCGGACGCTAGGAAGGCTCTTAGCGAACACACCTCTCTTTTCTTTTCCACCATGAACCTATTAAGGTTCCGCCATTTATGGCTTTTGTATTTTTAATGAGCCGTTAATGACGAAGGTTGGGCAGGCATGTAGGGAGCAAACCTTGTCTTTTTTCTATCATGGTTCTTTTCATATTCCCACATTATCAAACATTCGAACAGATTTATTATTGCTACATTCTGATTGACCGGATAAGACCAAAATAAATTTTGCATCGCATGTTCGTTTATACACTATTTAACAGTTAATGAAAAATTAAATCTCAATTTTTAATAAATATACATATACTACATAAGGGTAGTACTATACATAACTATCAATTCGCTTCAAATCGAACATACCTTATCTTGTTAACGCTCGCATCTTAGTGGCTATTGGTGCGTTCCATTTGAATGGTGCTAATTAAGTGCGTGTAAATATCTATAAATGAAACCTAAGCTAAAGATGAACAAATAATATTGAAAACAAATAAATCTACAAATTTGACAGTTTTTGCTTTTCTGATTGCATAAACACTAAATTTTAGTGCAACACTAAACATACATTTTAGGTTATTCATGTAGATATTCAGGCAGTTCCTACATTTTTATCATTATTAAGAAAACGGAATCTGAACCGAAACGACCTATTGAACCGAACGTACCATGTCTCTCTCTCAAACATTTATTTTTGTTTTAATTGTGTGTGCAATTAAGCGAAATATAATTAGATTTTATATTATTATTGAATACTGACTGTGAGCTGAGATACTATATTTCATATTGTATTCTGGATTCTTATAAAGGTTTTTTTAATTATATATGTTATAACTGTATGCATGAGTAATGAGAAAAACTTTTTTGTATATTATTCAAAGTTTTTTTTTATTTATGCATTCTATAAGTCAAAGAAACACTTGTGACAGGTATTAAAAAAAGACGCTTCTTATTTGTTCATTTCAGCACATAAACTTTAGGCCGATGTTATTCGTACGACAGATTGGCTTTTGACACAAAATGTCGTACAAATAAGCAAATTGACACACTTTTTAAGTAAATTTTGTCGTACAAATAAGGAATAATCATAGTATTTCACACATAAATTTAATTTTATTACATAGATTAAATAGAAAGTTAATGAAACAGATTCGCGATATATTGTACTCTAACCTATAAAATACGTCAACGTAGCTAACGCACAAAAGTGGCTAGGGAATATTTGTCAAGCAACGTTAACAAGGTCGTAGTCTGAGCCAACTTCAGACCGCTAAGCATGCACCAACGTTTCGACGAAGCGACAGCGCATGCGTGTCTTTGGGATCACGAGCCGCGTATTTTTGTAACACGCTTTCAAAAGGCGAAATCTTGATACTGTATTAATAACGCATAGCGGATGATTGAAAAATAATTTGAATAATAAACTCCTTTAGATATGTTCACCGGTGACGTCATAGCGCCATATAGCAAACACTTCGGGAATACATTGAAATTTGCTATGAAATGACTTTTTTCAATAAAGTAAAATGTGTGTAATTAATTTTAATTTATTAAAAAGTAACCAAATATTTAATCATACACTAAGGTATCAAATTAACGTTTGATCTCAATGCGCAATGAAAAATATTTTATTTTAGTTAATAAAGTACGCGTGTGGTAAAAAATTGTTGTCGTAAATTGTAATTTATTCGATCAAGATGCAATTTTACAGAATTAAAAAATTAATTACAAATACGCATACATCAGATCATTGTTCTTCTTCTTTGGATTTTTTTGCTATGTAGTTTCATCGTTTTTATCGGTAACCTTATCGATAATACAAGCTACTTGCTTAAAACTATTACAAAATAACAATGCTTCATATTTAAAGTAATAAAGAAATAAAACAATTATCGTATATAACATATTTTTATATGTGGGACTATTGTTGACAGAAATTAAAGGTAAAAGCAATAAAATTAGCCAAAATAACCTGTAAAAAGTTAGAAGAACACCTTTGAAGCGTATTTATTTATTTACTCATTAAATAATACGAACTTATATAAACATATGTATAATATATTGATATATATGTTCATGTACGTTAATATCAATTCATGTATGAGCATTATTGAATTATAGCCACATATAAGCATATATAATCGTTTATGGTCATATATGCTCATGTGAGGCGTTGGGTGCAAAAACAACTTAACCCGGATTAAGTTTTGGAGAAAAAATGCGTTTAAAGTTTATAAATGGTTGTATCGTAATATATAAATAGAATCTGCCGTATTTTCTTGTTTAGTTTATTATTCCTATTATTATAGAACATATAGTTATACGTGTTACGTGTGTGAACATTTATTTATCAATATCAATTATTTAAATAATTAAAAGAAGCTTAACCAAGTTAAGTTGTTTTTGCGTAGAACAGGTATTTTTAGCTTAAAATAAGTTTATTATTGTCAAAAAGAAATCTGTACACATCTTTTTCTTCATTAAAATAATATTTGTACATAAAATTATGCATCAAACCAACTGTTAAAAATAAATTTCCAAATTTATAAGCATATTTTAATTTAAATTAACTTAAAATTATATATCCTTTTGATCTATTAAATCGTCACTCGAACTGATTCATTTTCGGTATGTACGCTCTGTTATAGACTAATCTTGCCGAACAACGTGAATTGGCTTTCAAGTTTAACCTATAAGGTATATCTATACATAACACATATATAGATATATCTTATAAGTTAAATTTGAAAAACAAATCACGTTGTTCGGACAGATAGGTCTATAACAGAGTGTACTTCAAACAATATTTTCAAATCATTCTCGGTTATCCGCTATAAACCGAAAGAATGAAACTTTTGTGTTTAATCCTACAAGCGAAGGTAAACATCGAGTGCATTGTACGCGCGTGCGAATATCTGACGGTATATAGCTTACAGAAGAGTCTTTTGGATATAGTCTCCGCCAGATAGGTAGATGCAGCGGAAGGCCGAGGGGCGCGAGAGAATTAAAAAACTATTGTATACGTTCTAAACCACTTGTTGATGCACTATACGTATAAATAAATGCTTGTAGAATACCAATACGTATATTTCATAAAAAACAATTTAACCCGGATTGTGGTGTTTTTGCGCCCAATGCGTCATATCCGACTTTATACCATTAAATTATACATAATTATATACTTGCATGTTCCAATGAATCCACGTATAGTCATATATGTGTGGCAACAGTAGATCAATTATAGCTCTATTAAATATTAAATGTACAACCTAACCCATTTAAAAAATACACCAATAGCCCAATGACCGCCCCGCAACACGTTGAGCCAGTTCCCCCGTGTTGGATTTGCTCTTTAAAAAATAACCCCATAACCCAATGGCCGCCCCAAATCCCGTTGAGTCATTTTCCCCCGTATTGTATTTTCTCCTTAAAAAATAACGCTATAACCCAATGATTCTCCCGCAGCACGTTAAGTCATTTTCCCCCGTGTAGGGGTTTTTCCTTAAAATATAACCCTGTAACCCAATGACTGTCCCGCAGAACGTTGAGTCATTTTCCCCCGTGTTGGATTCGTTCTTTAAAAAATAACCCCATAACCCAATGACCGCCCCACATCACGTTGAGTCATTTTCTCTCGTATTGTATTTTCTCCTTAAAAAATAACGCTGTAACCCAATGACTGCCCCGCAGCACGTTGAGTAATTTTCCCCCGTGTTGAGTTTTCTCCGTAAAAAATAACCCTATAACCCAATGACCGCCCCACAGAACGTTGAGTCATTTTCCCCCGTGTTGGATTTGCTCCTTAAAAAATAACAGTATAACCAAATGGCAGCCCCGAAAACGTTGAATCATTTTCCCCCGTATTGTATTTGCTCCTTAAAAACTAACGCTATAACCCAATGACTGCCCCGCAGCACGTTGAGTAATTTTCCCCCGTGTTGAGTTTTCTCCGTAAAAAATAACCCTATAACCCAATGAACGCCCCACAGAACATTGAGTCATTTTCTCCCGTGTTCGATTTTCTCCTTAAAAAATAAGTCATTTTCGATGAAAATCGAATATGTTTAAATGGTTTCCAACAATTTCATTTTATATTTACACTTGAAGGTGATCTATTGAAAAATTAATATTTTTGAAAGCTGGGTATGTGGCGTTAATATTTAAAATAAATGTGAAAACCTACCGATATTTAAAGGTTAATTTTATGTTTTTGACATAAAATCGCAAAGAAAATTATTAAATACAAATAATTGAGCTTAAATATTTTTGTTAATTGATGATAACGGTAAAGTAAATATTCAAGTGCATAGGTGCCAACGGATTTTGTTCTTTGCGAGAGAATAAATATCAAATTTTCATATCATATCAAGTTATGTTGAATATTATTTACACTTTATAGTGATCACTTGAATGATATTTCACTTTTTTACAATATTTGGATCTGAACTATGTATTTTATTATAAAAAGTAAAGACGTTCGTTCAAGCAGGCGGGAACACTGATACGCGTGTATGAACGTGAAAGCTTTGATTACTTTCGTAGATCTCACGGTATAGAGCTTACTGCGAGCGCCAAGCAGGCAGGACACGAAATATATAGTATAGTACATGTATAAGTGACGGGACTATGACCGTCATTGTCGCTGTCGACGAAATTACAACCGGGATCCAGTCTGAAGTTAGCTAAGACACACTTACCCGGAGGAAAAATTTGTCGTACGAATAGCATCGCCCTAAACTTTATTTATATAAATGTATGTTTGTACTGATTGTTATTAACCAAAAACACGTTATTTTGTTATTGCTCTTTATAAATCACATTTTGTTGTTATATTTAGATCGTGTATTTTTTTATTGCTTATTACAATATTATCAATTATTGATTACTTTTTTTAATCCATTAAATTGATATTTGAATCTTTTAAAATAAACACAATATCCAACTTCTACATAGATAGCAGGACTATCTGCAAATATTTCTTTGAGAGTACACGTATTCTGTAGAGAACTATGTGGATAGTTTTGCTTTCTATCTGGAAATGATCTTTCAAATTATGCAAAAACAAATTTTATTCTTAATAAATATAAGATTGAAAGTATCACACTTATTTTTATAAAATTTTTAATATTTTTTTTAAATTATATATATTTTTACAAATGTTTAAAATTTAAATATAATTTTTATTCTACTCTTTAGTTTGTTGCTTAATTTTCTTATTTCTAACGAGTATACACTTTTTATATACTACATTTACTACTTTATATTGGCATACATTTGGCGTTAATTAGTTATAAGGAGTTGGGTAAAGGAGTTAAGTTAAGGAGATCCCTATAATTCCTTCTTTTTCTGTATTATCATCTATAAATAAAAAAGGTGGCTATTAGAATACAGAAAAAATATATTAAAAAATAAAATAAATTGGTTATTAAATTCACCCTCAGTTAGACCTTGAATTCCCTTGTGTCCTGATATATATTTTTCATTACTAACGTTTTTTCCTTTCACGTAACCTGCAGACTGACACAATGAACTAATTCAAGTTTTATAGGGCTCATTGTATATCCTACTCATTGCGTGTCGTATTATGATCTGATTATGACCTGATGCTATTTAGATAATTTATTTACTTTTACAGTTGAAAATTTATGTGAGGACAAATTTATACAAAGATTAAAATTTACATATTTTACACTTATATGATGATATAATACTTACACGACAATGATAATAACAGCTAACATAAATAGCATACATTCAAAGTACAATTTAAGACAAAAATGTTTGGCTCTGGAAAAGGTCAGTTGGATCAGTTTCCAGGCTACGGGGAAGAACTGAAAATATACTCATGACAAATTCTGATTTAAAGTATAAGTCCATTAAAATCAATTTATGTCCAACTGCACTGAGCTGCATCAATTATATTGTATATCTTGTGTTATTTAGTTCATAATATTCATTTTTAAATCTATTTATATATTCTGAAAAGAAATTATATTTGTTATCATGTGAAATATATGTGGTCATAATACAAAAAATTCTATGTATTATGTTTTATAATATATTATGATAATGTGCTCACTTTTATTTAACTGCTTAAATTTATCTGTGTAAGTAATAAATCTTTGTAGAACAAAATTTAAACTTCTTTCAGTAAATTCTGCCTGAGAAAGAAAAGAACATACAAAGGAATAAACTCATAATACATTGATCATTACTAAACTGAAATGGGTACTTATCTTATTTTATGATTCTTCTGTTAGTTTATCAATTTTAATATACACTTTCAATTATAAAGACACTTCCAAGACATGAGGTGGTATATGATAACAGCTGACAGCTAGAAACATGCAGTCGTCTGCTTCGTTTGAATGTAGTAGTCTGGTCAATTGATATGTAGGTGCCATCATACCAATGGATGGGTAATTAATTGTGCGCACAACTTTAAAAATTATATGATCAAAATTATATGAATATGCTAATGTACCCAGATAAAAATAACTTGTATGTGCTCGTATGATCATATATTTAGAGTCATGTATGATCATATATGAATTATGAGCACATAAGATCATAATTGATCATATATGAATTATGAGCACATAGGATCATAATTGATCATATATGACCATATATGATCATATGCGGTTTTTTGGCATAAAAATATTTATTCCAGTGGTTTTTTTATTATATGACTAAAAACTGCACTGAACGAATATAAAGTTACCATTTTTGGAAGTATCATCCGGATGATAACACTAAAACTAAGGGACTAAGCTATGATACTATGATTTTAAAACTATTTTCTGATAAACTATTTTCTATTTTCTATAACTATTTTCTGATTATATGAGTATAGAAAATTAGGAACATTAAACAATGCAAAATCGAACCAAAAGCAAAGAAACAGTATAATTTGTTGTGATTTTTTTTATACATTCTTATTTATTCTAATTTTGGGCTTATTTTGTTAAAACTTTGTATATTTTCAACTTTGGAACTATATTATGGATTTGCAAAATTATATCGCAGAATATTGGATATTCTGATTATTAAAACGTACCTTTCTAAATGATACATGTATATATAGTTTATATATTGTGAAATAAAATAAAATTTGTATTATCAAAATTTCCATTATAATTGGGTTGTTACATGATTTTTGTATTTTTCATATATTTATTCTATTATTTCATGCTAAAATAATTTTATTTCGCCGTTTTTTTTTCAATCAATTTCATATCAGATCCGAATATTGCCAGGCGATGTATGAAAAACTACGAGTAACCGAGTAATATTGAATTAAAAATATTCATTGAAAATTAACAAATAATGGTTTTATTACGATATAATATTATAACAAGCCGCAATATAATAACCCTGTTAAAAATAACTGGATGGAAATCCATGTGAAAAATCCACGTGGATTTCCAGGTAGATATGCAAGTGGACTCACATGGATTCCATTTGGATTTATGTTGGGTTTAGTTCGAATCCACGTGGATTTCAGGCTTGTTTTTTAGCGAAATCCACGTGGATTTCAGGCTTGGTTTTAGCGAAATCCACCTTGATTACTGGATTGCTTTGGCAAAATCCACGTGGATTTCTGGTCGGTTTTTGCGAAATTCGCGAGGATTTCCGGCTTATGTTTAGCGAAATCCACCTGGATTTCTGGATCGTTTTTGCGAAATCCACGTGGATTTCTGGTCTTTTTTGGCGAGATTCACATGGATTACAGACTTGGTTTTTGCGAAATCCACATGGATTACACCCTGCAGGAATTTTTCAGGGGGACTAAAAGAAAATTTTCTTCCAGATTTTTCGAAGTCGGGGCCACAACCTGATACCTATTAATGTTTGAAATGACATGTTCATATATTTTTATGTCGGTTTTTTGGACCTAATACTAATATTCAAAATTATTCTTGGTTAGCCTGAAATTTTACATATAATAAACATTTCCTGAATATTTTAGTTCGATTCATTAAAAACTGGTTTTGTAAAATTAGATGTATTGTAAAATTTCTTATGTACAAATCACTTTAATTAAATTTTGCAATGCTTTGCTTACAAAAAGAAGTCTAATGAGGTCTTAAATATTTGTGCTAATTTTCAGGATTTAACATAGTTTTGACTCCTTGAGTGATAAGATAATATTTTTTTTCGTATTTTTTTTAATCAATCTTCGATATTTTATTTAAATTTAGACTAGAATAATATAAAAGAAAACAGAAGAAACACTGAAATGTTAACAAATTTTGTAAAATTCTGGACTAAATTTTAAAAATCTTAAAATCTTGTCAAATTAAAACTTACATTTTATAGAAGAACAAATATATACAATATTTACGAAGCAGTGATTATGTACCTCAAAACTAATATCTATTTTATTTTCGGATTTAAAATGATTAGTCAATAAAGCATTGTTTTATAAGTTGACTGTGAAAATAAATAAGATTTTTACTTATTACACATCAATTTGCATGACATGAAATGAAAACTTTAGAGGAGCAGAATGACTCATATAATTATGTAATTTTACAAATTCGTTAAAATTAAAAAAAGCCTATGTGTGTATATGAGCTAAATTTGAGGTTCTGTAAAAATTTTAATTTTTTTTCATATTTATTTAAGGAGGAAATTCCATCAAATCAAAGGAGAAACAAAAAATACTACTTTTTCGTTTTAAAAGATATGATGTGCAAAGTAACAAAACAGTATTCATAAGGTAAAAACTTTATATTTCCTAACAAAATTAAATATCCAAAAAACAACAACGAATTATGGAGTTTTATATGGAGTACTTTTATACAAAGTGTACAAAAATTAACGCTCGTTTACAACCCAACAAACTTTTATTTTAAAACATAATTTTTTTGAGATGCTTTTTGGAATCCTTAGATAATTATTACAAGGCCTCCACCGTTTTTATTTTGAAAAAATACCTAATCAGTATAAATATTTTTTTCTGTATTTCCCTGTTTTCGATGGAATTTCTACTTTCAGTGATAATCTCCCAGTATTTGCTAAGATTTCACGTAAGTTTTTTTCTTAGTGAGTAAATGACAAATCTGCGTATCAATTTTGCCATAATTCAAAAATATAAATATAATAAATATAAAATATAAATATATAAAGATATAAATATAAATATATTTGCGTATAAAAATATGCTTAAATATTTTTTTACTTTACTTTACAAAATTCTAAAATATAAAATTATAATGTATTTTTAAGGTAATTAGGACAGTCGTGAAATAAAATAATAACCTGTTATTGCAAAATGCGTGAGCTCTGAGAAGTCCACATGTTGCCAAGAAAGCAGTCCACGCATCAGATCAACCAGCATTCGACTCGACCCGCACCGACACCTGTACACGACGATGGCCATCTCGAACTGGTTGATGCCTGGATGGCTCTTTTAATAGCATGTGGACTTCCTAGAGGTCGTACACTTTAATGCAATTACAGGTTAGTCTTTGTATACGATTGTTATAATGAATTTTATTTAACGGGAAACTTAAATAATGTTAAAGATAAAACTAAACGAATCACCATACAAAATACATTATTTTTTAGAATGTTTTAAAACTAAAATAAAGAAAATATACAAATGTTATAACACATAATATTAATAAAAATATGTTTTTTGATATTTTAACACACTTTTATACGCAAATATTTATATTTTCGAATTATAAATTTGGATTAATAGCAACATTGATACATAATTACTGCTGAAATTTATTTATATATATTTATTCTTTTATATAATGTGAGTTTAATTAATTCCCCAATACTTTAAAATTTTTTAATTTAGTCCAGAGTTTCTTAAAAAAATTTAACATTTCTGGGTGTTCTGTATATTTTTATTCTTCTGTAGCCTAACTTTAAAGGTACATAAAATGTCGAAGAATGATTAAAAAAACTTCGAAATAATATATTACCTTATTACTTAACTGGTCAAAAAATATGTTAATTTCTGAAAATTAGCATAAATGTTTAAGACGTTGCTGTTGTTTTTGTTATCAAAGCATTGCACAATTTTTTTAGTCAAAGTATAACACTTTCTGTGCGTGTATAAATTTAATTAGAGTAATTTTTATATTAATGGAGCTCACAATAAACTGAATTATAAAAATCAATGTTACCATCGACATTCAGTTATCATGCTTTGTTTTGTAAATTGGTTGCATTAAATCGATCTGAAACTTTCAGAGAATGTTTATAGTATGTATGTTCTCAGAGCTGATCAAGAAAATATTTAAATTATTACAAAATATTATGTTTGAAATTACATGTTCATGTATTTTTATGACGGTTATTTGGACCTAAGATTTAACATATGATAAACAATTTCTGCATGGCAAATCTGTAGAACTTCCTGCGGGATGAAAACGCGAAAAACCTGCAGGATTTTCTGCAAGATATCCCGCAGGATTTCCTACAGGTTATTATCGTAAGGGTAGATTTCACAAAAATCGACCAGAAATCCCTGTGGATTTCGCCAAATCGATCATGAAATCCACGTGGATTTAGCAAAATACGAACGTAAATCCACGTAAATTTCGCAAAAAATGACCAGAAATCCACGTGGATTTCACCAAAACCATGCAGAAATATATGTGGATTTCACTAAAAACAACCCTGTAATCCACGTGAATTTCACAAAAAACAACCAGAAATCCATGTGGATTTCTCCAAAACAATCCAGAAATCCAGGTGGATTTCGTGAAAAACAAGCCGGAAATCCACGTGGATTTCACAAAAAACGACCAGAAATCCACGTGGATTTCGTCAAAATGATCCTAAAATCCACGCGAATTTAGCAAAAAACGATCAGAAATCCACGTAGATTTCGCCAAAACGATCCAGAAATCCAGGTGGATTTCGTTAAAAACAAACCTGAGCCACGTGGATTTCGTTAAAAATATGCCTGAAATCTACGTGGATTTCGCTAAAAAATAAGCCTGAAATCCACGTGGATTTCGCTAAAAAACAAGCCCGAAATCCACGTGAATTCCAACTAAATCCAACATAAATCCAAATGGAATCCATGTGAGTCCACTTGGATATCTACCTGGAAATCCACGTGGATTTTTCACATGGATTTCCATCCAGTTATAAACTGCCGAGTCTTTCCTCAGAGAAAAAAGTGAGAAGAACGATTTTCTTTAAATTCGAGGAAGAAAGACTGCATTAATGAGTTCCCTAGTCAAGTTTTGAAAAGGAACATAATGGTCTTTATCTATCCGTTTCAATCCATTAATCCGTTAAAATCTGGATTTTGAATCCGCATTTATTCGTTCTAATCATTTGTCAATCCGTTTCAATCTTGAACATATATTATGGCGATAATGGAAGTATAATTAAACATTTGCGACGTCAGTTTCAATCCATTTGCATCCGTTCCATTTCAAAATTTTAACTAGGGTTGAATTCATGATCTTTACTGGATAGTGCCTTCATTTTTGTTTACTATTTTTTTTCATATATCTTTTAGAGTACGGAGTTGACAGTTTGTGTACTAAGACTAATTAGGGGAATAGAAGACTGAATAGGATACTTCTGCATAATAGATACGTAAGTATATACAAAATACGTAAGTATTTTATACAAAATAAGTACGTATTATAAGCACCATAGGTAAGTATATATTTTTATTTATAATTTTAGAACTAGTTTTAATTTTATAAGGAACTGCTTTCAGACCATGGTTGCTTTCAACTTTGGTTGTCTCAAAAAGGAACCTTTGGGCTCCTTAAACAGGAAGCTTTGAGCTCCTCAAACAGGAAGCTTTGAGCTCCTCAAATACGAAGATTTCAGCTCTTAAAACAGAAAGCTTTCAGCTCCTCAAACAGAAAGCTTTGGGATCCTCAAACAGGAAGCTTTGAGCTCCTCAAACAGGAAGCTTTGAGCTCCTCAAACAGGAAGCTTTGAGCTCCTCAATCAGGAAGCTTTGAGCTCCTCAAACAGGAAGCTGTGAGCTCCTCAAACAGGAAGCTTTGAGCTCCTCAAACAGGAAGCTTTGAGCTCCTCAATCAGGAAGCTTTGAGCTCATTAAATATAAACTTCATATAAGTCTAATATTAACTTTCGATATTCAGTGCAATGACTATGCAAATCGATAGATACGCTCTTTCAGATGAAGATAAACTTATAATTCTTAATGGATCAATTTTGAAAGATAGTCATGTTGATGAATTTCACAACATTTTACGTATTAATTCTTCGTTTGACCCACGTTCGACATTATTGCTTCAAACTGTTATGAGGGATCCGCAATCTACACGTGTTTCACCAGTGCTCCGAAATAATCAACATTTACAATTACTGCATAGCTGTGATGATTTATGCGCCGAGTGCATAAATGGTCATTGGATTTGTTGTTATTATGATACAGAAGCTATTTTTATTTATGACTCTATGAATAGTAAACGTTTGCATAATTGCAATAAAAAATTTTTACGGAAATTATTTCCATTTTTTAATGAAATTCCTATATATTATCCAACTGTGCAATATCAAAATAATGCTACTGATTGTGCAGTTTTTGCTATGGCATTTGCTACCTCTTTATTTTTAAAAAAAAATCCATCTAAAATTGTATATGATAGCAAAATGCTACGAAAGCATCTATATTGGATATTTTAATGTAATCAATTAATTCATTTTCCTACTATTCGTGATACTAATATTACCATGAATACTCAGTATTCCAAAATATTACAAAAACGCCGTAATGAGAACCAAGATTCTTTATTAAAAACAACTCCTAACACTAAAACGAATCAGTTAATTAGTGTTTTACAAAGCAATGATAATATATACAAAAGCAACTTGCAAAGAAAACAGCATATCTTACAAAATTCGCAAAATAATTATAACGAATTTCCGAATATTATTGGATTATCCAATAGAGATAACGTTTCTTGCTATGCTAACGCGACGTTACAAAGTTTAATGCATTGTAAATCTATCAGGCAAAAATTCTTCGAGAATCCAGAACTGAATGCTTTAAACGATGCAATGAACGAATACATGTTTAAAGGTAATATTAAAATCAAAGCGCTAAGAGAGTTTGCTCATAAGCAATATATTCCTAGACAATAGCAAGATGTTGCAGAATTTATTACGCACCTCTGCAGCAAATCTGAAAATTTAGGTTGCATTTTAGAACATGAACTAATTACGGTTATGCAATGTCCTGAATGCAGTGACACGAGTACTATACAACCTATTCGTAATTACATATTACTTCTTGCATTACCAAAAGTTACACATATTTGCAGCTTACAAGAAATTATTGATTATAACTTAGGGAGTTGGAGTAGTACTGATATTGTTTGTAAGAAAGGATGTCAAAGTAACAGACTTGAAAAAACTGAATTAAATATGAAATATAAACTTTTAATACTGCAATTACAGTTATTTAAAGTTAATAACGATAACACAATTCTGAAAAATACTAATTTTCAAATAAAAAATGTAGAACACAAAAGCATTACAATACACAATAAGTGCTATAAAGTAATTAGTGTTATATTCCATCACGGTAATAGCATTGATTTGGGTCATTACACAAATATGCTACGTGAAAAGCATCGGTGGTTGCGAGTTGATGACTTGACTATTAACCAAAAACCCTGGCCTATGTATGTTAAAGATGCATACGTTTTTTTTTTAGAAGAAATAGCGCACCAACAAAGTTATGCATTGCCAGTAAAACAAAAACTGCAAGAAAATAATTCAAATAAAGTTATAAATGTTATTTATTTATAACTGAAAATAAACAGAGAGCACAGACTGAAATAAAACTTCCTATGCCAAACTGTACCACTGTTAATGATCAACAATTGCCTAGATATCAGTTGAGTAATGTGGTTGCATCCAGTCGAACCAATTCGTCAGACTCGTATTTAAATCTTCCTTCTAGTCAAACCGTAAACGTTATATTACCTACAGATCAGTTACAAACACAAGAGTTAAATATTGATGATGATCCCAAAATTCATAAAAACACCACGGATCCCGGTTTTATACAACCAGATGAAGCTAAAAAAAATAAAATTACAGCACAAAAGCGTAAACATTATTTAAAAGATATGGATGAAATATTGAAAAAGAAAAAATGATATTATCAATCTAATCAGGATAAGATAAAAATTCGACGTAAGTTGCGTTATCGATTGAATAATGCAAACTCTACGAATATTTGTTCACTGTCTAGTATGAAAACTGCGAATTCCGTAACTAGCAATAATTTGCAATTTACTCAGCAAAATGAAGCCGACAAAGATAAATCTGATTCAAAAAAGCGTAAGTATTATAAATTAAATGAAGATAAAACATTATATAAAAATCCATTGAACGATGAAATCAATAATGTTGAGATTTGCAAAAAACGAAAAAGAAATCATCAAACAAAAAGACAAAGAATAACTGAGCACCAGAAATATAAAAAAAAATATCATTTCCATAGAGAAAAAACAGTTACAAAAACTAAATTTACATTAGCTACAAAGATTAAAAAGAAGTATAGAGCTATTAGTATACAACAAAATACAATTAACTTATTAAAAACTAGAGAACAGTATATACAAAGTGTTATGGAAAAGTTAGACTTTCCATCATTGTCGGAACGTAGAATTGAGGCTGAAAATCTTGTCACAACTTCTATTTATGTGCGCGAAACTTATACATCACAATTCAAAAGAATATTGCAAAATTGTAAAGATAAGATTGAAGTATCATTAACTCGTTTAGGTGCCGCACCTGTTGATGGCAATGAAGATTACGCTCTTACAACTTTATGTGGTTCATCAAAACATATTACGAGTGCTGAAGCATACTTTTCAAATACTGCATATAATTTTAAAAATCGTTTAGGCATCGAAGAATTTAAAAACAAAATTATTTTAAATGAAAAAGGACAATCAATTAACATTTTACCAGTAATTGATATATCGGAGAAAAAAAGTTAAATTTGGCAATGTAACGGTTATTGCAAAACAGTTGATCCTGATATATTAAACGAACTGAAAGACTTGTTTGAAGATATACTCTTATTTACTTTTAAAGATATATGTAAATTTCTTAAAAATATTGACTGTTGTTCAGCTCAATATCGTGATCACAATAAACGCGGGCATCCAGATAGTTGTTATGCTGAGCCATTGCTGTGTAAGTCTAAGTTTTTAAAACTTATTGTTTTGTCTATTCATTATCCTAAATTACGTACAATAAAACGAATAATATATAAATTAAAAAATATTTATACAAGCATACAAAATGTTGAAGAGGCATTTAACACTGGCAATATTTTAGAGTTAAAAAAGATATCATTGAATGCCGAAAGGCTAGCTATACCTTTCAAGTCCAACAACAACGAAATATGTTTATACGAACACGAAATAAGGAAAAAATATTACAATGGAATTAAAGAATATACAAAAATTGATATGGATCCACCTAAAATTCCTTGCATTTCTTGCGAAAGGCTATTCTGCGAGCGGAAAGTTGAACCTGTTGATAAATATGCAGATAAGATGAATTTTGTACAAGACTTACTAGAAGTGAATATTGATGAAAACAGAGATTACTGGAAAAAATTAAAGCAATTATACGATTCTCAAGATTTCAATAATGGTTTTATCTGTCAAAACTGTATAACGAAATTTAAAAAATATTCTCTGCCATCCACTTGTATTTTGAATAACCTTTTTGTTAAAGACATTCCGGATGAAATTAGAACATTAAATATGTATGAAAAAATGTTGATTCAACGTGCTAAAGCTTTTCAGACAATTGTGAAAATGGGTACGGTCATGAAAAAGAATTTACCACATCACGTTAAAATAGACAAAGTAAAAGGTAGAACTTTTCACTTACCTTTACCATTAGAAGAAACATTAAAAAAAATTTGTCCAGATACTGATCCGCTTAATACTAATCTTGAAATGTTTATTTTGATCCGAAGTTATCCAACAAAAGCAAAAATTATTTGGGAGCATTATGTTGATGTTAAAAAAATATGGTTTGCATTACGTTGGCTTAAATGTTGGAATCCCCTTTATGCAGAAATAGTTATTCCATCTTCTCCTGATAAATTATTAAGCACTCTTCACAATTTAGAGTTAGAATATGAAGATAATTGTGAAGTTATCAATAAAGATAAAGATGATGATGATGATGATGATAGTAAAGCTGAATCTGAAGATAATCCACATCCAGCAGCTTTATTAACACAAAAATCTCAATCGGATTCGTTTTACGATTAATATTCAATTTATCCATTACATGCACGAAAAATCAATGAAACTGATACAACATTATATCAAATGTTGCAAGTGTTTGCTTCTGGTTTAGATGATCTCGCTCAAGATTTAGATTTAAAATGTTTTCCTGATCTTTATCCTTTCGGAATGTATGGTCAGCATGAGCGCAGACCCGTTCAATTAAGAGATTATGATTATATAAAATGTAGGTTAATTTCTAAACATTCACAATTCAGACTGAATATACAATATCTTTTTTATTTATTGCATAATAACACTATTAGACAACTTAGTGCTGGAATTTTTCACAAGTTAAATGTTGTTAATCCACGTTATAAATATACGGCTAAAGAACTTATAGAACAATTAGAAAAAGATCAACTTGACTCGAATTTAGAAAGTATCTTTTCTCGTTTACGAGGTACTGCAGCATACTGGAAACAACCTAGAAATGATTTAAATTGCATGATGAATGAATATGGACCTGCAACTTTTATTACCTTAAGTCCCGGGGAATGGATGTGGTCAGAAATGGCTGAATATATTCGCGAAGTTAATGATTGGGAAAATGACAAAAGATCTATTAGTGAATTGATTGCTGCTGATCCAGTTTCGGCGTCCAGATTTATTCATAATAGGTTTCAAGCAATGCTGAAGTATATTCTTTCTTCAGCTAATCCAATAGGGAAAGTAAGTCACTATTATTACGCTTGCGAATATCAAGGAAGAGGATTACCACATTACCACTGTTTATTTTGTATTGAAAACGCACCAATTTATGGCAAGGCATCTAATCAGGAAATACAACAGTATATTTTAAGCAATATTACATGTCGAATACCTGATAAACGCATTTCTCCCGAGCTCCACCGACGAGTCATGTCTTATCAACAGCATAAACATAATAGTTATTGTATGCGTAAGATAAAAACCAAAACAGGCTTTAAAAGCGCTTGTCGTTTTGGATTTCCTCGTCCAATAACACCTCAATTAATATCAAGATCTGCTTCAATAGCGATTGCAAATCGCAAACATTTAAAAAACAAAAGTAGGTTTTACGATTTACCACGTAAACAAGAAGAGCAATATATAAATGATTATATGCCCGCCCTTTTAGTTCTTTGGGAGGGAAATAATGATGCACAATTTATTTGTGAATCTTCTTATCTTTTAACTAAATATGTATCTAGTTATGGAACTAAAGGAGAAAAAAGTGTCGTGGATTTCACAGATATACAATCTAATAAATCGTTATGCAGTCGCCTTTGGTCTTTTTCTTTGCGTGCTTTAAATCACAGAGAGTGCGGAGCGATAGAGGCTGCTGACACACTTATAGGACATCCTCTTCATGCTACTGATCCTGATACTATTGTTAGGTGGTTAGATGTACAAGCTATACGAAGTAGAAAACTCAAACCCTTTACTGATATAAAAAAACTTAAACCAGATTCAACAGATATATTTTATGATTCTTTTATAGATACTCATTATCCTAATCGACCTAAGGAATTACAATCGATGTGTTTGTACGATTTTGCTAAATGGTTTGATATAATCAAAACGGAACCAAAATATAAGGCAGAATATTATTCAATGGGACCTGGCCTTTTTTGTAAAAAGAGAAAGAAACCCTATATAATAAATCATTGGAATTACAATCCCATGAACCAACCAGAACCATATTATCATGCTCTATTGTTATTATTTCAACCATGGAGAGACATAGATGAGTTAAAAGGTACGGAAGATACATATGCAAATGCATTTTCAATACAGCAATATAAATTAGCTGAGGCTATGAAGTATCATGATAAATGTAGAGCCATAATGGAAGCTATGGAGAAGATGAATGAAATAATTCAGAATCAATTATTACTTGAAAATGATGATAACAAGCAGGCTAATTCAAATAATTTACCAGAAGGCTGTGTTCCAATTGAAATAGAAAATGCTATGAAAGATTTTAAAGATATTGCAGAAAAAGTTGTCGTCAGTAAGAAGGATCTTCTTGATTCCATCACGAAGTTTAACGAAGATCAATCAAGAGTGTTTAAAAAAATAACATCTCTTTTGCAGTCTGATAACATTTTAAGAATGTTCGTAAGTGGACCAGGTGGTACGGGGAAAAGTTTCATAATTGAAACGTTGGTTGCATGGAACAAAATAATTCGTGAAAAAGAAACTGCTGTAACGGCTCCTACTGGAATAGCAGCATATAACATCCAAGGTCTCACTGTCCACAGATTATTACAGCTGCCAGTAGAGCATGGTTGCACGGCAAAACGGTAAAACAAATAAGACAGAGTTTGCAAAATGTTGACCTTATTATAATCGATGAAATTTCTATGATATCAAATATTATGTTAACTTATATTCATTTGCGTCTTACTGAAATATTTGACACATCTGATTGCGATGATGGATGGTTTGGTAAAAAAAATATTATTGTTTTTGGCGATTTACTTCAGCTTCCTCCTGTCAATGAAAAGTTTGCATTCATAGAATTAACAAAAGAACAAATTAGCAAATACATAGGAGCAATGAATACTTATAATTTATGGGATTTGTTTAGTTACGACGAATTAACTATTAACATGAGACAAAAAGATGATCCAGAGTACAATGACATTCTTTCCAGAATGCGTCTAGGTTTTGTAACGGATAAAGATATACATTTTCTGCAAAAAAGAAAGATAATATTTAAGAGTAAGAATTGCGCTGAAGTAATACAGGAATTATGTGAATATTTGGACAATTTACCTAGTGACACTGTTTGTTTGTTACCTACTAGAAACATGTGTGATGTTTTAAATACAGCTATGCTGCGTAGAATTGATTCAGAAGAAATAAGTCTTGTAGCTAATGATTCTTTTAAATGTGCAAAAAATTTAGAAAAGAAAGTTTTGAAAATGTTAAATGAAGATGATAATAATGTATGTGGAATTGAACGTGTTATAACGATAAAAATTAATTCACGAATTATGATAAGAAGAAATATTGATGTTTCTATTGGTTTAGTCAATGGAACTATCGGTAAAGTCATTTCAGTTGGTAAAGATAAAGACGGTGAAAGAACTAGTATACGAATTAAATTATAAAATGACGAAGAGTATGACATACCGCGACTTGAGTATAAGTTCATTATTATGGATAAAGTATACATAATACGACAACAATTTCCGATATGCAATAGTTACGGAATAACTATTCATAAGAGCCAAGGATTAAGTTTAGATAATGCTGTTGTTGAAGCAGGTAATTGTATATTTAGTAATGGTCAAATTTATGTAGGTGCATCGAGGGTTAAACATGGTAAAGGCTTAAGCTTGATTAATTTTGATCCTTCACGCATAATGGCTGACGAATCTGCTATTCTACAATATAATAGGTTAAGAAAGAATTATCGGCCAGATCTTCAACCTTTCGATATTCCACAGGAACAGAAACAGCAACGACATAAAATAGTTGCAGATATTCGGTGGATAGTTTCTAAAAACATATTATTGAAACAAAGTGAAAACAGTAACTTAAATTACATCTCTGATAGTTGTTGGACTATTGTTGGATTATCAAATGAAGATGGTGTTTCTTGCTATGCTAATACTTGTATACAAAGTTTGTTCCATTCTGAGGCAGTAAGAAGGATTTTAATACAGCATAAGGCCCCTGATATATTAAAAACAACTTTCAGTCAATATATATGTAAAAATGGCGTTGATATTAAGACATTAAGACAATGTATTGGCGAAAAATATACATTATCTGTTCAGCAAGATGTAGCAGAGTTTCTAATGGATGTATGCAACATGTCTACACTTTTGCAGAATGTTCTTCGACACGAATTAATTACTGTAATGAGATGTTCTGCTTGTGATACGAGGAATCAAAGTATTACTCCTAACTATGTTTTATCACTTTGTCTACCTGAACCTACACACGCTTATAATTTACAGGAGGTCATTGATTATAATATAGGAAATTGGGAAACACTAGAAACATATTGTAGTGAACATTGTAAATGTAAAAAACAACAAAAAATTGATATTAACATCACAAACACAATTTTAGTAGTACAGTTACTGTTGTTTGAAAGTACCAAGTCGTTACTCTCAAAGATAACTAATTTTAGAATCAATGAAATACCAAAGACAACAATTGTTATTAAGAAAAAAAAGTTTAGAGTTATTAATGCTATATTACACCATGGAAGAACTATTTCTACCGGTCACTATACCAATATATTACGTCAGAATAATCAATGGATTAAAGTAAGTGATTTGTACTTAAAGAAAAAATCATGGCCTAGAGGTTCTAAAGACGCTTATATATTTTTCTTAGAAAGAATGTAAATTTCGTATTAACAAAATTAAAAATTTAATGTACGTTGTAAAAACTATGTCTAATAAAATATACTAAAATAATAACTATCAAAAAGAAAAACTCTTCGCAAATATGAATTCATTAATTACAACTTATTAAATTTAAAATAAAATATTTATTAAAAATGAAAATGATTTATTCGTTTCTTCATTTTATTTTTTGACTCTACAAAGGGAGTTTAGTTACATTTAAACCTTACTTTTTAAAACGTCGTCAAGCCTATTTAAAAATACTTTTTAAAACTGATAAATCTTGGCTCGTATGTTTTATTATTACCAAAAAATTTATTTAATAATATGTACTACATTCAAAACTGAATTTTATTAATTAAATCTAACCAAGAAACGAGACAACTTGTCTTGGGAATTCTCAGTCTCTGGAAAAGTTGTGAATCTATAAAAAATACCTTTTAAAAAAGTAAAATGTTGGCAAGTATAAGTATCATTATTATTCACAATATAAATTAAAAGAAATATGTTATTACCAAAATAAGACGTTCAATTATGAATTTCATGAATACGCTACAATTAAAATAGTAAATATAAACTAATATTCTATTTTTAAAATATTTCTATTTTTTCGAGAATAGTAAGAATAAATTTCCAGTCTCTGGAAAAGTTGTGAAATCTATAAAAAATACCTTTCTAAAAAGTAAAATCTTGGCAAGTATAAGTTTCGTTATTACCCACAATATAAATTAAAAGAAATGCGCTACAATTAAAATAGTAAACATAAACTAATATTCTACTTTTAAAATATTTCTATTTTTTCGAGAATAGTAAGAATAAATTTCCAGTCTCTGGAAAAGTTGTGAAATCTATAAAAAATTCCTTTCTAAAAAGTAAAATCTTGGCAAGTATAAGTTTCATTATTACCCACAATATAAATTAAAAGAAATATGTTATTACCAAAATAAGACGTTTAATTATGAATTTCATGAATACGCTACAATTAAAATAGTAAACTTAAACTAATATTCTATTTAAAAAATAATATAGTTTAAAATATTTCCATTTTTTACTAATTCTGATAATCTCAAATGAACGCTAAAGAAATTAATGAAATCGATTAATAAATTGGCAAGTATTGTATTTTTATTTGTATATGAATTTCCTTCTTTTATTAATTAGTATGAAGTATACAAATTATTTAAAAAATATTATAGTTTAAAATATTTCTATTTTTTAATAATTCCGATAATCTGAAATAAACGCTAAAGAAATTAATTAAATCGATTAATAAATTGGCAAGTATTATATTTTTATCTGTAACTCAAACTCATTTTTTTATGAATTAGTATAAAGTATACAAATTAATAATACCTTTCAAATTTAATATTGTAAGACATTAAATTTGACATAAATACATGTTGATAAGAAATAGGTCAAAAAGTCGAACCTCAAACACTGATCTATAATACTCTCGCTACATTACACTCGCGTTACATGTAGTGCGCATATGGAAATTCATTTCTATTATAGGTAAGCTAACTGATACTTTTTGAAATCAAGCCAATATAATATTACGGACAAACAGTTTATACCTTATCCTGGCTCTGACTTGCTGCCATCGTTAATTGCTACGAACCTTAGGTAACTCCAGCACTGTTCGAGGTTAATTTTCCCAAACTCGAGCAATGTTCCAGGTTTAACTGTAGTTCAATATAAAGTATAGTGCATTGACGGTCTCTTTAATTTCGACATATAACTATGAACATACTTGACGGACCCGTCGTCTCGAAGTTTACGGTGTTCGTAGAATAGAAGGTAATATTTCTAAGTAAAAGAAGTTAGCAAAATCATAGATTTGTGGAAATTAAAGAGACCGTCAATGCACTATATTTTATATTGAACTACAGTTAAACCTGGAACATTGCTCGAGTTTGGGAAAAATAACCTCGAACAGTGCTGGAGTTACCTAAGGTTCGTAGCAATTAACGATGGCAGCAAGTCAGAGCCAGGATAAGGTATAAACTGTTTGTCCGTAATATTATATTGGCTTGATTTCAAAAAGTATCAGTTAGCTTACCTATAATAGAAATGAATTTCCATATGCGCACTACATGTAACGCGAGTGTAATGTAGCGAGAGTATTATAGATCAGTGTTTGAGGTTCGACTTTTTGACCTATTTCTTATCAACATGTATTTATGTCAAATTTAATGTCTTACAATATTAAATTTGAAAGGTATTATTAATTTGTATACTTTATACTAATTCATAAAAAAATGAGTTTGAGTTACAGATAAAAATATAATACTTGCCAATTTATTAATCGATTTAATTAATTTCTTTAGCGTTTATTTCAGATTATCGGAATTATTAAAAAGTAGAAATATTTTAAACTATAATATTTTTTAAATAATTTGTATACTTCATACTAATTAATAAAAGAAGGAAATTCATATACAAATAAAAATACAATACTTGCCAATTTATTAATCGATTTCATTAATTTCTTTAGCGTTCATTTGAGATTATCAGAATTAGTAAAAAATGGAAATATTTTAAACTATATTATTTTTTAAATAGAATATTAGTTTAAGTTTACTATTTTAATTATAGCGTATTCATGAAATTCATAATTGAACGTCTTATTTTGGTAATAACATATTTCTTTTAATTTATATTGTGGGTAATAATGATACTTATACTTGCCAAGATTTTACTTTTTAGAAAGGAATTTTTTATAGATTTCACAACTTTTCCAGAGACTGAAAATTTATTCTTACTATTCTCGAAAAAAAAAAAATATTTTAAAAATAGAATATTAGTTTATGTTTACTGTTTTAATTGTAGCGCATTTCTTTTAATTTATATTGTGGGTAATAACGAAACATATACTTGCCAAGATTTTACTTTTTAGAAAGGTATTTTTTATAGATAATAAAGTCAACAGTATTATTTTTTACATATTATTAAAATAATTAATTTGTTATTATTTCGCAATATTAACTTTAGTTATTTTTAGATACTTTAATTCAACGAAAATTACGATAAGCTTATGAAAACACACATATTATTGACAAGTTTAACGTTTAAAATGACCAATGCTTTTTATTTTTACACTTTTTTAAATAAATAATTAGTTATTATTTCGCAAAAGTAACTTCAAAGTTATTATTAGGTTGCATCAAACGAAAGGAAATTACGCAGAGTTTATGAAAATGTACGAATTTCTTATAACTTTAAAGTATAATAAAGTCAAAAATATTTTTTTTTTACATTTTATTAAAATAATTAATTTTTTATTATTTCGCAATATTAACTTTAGTTATTATTAGATACTTTAATTCTACTAAAATTACGATAAGCTTATGAAAACATACATATTATTGACAAGTTTAACGTTCAAAATGACCAATGTTTTTTATTTTTGCATTTTTTAAAATAAATAATTAGTTATTATTTCGCAAAAGTAACTTCAAAGTTATTCTTAGATACATCAAACGAAAGGAAATTACGCAACAATTATGAAAAAGTACATGTTTCTTATAACTTTAAAGTATAAGAAGGTAAAAAATATATTTCTTTCATTTTACAATTTTGTAAAATAATTAATTTGTTTTTATTTCGCAATATTAACTTTAGTTATTGTTAGATACTTTAATTCAACGAAAATTACGATAAGCTCATGAAAATATACATATTATTGACAAGTTTAACGTTCAAAATGACCAATGCTTTTTATTTTTACACTTTTTTAAATAAATAATTAGTTATTATTTCGCAAAAGTAACTTCAAAGTTATTATTAGGTTGCATCAAACGAAAGGAAATTACGCAGAGTTTATGAAAACGTACTTATTTCTTATAACTTTAAAGTATAATAAAGACAAAAATATTTTTTTTTACATTTTATTAAAATAATTAATTTGTTTTTATTTCGCAATATTAACTTTAGTTATTATTAGATACTTTAATTCTACTAAAATTACGATAAGCTTATGAAAGCATACATATTATTGACAAGTTTAACGTTCAAAATGACCAATGTTTTTTATTTTTGCACTTTTTTAAATAAATAATTAGTTATTATTTCGCAAAAGTAACTTCAAAGTTATTCTTAGATACATCAAACGAAAGGAAATTACGCAAAAATTATGAAAAAGTACATGTTTCTTATAACTTTAAAGTATAAGAAGGTAAAAAATATATTTCTTTCATTTTACAATTTAGTAAAATAAATAATTTATTTTATTTCGCAATATTAACTTTAGTTATTGTTAGATACTTTAATTCAACGAAAATTACGATAAGCTTATGAAAACATACATATAATTGACAAGTTTAACGTTCAAAATGACCAATGTTTTTTATTTTTGCATTTTTTAAAATAAATAATTAGTTATTATTTCGCAAAAGTAACTTCAAAGTTATTCTTAGATACATCAAACGAAAGGAAATTACGCAACAATTATGAAAAAGTACATGTTTCTTATAACTTTAAAGTATAAGAAGGTAAAAAATATATTTCTTTCACTTTACAATTTTGTAAAATAAATAAATTGTTTTTATTTCGCAATATTAACTTTAGTTATTGTTAGATACTTTAATTCAACGAACATTACGATAAGCTTATGAAAACACACATATTATTGACAAGTTTAACGTTCAAAATGACCAATGCTTTTTATTTTTACACTTTTTTAAATAAATAATTAGTTATTATTTCGCAAAAGTAACTTCAAAGTTATTATTAGGTTGCATCAAACGAAAGGAAATTACGCAGAGTTTATGAAAACGTACGTATTTCTTATAACTTTAAAGTATAATAAAGTCAAAAATATTTTTTTTTTACATTTTATTAAAATAATTAATTTTTTATTATTTTGCAATATTAACTTTAGTTATTATTTCGCAAAAGTAACTTCAAAGTTATTATTAGATTGCATCAAACGAAAGGAAATTACGCAACAATTATGAAAAAGTACATGTTTCTTATAACTTTAAAGTATAAGAAGGTAAAAAATATATTTCTTTCATTTTACAATTTTGTAAAATAAATAATTAGTTATTATTTCGCAAAAGTAACTTCAAAGTTTTTATTAGGTTGCATCAAACGAAAGGAAATTACGCAGAGTTTATGAAAACGTACGTATTTCTTATAACTTTAAAGTATAATAAAGACAAAAATATTTTTTTTTTACATTTTATTAAAATAATTAATTTTTTATTATTACGCAATATTAACTTTAGTTATTATTAGATACTTTAATTCTACTAAAATTACGATAAGCTTATGAAAACATTCATATTATTGACAAATTTAACGTTCAAAATGACCAATGTTTTTTATTTTTGCACTTTTTTAAATAAATAATTAGTTATTATTTCGCAAAAGTAACTTCAAAGTTATTCTTAGATACATCAAACGAAAGGAAATTACGCAACAATTATGAAAAAGTACATGTTACTTATAACTTTAAAGTATAAGAAGGTAAAAAATATATTTCTTTCATTTTACAATTTTGTAAAATAATTAATTTGTTTTTATTTCGCAATATTAACTTTAGTTATTGTTAGATACTTTAATTCAACGAAAATTATGATAAGCTTATGAAAATATACAGATAATTGGCAAGTTTAACGTTGAAAATGACCAATGTTTTTTATTTTTACACTTTTTTAAATAAATAATTAGTTTTTTTTTTTTTTTTATTTAACGTCGCCATGTTTGTGCTTCCATGTGGTGCTAATCGACGACGGAGGTCTGCGGTGTGTTTGTATACAAAGCACATGTAATTTTTACAGTGGTGCTTGTATCAATCGGCAGAGACTAGGATTCGAACCCGGGTTACCGACGTGGGAATCCGACACTCTACCGACTGAGCCGCCGCAGGCCCCTGTTAAAAAAAATTAGTTATTATTTCGCAAAAGAAACTTCAAAGTTATTATTAGATTGCATCAAACGAAAGGAAATTACGTAGAGTTTATGAAACGTACGTATATCTTATAACTTTAAAGTATAATAAAGTCAAAAATATTTTTTTTTACATTTTATTAAAATAATTAATTTGTTATTATTTCGCAATATTAACTTTAGTTATTATTAGATACTTTAATTCTATGAAAATTACGATAAGCTTATGAAAACATACATATTATTGACAAGTTTAACGTTCATAATGACCAATGCTTTTTATTTTTACACTTTTTTAAATAAATAATTAGTTATTATTTCGCAAAAGTAACTTCAAAGTTATTCTTAGATACATCAAACGAAAGGAAATTACGCAGAGTTTATGAAAACGTACGTATTTCTTATAACTTTAAAGTATAATAGAGTCAAAAATATTTTTTTTTACATTTTATTAAAATAATTAATTTTTTATTATTTCGCAATATTAACTTTAGTTATTATTAGATACTTTAATTCTACTAAAATTACGATAAACTTATGAAAACATACATATTATTGACAAGTTTAACGTTAAAAATGACCAATGTTTTTTATTTTTGCACTTTTTTAAATAAATAATTAGTTATTATTTCGCAAAAGTAACTTCAAAGTTATTCTTAGATACATCAAACGAAAGGAAATTACGCAACAATTATGAAAAAGTACATGTTTCTTATAACTTTAAAGTATAAGAAGGTAAAAAATATATTTCTTTCATTTTACAATTTTGTAAAATAATTAATTTGTTTTTATTTCGCAATATTAACTTTAGTTATTGTTAGATACTTTAATTCAACGAAAATTATGATAAGCTCATGAAAATATACATATAATTGACAAGTTTAACGTTGAAAATGACCAATGTTTTTTATTTTTACACTTATTTAAATAAATAATTCGTTTTTTTTTTTTTTTTATTTAACGTCGCCATGTCTGTGCTTCCATGTGGTGCTAATCGACGACGGGGGTCTGCTGTGTGTTTGTATACAAAGCACATGTAATTTTTACAGTGGTGCTTGTATCAATCGGCAGAGACTAGGATTCGAACCCGGGTCACCGACGTGGGAATCCGACACTCTACCGACTGAGCCGCCGCAGGCCCCTGTTAAAAAAAATTAGTTATTATTTCGCAAAAGAAACTTCAAAGTTATTATTAGATTGCATCAAACGAAAGGAAATTACGCAGAGTTTATGAAACGTACGTATATCTTATAACTTTAAAGTATAATAAAGTCAAAAATATTTTTTTTTACATTTTATTAAAATAATTAATTTGTTATTATTTCGCAATATCAACTTTAGTTATTATTAGATACTTTAATTCTATGAAAATTACGATAAGCTTATGAAAACATACATATTATTGACAAATTTAACGTTCAGAATGACCAATGCTTTTTATTTTTACACTTTTTTAAATAAATAATTAGTTATTATTTCGCAAAAGTAACTTCAAAGTTATTCTTAGATACATCAAACGAAAGGAAATTACGCAGAGTTTATGAAAACGTACGTATTTCTTATAACTTTAAAGTATAATAAAGTCAAAAATATTTTTTTTTACATTTTATTAAAATAATTAATTTTTTATTATTTCGCAATATTAACTTTAGTTATTATTAGATACTTTAATTCTACTAAAATTACGATAAACTTATGAAAACATACATATTATTGACAAGTTTAACGTTAAAAATGACCAATGTTTTTTATTTTTGCACTTTTTTAAATAAATAATTAGTTATTATTTCGCATAAGTAACTTCAAAGTTATTCTTAGATACATCAAACGAAAGGAAATTACGCAACAATTATGAAAAAGTACATGTTTCTTATAACTTTAAAGTATAAGAAGGTAAAAAATATATTTCTTTCATTTTACAATTTTGTAAAATAATTAATTTGTTTTTATTTCGCAATATTAACTTTAGTTATTGTTAGATACTTTAATTCAACGAAAATTATGATAAGCTTATGAAAACATACATATAATTGACAAGTTTAACGTTCAAAATGACCAATGCTTTTTATTTTTACACTTTTTTAAATAAATAATTAATTATTATTTCGCAAAAGTAACTTCAAAGTTATTCTTAGATACATCAAACGAAAGGAAATTACGCAGAGTTTATGAAAACGTACGTATTTCTTATAACTTTAAAGTATAATAAAGTCAAAAATATTTTTTTTTACATTTTATTAAAATAATTAATTTTTTATTATTTTGCAATATTAACTTTAGTTATTATTTCGCAAAAGTAACTTCAAAGTTATTATTAGATTGCATCAAACAAAAGGAAATTACGCAACAATTATGAAAAAGTACATGTTTCTTATAACTTTAAAGTATAAGAAGGTAAAAAATATATTTCTTTCATTTTACAATTTTGTAAAATAAATAATTAGTTATTATTTCGCAAAAGTAACTTCAAAGTTTTTATTAGGTTGCATCAAACGAAAGGAAATTACGCAGAGTTTATGAAAACGTACGTATTTCTTATAACTTTAAAGTATAATAAAGACAAAAATATTTTTTTTTTACATTTTATTAAAATAATTAATTTTTTATTATTACGCAATATTAACTTTAGTTATTATTAGATACTTTAATTCTACTAAAATTACGATAAGCTTATGAAAACATTCATATTATTGACAAGTTTAACGTTCAAAATGACCAATGTTTTTTATTTTTGCACTTTTTTAAATAAATAATTAGTTATTATTTCGCAAAAGTAACTTCAAAGTTATTCTTAGATACATCAAACGAAAGGAAATTACGCAACAATTATGAAAAAGTACATGTTACTTATAACTTTAAAGTATAAGAAGGTAAAAAATATATTTCTTTCATTTTACAATTTTGTAAAATAATTAATTTGTTTTTATTTCGCAATATTAACTTTAGTTATTGTTAGATACTTTAATTCAACGAAAATTATGATAAGCTTATGAAAATATACAGATAATTGGCAAGTTTAACGTTGAAAATGACCAATGTTTTTTATTTTTACACTTTTTTAAATAAATAATTAGTTTTTTTTTTTTTTTTATTTAACGTCGCCATGTTTGTGCTTCCATGTGGTGTTAATCGACGACGGAGGTCTGCGGTGTGTTTGTATACAAAGCACATGTAATTTTTACAGTGGTGCTTGTATCAATCGGCAGAGACTAGGATTCGAACCCGGGTTACCGACCTGGGAATCCGACACTCTACCGACTGAGCCGCCGCAGGCCCCTGTTAAAAAAAATTAGTTATTATTTCGCAAAAGAAACTTCAAAGTTATTATTAGATTGCATCAAACGAAAGGAAATTACGTAGAGTTTATGAAACGTACGTATATCTTATAACTTTAAAGTATAATAAAGTCAAAAATATTTTTTTTTACATTTTATTAAAATAATTAATTTGTTATTATTTCGCAATATTAACTTTAGTTATTATTAGATACTTTAATTCTATGAAAATTACGATAAGCTTATGAAAACATACATATTATTGACAAGTTTAACGTTCATAATGACCAATGCTTTTTATTTTTACACTTTTTTAAATAAATAATTAGTTATTATTTCGCAAAAGTAACTTCAAAGTTATTCTTAGATACATCAAACGAAAGGAAATTACGCAGAGTTTATGAAAACGTACGTATTTCTTATAACTTTAAAGTATAATAGAGTCAAAAATATTTTTTTTTACATTTTATTAAAATAATTAATTTTTTATTATTTCGCAATATTAACTTTAGTTATTATTAGATACTTTAATTCTACTAAAATTACGATAAACTTATGAAAACATACATATTATTGACAAGTTTAACGTTAAAAATGACCAATGTTTTTTATTTTTACACTTATTTAAATAAATAATTCGTTTTTTTTTTTTTTTTTATTTAACGTCGCCATGTCTGTGCTTCCATGTGGTGCTAATCGACGACGGGGGTCTGCTGTGTGTTTGTATACAAAGCACATGTAATTTTTACAGTGGTGCTTGTATCAATCGGCAGAGACTAGGATTCGAACCCGGGTCACCGACGTGGGAATCCGACACTCTACCGACTGAGCCGCCGCAGGCCCCTGTTAAAAAAAATTAGTTATTATTTCGCAAAAGAAACTTCAAAGTTATTATTAGATTGCATCAAACGAAAGGAAATTACGCAGAGTTTATGAAACGTACGTATATCTTATAACTTTAAAGTATAATAAAGTCAAAAATATTTTTTTTTACATTTTATTAAAATAATTAATTTGTTATTATTTCGCAATATTAACTTTAGTTATTATTAGATACTTTAATTCTATGAAAATTACGATAAGCTTATGAAAACATACATATTATTGACAAATTTAACGTTCAGAATGACCAATGCTTTTTATTTTTACACTTTTTTAAATAAATAATTAGTTATTATTTCGCAAAAGTAACTTCAAAGTTATTCTTAGATACATCAAACGAAAGGAAATTACGCAGAGTTTATGAAAACGTACGTATTTCTTATAACTTTAAAGTATAATAAAGTCAAAAATATTTTTTTTTACATTTTATTAAAATAATTAATTTTTTATTATTTCGCAATATTAACTTTAGTTATTATTAGATACTTTAATTCTACTAAAATTACGATAAACTTATGAAAACATACATATTATTGACAAGTTTAACGTTAAAAATGACCAATGTTTTTTATTTTTGCACTTTTTTAAATAAATAATTAGTTATTATTTCGCATAAGTAACTTCAAAGTTATTCTTAGATACATCAAACGAAAGGAAATTACGCAACAATTATGAAAAAGTACATGTTTCTTATAACTTTAAAGTATAAGAAGGTAAAAAATATATTTCTTTCATTTTACAATTTTGTAAAATAATTAATTTGTTTTTATTTCGCAATATTAACTTTAGTTATTGTTAGATACTTTAATTCAACGAAAATTATGATAAGCTTATGAAAACATACATATAATTGACAAGTTTAACGTTCAAAATGACCAATGCTTTTTATTTTTACACTTTTTTAAATAAATAATTAATTATTATTTCGCAAAAGTAACTTCAAAGTTATTCTTAGATACATCAAACGAAAGGAAATTACGCAGAGTTTATGAAAACGTACGTATTTCTTATAACTTTAAAGTATAATAAAGTCAAAAATATTTTTTTTTACATTTTATTAAAATAATTAATTTTTTATTATTTCGCAATATTAACTTTAGTTATTATTAGATACTTTAATTCTACTAAAATTACGATAAGCTTATGAAAACATACATATTATTGACAAGTTTAACGTTCAAAATGACCAATGTTTTTTTTTTTGCACTTTTTTAAATAAATAATTAGTTATTATTTCGCAAAAGTAACTTGAAAGTTATTCTTAGATACATCAAACGAAAGGAAATTACGCAACAATTATGAAAAAGTACATGTTTCTTATAACTTTAAAGTATAAGAAGGTAAAAAATATATTTCTTTCATTTTACAATTTTGTAAAATAATTAATTTGTTTTTATTTCGCAATATTAACTTTAGTTATTGTTAGATACTTTAATTCAACGAAAATTATGATAAGCTTATGAAAGTATACAGATAATTGACAAGTTTAACGTTGAAAATGACCAATGTTTTTTATTTTTACACTTTTTTAAATAAATAATTAGTTTTTTTTTTTTTTTTTTATTTAACGTCGCCATGTTTGTGCTTCCATGTGGTGCTAATCGACGACGGGGGTCTGCGGTGTGTTTGTATACAAAGCACATGTAATTTTTACAGTGGTGCTTGTATCAATCGGCAGAGACTAGGATTCGAACCCGGGTTATCGACGTGGGAATCCGACACTCTACCGACTGAGCCGCCGCAGGCCCCTGTTAAAAAAAATTAGTTATTATTTCGCAAAAGAAACTTCAAAGTTATTATTAGATTGCATCAAACGAAAGGAAATTACGCAGAGTTTATGAAACGTACGTTATCTTATAACTTTAAAGTATAATAAAGTCAAAAATATTTTTTTTTACATTTTATTAAAATAATTAATTTGTTATTATTTCGCAATATTAACTTTAGTTATTATTAGATACTTTAATTCTATGAAAATTACGATAAGCTTATGAAAACAGACATATTATTGACAAGTTTAACGTTCATAATGACCAATGCTTTTTATTTTTACACTTTTTTAAATAAATAATTAGTTATTATTTCGCAAAAGTAACTTCAAAGTTATTCTTAGATACATCAAACGAAAGGAAATTACGCAGAGTTTATGAAAACGTACGTATTTCTTATAACTTTAAAGTATAATAAAGTCAAAAATATTTTTTTTTACATTTTATTAAAATAATTAATTTTTTATTATTTCGCAATATTAACTTTAGTTATTATTAGATACTTTAATTCTACTAAAATTACGATAAACTTATGAAAACATACATATTATTGACAAGTTTAACGTTAAAAATGACCAATGTTTTTTATTTTTGCACTTTTTTAAATAAATAATTAGTTATTATTTCGCAAAAGTAACTTCAAAGTTATTCTTAGATACATCAAACGAAAGGAAATTACGCAACAATTATGAAAAAGTACATGTTTCTTATAACTTTAAAGTATAAGAAGGTAAAAAATATATTTCTTTCATTTTACAATTTAGTAAAATAATTAATTTGTTTTTATTTCGCAATATTAACTTTAGTTATTGTTAGATACTTTAATTCAACGAAAATTATGATAAGCTCATGAAAATATACATATAATTGACAAGTTTAACGTTGAAAATGACCAATGTTTTTTATTTGTACACTTATTTAAATAAATAATTCGTTTTTTTTTTTTTTTTTATTTAACGTCGCCATGTTTGTGCTTCCATGTGGTGCTAATCGACGACGGGGGTCTGCTGTGTGTTTGTATACAAAGCACATGTAATTTTTACAGTGGTGCTTGTATCAATCGGCAGAGACTAGGATTCGAACCCGGGTCACCGACGTGGGAATCCGACACTCTACCGACTGAGCCGCCGCAGGCCCCTGTTAAAAAAAATTAGTTATTATTTCGCAAAAGAAACTTCAAAGTTATTATTAGATTGCATCAAACGAAAGGAAATTACGCAGAGTTTATGAAACGTACGTATATCTTATAACTTTAAAGTATAATAAAGTCAAAAATATTTTTTTTTACATTTTATTAAAATAATTAATTTGTTATTATTTCGCAATATTAACTTTAGTTATTATTAGATACTTTAATTCTATGAAAATTACGATAAGCTTATGAAAACATACATATTATTGACAAGTTTAACGTTCAGAATGACCAATGCTTTTTATTTTTACACTTTTTTAAATAAATAATTAGTTATTATTTCGCAAAAGTAACTTCAAAGTTATTCTTAGATACATCAAACGAAAGGAAATTACGCAGAGTTTATGAAAACGTACGCATTTCTTATAACTTTAAAGTATAATAAAGTAAAAAATATTTTTTTTTACATTTTATTAAAATAATTAATTTGTTATTATTTCGCAATATTAACTTTAGTTATTATTAGATACTTTAATTCTATGAAAATTACGATAAGCTTATGAAAACATACATATTATTGACAAGTTTAACGTTCAGAATGACCAATGCTTTTTATTTTTACACTTTTTTAAATAAATAATTAGTTATTATTTCGCAAAAGTAACTTCAAAGTTATTCTTAGATACATCAAACGAAAGGAAATTACGCAGAGTTTATGAAAACGTACGTATTTCTTATAACTTTAAAGTATAATAAAGTCAAAAATATTTTTTTTTACATTTTATTAAAATAATTAATTTTTTATTATTTCGCAATATTAACTTTAGTTATTATTAGATACTTTAATTCTACTAAAATTACGATAAACTTATGAAAACATACATATTATTGACAAGTTTAACGTTAAAAATGACCAATGTTTTTTATTTTTGCACTTTTTTAAATAAATAATTAGTTATTATTTCGCATAAGTAACTTCAAAGTTATTCTTAGATACATCAAACGAAAGGAAATTACGCAACAATTATGAAAAAGTACATGTTTCTTATAACTTTAAAGTATAAGAAGGTAAAAAATATATTTCTTTCATTTTACAATTTTGTAAAATAATTAATTTGTTTTTATTTCGCAATATTAACTTTAGTTATTGTTAGATACTTTAATTCAACGAAAATTATGATAAGCTTATGAAAACATACATATAATTGACAAGTTTAACGTTCAAAATGACCAATGCTTTTTATTTTTACACTTTTTTAAATAAATAATTAATTATTATTTCGCAAAAGTAACTTCAAAGTTATTCTTAGATACATCAAACGAAAGGAAATTACGCAGAGTTTATGAAAACGTACGTATTTCTTATAACTTTAAAGTATAATAAAGTCAAAAATATTTTTTTTTACATTTTATTAAAATAATTAATTTTTTATTATTTCGCAATATTAACTTTAGTTATTATTAGATACTTTAATTCTACTAAAATTACGATAAGCTTATGAAAACATACATATTATTGACAAGTTTAACGTTCAAAATGACCAATGTTTTTTATTTTTACACTTTTTTAAATAAATAATTAGTTTTTTTTTTTTTTTTTTATTTAACGTCGCCATGTTTGTGCTTCCATGTGGTGCTAATCGACGACGGGGGTCTGCGGTGTGTTTGTATACAAAGCACATGTAATTTTTACAGTGGTGCTTGTATCAATCGGCAGAGACTAGGATTCGAACCCGGGTTATCGACGTGGGAATCCGACACTCTACCGACTGAGCCGCCGCAGGCCCCTGTTAAAAAAAATTAGTTATTATTTCGCAAAAGAAACTTCAAAGTTATTATTAGATTGCATCAAACGAAAGGAAATTACGCAGAGTTTATGAAACGTACGTTATCTTATAACTTTAAAGTATAATAAAGTCAAAAATATTTTTTTTTACATTTTATTAAAATAATTAATTTGTTATTATTTCGCAATATTAACTTTAGTTATTATTAGATACTTTAATTCTATGAAAATTACGATAAGCTTATGAAAACAGACATATTATTGACAAGTTTAACGTTCATAATGACCAATGCTTTTTATTTTTACACTTTTTTAAATAAATAATTAGTTATTATTTCGCAAAAGTAACTTCAAAGTTATTCTTAGATACATCAAACGAAAGGAAATTACGCAGAGTTTATGAAAACGTACGTATTTCTTATAACTTTAAAGTATAATAGAGTCAAAAATATTTTTTTTTACATTTTATTAAAATAATTAATTTTTTATTATTTCGCAATATTAACTTTAGTTATTATTAGATACTTTAATTCTACTAAAATTACGATAAACTTATGAAAACATACATATTATTGACAAGTTTAACGTTAAAAATGACCAATGTTTTTTATTTTTACACTTATTTAAATAAATAATTCGTTTTTTTTTTTTTTTTTATTTAACGTCGCCATGTCTGTGCTTCCATGTGGTGCTAATCGACGACGGGGGTCTGCTGTGTGTTTGTATACAAAGCACATGTAATTTTTACAGTGGTGCTTGTATCAATCGGCAGAGACTAGGATTCGAACCCGGGTCACCGACGTGGGAATCCGACACTCTACCGACTGAGCCGCCGCAGGCCCCTGTTAAAAAAAATTAGTTATTATTTCGCAAAAGAAACTTCAAAGTTATTATTAGATTGCATCAAACGAAAGGAAATTACGCAGAGTTTATGAAACGTACGTATATCTTATAACTTTAAAGTATAATAAAGTCAAAAATATTTTTTTTTACATTTTATTAAAATAATTAATTTGTTATTATTTCGCAATATTAACTTTAGTTATTATTAGATACTTTAATTCTATGAAAATTACGATAAGCTTATGAAAACATACATATTATTGACAAATTTAACGTTCAGAATGACCAATGCTTTTTATTTTTACACTTTTTTAAATAAATAATTAGTTATTATTTCGCAAAAGTAACTTCAAAGTTATTCTTAGATACATCAAACGAAAGGAAATTACGCAGAGTTTATGAAAACGTACGTATTTCTTATAACTTTAAAGTATAATAAAGTCAAAAATATTTTTTTTTACATTTTATTAAAATAATTAATTTTTTATTATTTCGCAATATTAACTTTAGTTATTATTAGATACTTTAATTCTACTAAAATTACGATAAACTTATGAAAACATACATATTATTGACAAGTTTAACGTTAAAAATGACCAATGTTTTTTATTTTTGCACTTTTTTAAATAAATAATTAGTTATTATTTCGCATAAGTAACTTCAAAGTTATTCTTAGATACATCAAACGAAAGGAAATTACGCAACAATTATGAAAAAGTACATGTTTCTTATAACTTTAAAGTATAAGAAGGTAAAAAATATATTTCTTTCATTTTACAATTTTGTAAAATAATTAATTTGTTTTTATTTCGCAATATTAACTTTAGTTATTGTTAGATACTTTAATTCAACGAAAATTATGATAAGCTTATGAAAACATACATATAATTGACAAGTTTAACGTTCAAAATGACCAATGCTTTTTATTTTTACACTTTTTTAAATAAATAATTAATTATTATTTCGCAAAAGTAACTTCAAAGTTATTCTTAGATACATCAAACGAAAGGAAATTACGCAGAGTTTATGAAAACGTACGTATTTCTTATAACTTTAAAGTATAATAAAGTCAAAAATATTTTTTTTTACATTTTATTAAAATAATTAATTTTTTATTATTTCGCAATATTAACTTTAGTTATTATTAGATACTTTAATTCTACTAAAATTACGATAAGCTTATGAAAACATACATATTATTGACAAGTTTAACGTTCAAAATGACCAATGTTTTTTTTTTTGCACTTTTTTAAATAAATAATTAGTTATTATTTCGCAAAAGTAACTTGAAAGTTATTCTTAGATACATCAAACGAAAGGAAATTACGCAACAATTATGAAAAAGTACATGTTTCTTATAACTTTAAAGTATAAGAAGGTAAAAAATATATTTCTTTCATTTTACAATTTTGTAAAATAATTAATTTGTTTTTATTTCGCAATATTAACTTTAGTTATTGTTAGATACTTTAATTCAACGAAAATTATGATAAGCTTATGAAAGTATACAGATAATTGACAAGTTTAACGTTGAAAATGACCAATGTTTTTTATTTTTACACTTTTTTAAATAAATAATTAGTTTTTTTTTTTTTTTTTTATTTAACGTCGCCATGTTTGTGCTTCCATGTGGTGCTAATCGACGACGGGGGTCTGCGGTGTGTTTGTATACAAAGCACATGTAATTTTTACAGTGGTGCTTGTATCAATCGGCAGAGACTAGGATTCGAACCCGGGTTATCGACGTGGGAATCCGACACTCTACCGACTGAGCCGCCGCAGGCCCCTGTTAAAAAAAATTAGTTATTATTTCGCAAAAGAAACTTCAAAGTTATTATTAGATTGCATCAAACGAAAGGAAATTACGCAGAGTTTATGAAACGTACGTTATCTTATAACTTTAAAGTATAATAAAGTCAAAAATATTTTTTTTTACATTTTATTAAAATAATTAATTTGTTATTATTTCGCAATATTAACTTTAGTTATTATTAGATACTTTAATTCTATGAAAATTACGATAAGCTTATGAAAACAGACATATTATTGACAAGTTTAACGTTCATAATGACCAATGCTTTTTATTTTTACACTTTTTTAAATAAATAATTAGTTATTATTTCGCAAAAGTAACTTCAAAGTTATTCTTAGATACATCAAACGAAAGGAAATTACGCAGAGTTTATGAAAACGTACGTATTTCTTATAACTTTAAAGTATAATAAAGTCAAAAATATTTTTTTTTACATTTTATTAAAATAATTAATTTTTTATTATTTCGCAATATTAACTTTAGTTATTATTAGATACTTTAATTCTACTAAAATTACGATAAACTTATGAAAACATACATATTATTGACAAGTTTAACGTTAAAAATGACCAATGTTTTTTATTTTTGCACTTTTTTAAATAAATAATTAGTTATTATTTCGCAAAAGTAACTTCAAAGTTATTCTTAGATACATCAAACGAAAGGAAATTACGCAACAATTATGAAAAAGTACATGTTTCTTATAACTTTAAAGTATAAGAAGGTAAAAAATATATTTCTTTCATTTTACAATTTAGTAAAATAATTAATTTGTTTTTATTTCGCAATATTAACTTTAGTTATTGTTAGATACTTTAATTCAACGAAAATTATGATAAGCTCATGAAAATATACATATAATTGACAAGTTTAACGTTGAAAATGACCAATGTTTTTTATTTGTACACTTATTTAAATAAATAATTCGTTTTTTTTTTTTTTTTTATTTAACGTCGCCATGTTTGTGCTTCCATGTGGTGCTAATCGACGACGGGGGTCTGCTGTGTGTTTGTATACAAAGCACATGTAATTTTTACAGTGGTGCTTGTATCAATCGGCAGAGACTAGGATTCGAACCCGGGTCACCGACGTGGGAATCCGACACTCTACCGACTGAGCCGCCGCAGGCCCCTGTTAAAAAAAATTAGTTATTATTTCGCAAAAGAAACTTCAAAGTTATTATTAGATTGCATCAAACGAAAGGAAATTACGCAGAGTTTATGAAACGTACGTATATCTTATAACTTTAAAGTATAATAAAGTCAAAAATATTTTTTTTTACATTTTATTAAAATAATTAATTTGTTATTATTTCGCAATATTAACTTTAGTTATTATTAGATACTTTAATTCTATGAAAATTACGATAAGCTTATGAAAACATACATATTATTGACAAGTTTAACGTTCAGAATGACCAATGCTTTTTATTTTTACACTTTTTTAAATAAATAATTAGTTATTATTTCGCAAAAGTAACTTCAAAGTTATTCTTAGATACATCAAACGAAAGGAAATTACGCAGAGTTTATGAAAACGTACGCATTTCTTATAACTTTAAAGTATAATAAAGTAAAAAATATTTTTTTTTACATTTTATTAAAATAATTAATTTGTTATTATTTCGCAATATTAACTTTAGTTATTATTAGATACTTTAATTCTATGAAAATTACGATAAGCTTATGAAAACATACATATTATTGACAAGTTTAACGTTCAGAATGACCAATGCTTTTTATTTTTACACTTTTTTAAATAAATAATTAGTTATTATTTCGCAAAAGTAACTTCAAAGTTATTCTTAGATACATCAAACGAAAGGAAATTACGCAGAGTTTATGAAAACGTACGTATTTCTTATAACTTTAAAGTATAATAAAGTCAAAAATATTTTTTTTTACATTTTATTAAAATAATTAATTTTTTATTATTTCGCAATATTAACTTTAGTTATTATTAGATACTTTAATTCTACTAAAATTACGATAAACTTATGAAAACATACATATTATTGACAAGTTTAACGTTAAAAATGACCAATGTTTTTTATTTTTGCACTTTTTTAAATAAATAATTAGTTATTATTTCGCATAAGTAACTTCAAAGTTATTCTTAGATACATCAAACGAAAGGAAATTACGCAACAATTATGAAAAAGTACATGTTTCTTATAACTTTAAAGTATAAGAAGGTAAAAAATATATTTCTTTCATTTTACAATTTTGTAAAATAATTAATTTGTTTTTATTTCGCAATATTAACTTTAGTTATTGTTAGATACTTTAATTCAACGAAAATTATGATAAGCTTATGAAAACATACATATAATTGACAAGTTTAACGTTCAAAATGACCAATGCTTTTTATTTTTACACTTTTTTAAATAAATAATTAATTATTATTTCGCAAAAGTAACTTCAAAGTTATTCTTAGATACATCAAACGAAAGGAAATTACGCAGAGTTTATGAAAACGTACGTATTTCTTATAACTTTAAAGTATAATAAAGTCAAAAATATTTTTTTTTACATTTTATTAAAATAATTAATTTTTTATTATTTCGCAATATTAACTTTAGTTATTATTAGATACTTTAATTCTACTAAAATTACGATAAGCTTATGAAAACATACATATTATTGACAAGTTTAACGTTCAAAATGACCAATGTTTTTTATTTTTACACTTTTTTAAATAAATAATTAGTTTTTTTTTTTTTTTTTTATTTAACGTCGCCATGTTTGTGCTTCCATGTGGTGCTAATCGACGACGGGGGTCTGCGGTGTGTTTGTATACAAAGCACATGTAATTTTTACAGTGGTGCTTGTATCAATCGGCAGAGACTAGGATTCGAACCCGGGTTATCGACGTGGGAATCCGACACTCTACCGACTGAGCCGCCGCAGGCCCCTGTTAAAAAAAATTAGTTATTATTTCGCAAAAGAAACTTCAAAGTTATTATTAGATTGCATCAAACGAAAGGAAATTACGCAGAGTTTATGAAACGTACGTTATCTTATAACTTTAAAGTATAATAAAGTCAAAAATATTTTTTTTTACATTTTATTAAAATAATTAATTTGTTATTATTTCGCAATATTAACTTTAGTTATTATTAGATACTTTAATTCTATGAAAATTACGATAAGCTTATGAAAACAGACATATTATTGACAAGTTTAACGTTCATAATGACCAATGCTTTTTATTTTTACACTTTTTTAAATAAATAATTAGTTATTATTTCGCAAAAGTAACTTCAAAGTTATTCTTAGATACATCAAACGAAAGGAAATTACGCAGAGTTTATGAAAACGTACGTATTTCTTATAACTTTAAAGTATAATAAAGTCAAAAATATTTTTTTTTACATTTTATTAAAATAATTAATTTTTTATTATTTCGCAATATTAACTTTAGTTATTATTAGATACTTTAATTCTACTAAAATTACGATAAACTTATGAAAACATACATATTATTGACAAGTTTAACGTTAAAAATGACCAATGTTTTTTATTTTTGCACTTTTTTAAATAAATAATTAGTTATTATTTCGCAAAAGTAACTTCAAAGTTATTCTTAGATACATCAAACGAAAGGAAATTACGCAACAATTATGAAAAAGTACATGTTTCTTATAACTTTAAAGTATAAGAAGGTAAAAAATATATTTCTTTCATTTTACAATTTAGTAAAATAATTAATTTGTTTTTATTTCGCAATATTAACTTTAGTTATTGTTAGATACTTTAATTCAACGAAAATTATGATAAGCTCATGAAAATATACATATAATTGACAAGTTTAACGTTGAAAATGACCAATGTTTTTTATTTGTACACTTATTTAAATAAATAATTCGTTTTTTTTTTTTTTTTTATTTAACGTCGCCATGTTTGTGCTTCCATGTGGTGCTAATCGACGACGGGGGTCTGCTGTGTGTTTGTATACAAAGCACATGTAATTTTTACAGTGGTGCTTGTATCAATCGGCAGAGACTAGGATTCGAACCCGGGTCACCGACGTGGGAATCCGACACTCTACCGACTGAGCCGCCGCAGGCCCCTGTTAAAAAAAATTAGTTATTATTTCGCAAAAGAAACTTCAAAGTTATTATTAGATTGCATCAAACGAAAGGAAATTACGCAGAGTTTATGAAACGTACGTATATCTTATAACTTTAAAGTATAATAAAGTCAAAAATATTTTTTTTTACATTTTATTAAAATAATTAATTTGTTATTATTTCGCAATATTAACTTTAGTTATTATTAGATACTTTAATTCTATGAAAATTACGATAAGCTTATGAAAACATACATATTATTGACAAGTTTAACGTTCAGAATGACCAATGCTTTTTATTTTTACACTTTTTTAAATAAATAATTAGTTATTATTTCGCAAAAGTAACTTCAAAGTTATTCTTAGATACATCAAACGAAAGGAAATTACGCAGAGTTTATGAAAACGTACGCATTTCTTATAACTTTAAAGTATAATAAAGTAAAAAATATTTTTTTTTACATTTTATTAAAATAATTAATTTGTTATTATTTCGCAATATTAACTTTAGTTATTATTAGATACTTTAATTCTATGAAAATTACGATAAGCTTATGAAAACATACATATTATTGACAAGTTTAACGTTCAGAATGACCAATGCTTTTTATTTTTACACTTTTTTAAATAAATAATTAGTTATTATTTCGCAAAAGTAACTTCAAAGTTATTCTTAGATACATCAAACGAAAGGAAATTACGCAGAGTTTATGAAAACGTACGTATTTCTTATAACTTTAAAGTATAATAAAGTCAAAAATATTTTTTTTTACATTTTATTAAAATAATTAATTTTTTATTATTTCGCAATATTAACTTTAGTTATTATTAGATACTTTAATTCTACTAAAATTACGATAAACTTATGAAAACATACATATTATTGACAAGTTTAACGTTAAAAATGACCAATGTTTTTTATTTTTGCACTTTTTTAAATAAATAATTAGTTATTATTTCGCATAAGTAACTTCAAAGTTATTCTTAGATACATCAAACGAAAGGAAATTACGCAACAATTATGAAAAAGTACATGTTTCTTATAACTTTAAAGTATAAGAAGGTAAAAAATATATTTCTTTCATTTTACAATTTTGTAAAATAATTAATTTGTTTTTATTTCGCAATATTAACTTTAGTTATTGTTAGATACTTTAATTCAACGAAAATTATGATAAGCTTATGAAAACATACATATAATTGACAAGTTTAACGTTCAAAATGACCAATGCTTTTTATTTTTACACTTTTTTAAATAAATAATTAATTATTATTTCGCAAAAGTAACTTCAAAGTTATTCTTAGATACATCAAACGAAAGGAAATTACGCAGAGTTTATGAAAACGTACGTATTTCTTATAACTTTAAAGTATAATAAAGTCAAAAATATTTTTTTTTACATTTTATTAAAATAATTAATTTTTTATTATTTCGCAATATTAACTTTAGTTATTATTAGATACTTTAATTCTACTAAAATTACGATAAGCTTATGAAAACATACATATTATTGACAAGTTTAACGTTCAAAATGACCAATGTTTTTTATTTTTGCACTTTTTTAAATAAATAATTAGTTATTATTTCGCAAAAGTAACTTGAAAGTTATTCTTAGATACATCAAACGAAAGGAAATTACGCAACAATTATGAAAAAGTACATGTTTCTTATAACTTTAAAGTATAAGAAGGTAAAAAATATATTTCTTTCATTTTACAATTTTGTAAAATAATTAATTTGTTTTTATTTCGCAATATTAACTTTAGTTATTGTTAGATACTTTAATTCAACGAAAATTATGATAAGCTTATGAAAATATACAGATAATTGACAAGTTTAACGTTGAAAAGGACCAATGTTTTTTATTTTTACACTTTTTTTAAATAAATAATTAGTTTTTTTTTTTTTTTTTTATTTAACGTCGCCATGTTTGTGCTTCCATGTGGTGCTAATCGACGACGGGGGTCTGCGGTGTGTTTGTATACAAAGCACATGTAATTTTTACAGTGGTGCTTGTATCAATCGGCAGAGACTAGGATTCGAACCCGGGTTACCGACGTGGGAATCCGACATTCTACCGACTGAGCCGCCGCAGGCCCCTGTTAAAAAAAATTAGTTATTATTTCGCAAAAGAAACTTCAAAGTTATTATTAGATTGCATCAAACGAAAGGAAATTACGCAGAGTTTATGAAACGTACGTTATCTTATAACTTTAAAGTATAATAAAGTCAAAAATATTTTTTTTTACATTTTATTAAAATAATTAATTTGTTATTATTTCGCAATATTAACTTTAGTTATTATTAGATACTTTAATTCTATGAAAATTACGATAAGCTTATGAAAACATACATATTATTGACAAGTTTAACGTTCATAATGACCAATGCTTTTTATTTTTACACTTTTTTAAATAAATAATTAGTTATTATTTCGCAAAAGTAACTTCAAAGTTATTCTTAGATACATCAAACGAAAGGAAATTACGCAGAGTTTATGAAAACGTACGTATTTCTTATAACTTTAAAGTATAATAAAGTCAAAAATATTTTTTTTTACATTTTATTAAAATAATTAATTTTTTATTATTTCACAATATTAACTTTAGTTATTATTAGATACTTTAATTCTACTAAAATTACGATAAACTTATGAAAACATACATATTATTGACAAGTTTAACGTTAAAAATGACCAATGTTTTTTATTTTTGCACTTTTTTAAATAAATAATTAGTTATTATTTCGCAAAAGTAACTTCAAAGTTATTCTTAGATACATCAAACGAAAGGAAATTACGCAACAATTATGAAAAAGTACATGTTTCTTATAACTTTAAAGTATAAGAAGGTAAAAAATATATTTCTTCCATTTTACAATTTTGTAAAATAATTAATTTGTTTTTATTTCGCAATATTAACTTTAGTTATTGTTAGATACTTTAATTCAACGAAAATTATGATAAGCTTATGAAAACATACATATAATTGACAAGTTTAACGTTCAAAATGACCAATGCTTTTTATTTTTACACTTTTTTAAATAAATAATTAGTTATTATTTCGCAAAAGTAACTTCAAAGTTATTCTTAGATACATCAAACGAAAGGAAATTACGCAGAGTTTATGAAAACGTACGTATTTCTTATAACTTTAAAGTATAATAAAGTCAAAAATATTTTTTTTTACATTTTATTAAAATAATTAATTTTTTATTATTTCGCAATATTAACTTTAGTTATTATTAGATACTTTAATTCTACTAAAATTACGATAAGCTTATGAAAATATACATATTATTGACAAGTTTAACGTTCAAAATGACCAATGTTTTTTATTTTTGCACTTTTTTAAATAAATAAATAGTTATTATTTCGCAAAAGTAACTTGAAAGTTATTCTTAGATACATCAAACGAAAGGAAATTACGCAACAATTATGAAAAAGTACATGTTTCTTATAACTTTAAAGTATAAGAAGGTAAAAAATATATTTCTTTCATTTTACAATTTTTTAAAATAAATAATTAGTTTTTATTTCGCAATATTAACTTTAGTTATTATTAGATACTTTAATTCTACTAAAATTACGATAAGCTTATGAAAACATACATATTATTGACAAGTTTAACGTTCAAAATGGCCAATGTTCTTTATTTTTGCACTTTTTAAAATAAATAATTAGTTATTATTTCGCAAAAGTAACTTCAAAGTTATTCTTAGATACATCAAACGAAAGGAAATTACGCAACAATTATGAAAAAGTACATGTTTCTTATAACTTTAAAGTATAAGAAGGTAAAAAATATATTTCTTTCATTTTACAATTTTGTAAAATAAATAATTTGTTTTTATTTCGTAATATTAACTTTAGTTATTGTTAGATACTTTAATTCAACGAAAATTACGATAACCTTATGAAAACATACATATAATTGACAAGTTTAACGTTCAAAATGACCAATGCTTTTTATTTTTACACTTTTTTAAATAAATAATTAGTTATTATTTCGCAAAAGTAACTTGAAAGTTATTCTTAGATACATCAAACGAAAGGAAATTACGCAACAATTATGAAAAAGTACATGTTTCTTATAACTTTAAAGTATAAGAAGGTAAAAAATATATTTCTTTCATTTTACAATTTTTTAAAATAAATAATTAGTTTTTATTTCGCAATATTAACTTTAGTTATTATTAGATACTTTAATTCTACTAAAATTACGATAAGCTTATGAAAACATACATATTATTGACAAGTTTAACGTTAAAAATGACCAATGTTTTTTATTTTTGCACTTTTTTAAATAAATAATTAGTTATTATTTCGCAAAAGTAACTTCAAAGTTATTCTTAGATACATCAAACGAAAGGAAATTACGCAACAATTATGAAAAAGTACATGTTTCTTATAACTTTAAAGTATAAGAAGGTAAAAAATATATTTCTTTCATTTTACAATTTTGTAAAATAATTAATTTGTTTTTATTTCGTAATATTAACTTTAGTTATTGTTAGATACTTTAATTCAACGAAAATTATGATAAGCTCATGAAAATATACATATAATTGACAAGTTTAACGTTGAAAATGACCAATGTTTTTTATTTTTACACTTATTTAAATAAATAATTCGTTTTTTTTTTTTTTTTTATTTAACGTCGCCATGTTTGTGCTTCCATGTGGTGCTAATCGACGACGGGGGTCTGCTGTGTGTTTGTATACAAAGCACATGTAATTTTTACAGTGGTGCTTGTATCAATCGGCAGAGACTAGGATTCGAACCCGGGTCACCGACGTGGGAATCCGACACTCTACCGACTGAGCCGCCGCAGGCCCCTGTTAAAAAAAATTAGTTATTATTTCGCAAAAGAAAGTTCAAAGTTATTATTAGATTGCATCAAACGAAAGGAAATTACGCAGAGTTTATGAAACGTACGTATATCTTATAACTTTAAAGTATAATAAAGTCAAAAATATTTTTTTTTACATTTTATTAAAATAATTAATTTGTTATTATTTCGCAATATTAACTTTAGTTATTATTAGATACTTTAATTCTATGAAAATTACGATAAGCTTATGAAAACATACATATTATTGACAAGTTTAACGTTCATAATGACCAATGCTTTTTATTTTTACACTTTTTTAAATAAATAATTAGTTATTATTTCGCAAAAGTAACTTCAAAGTTATTCTTAGATACATCAAACGAAAGGAAATTACGCAGAGTTTATGAAAACGTACGTATTTCTTATAACTTTAAAGTATAATAAAGTCAAAAATATTTTTTTTTACATTTTATTAAAATAATTAATTTTTTATTATTTCGCAATATTAACTTTAGTTATTATTAGATACTTTAATTCTACTAAAATTACGATAAACTTATGAAAACATACATATTATTGACAAGTTTAACGTTAAAAATGACCAATGTTTTTTATTTTTGCACTTTTTTAAATAAATAATTAGTTATTATTTCGCATAAGTAACTTCAAAGTTATTCTTAGATACATCAAACGAAAGGAAATTACGCAACAATTATGAAAAAGTACATGTTTCTTATAACTTTAAAGTATAAGAAGGTAAAAAATATATTTCTTCCATTTTACAATTTTGTAAAATAATTAATTTGTTTTTATTTCGCAATATTAACTTTAGTTATTGTTAGATACTTTAATTCAACGAAAATTATGATAAGCTTATGAAAACATACATATAATTGACAAGTTTAACGTTCAAAATGACCAATGCTTTTTATTTTTACACTTTTTTAAATAAATAATTAGTTATTATTTCGCAAAAGTAACTTCAAAGTTATTCTTAGATACATCAAACGAAAGGAAATTACGCAGAGTTTATGAAAACGTACGTATTTCTTATAACTTTAAAGTATAATAAAGTCAAAAATATTTTTTTTTACATTTTATTAAAATAATTAATTTTTTATTATTTCGCAATATTAACTTTAGTTATTATTAGATACTTTAATTCTACTAAAATTACGTTAAACTTATGAAAACATACATATTATTGACAAGTTTAACGTTAAAAATGACCAATGTTTTTTATTTTTACACTTTTTTAAATAAATAATTAGTTATTATTTCGCAAAAGTAACTTCAAAGTTATTCTTAGATACATCAAACGAAAGGAAATTACGCAACAATTATGAAAAAGTACATGTTTCTTATAACTTTAAAGTATAAGAAGGTAAAAAATATATTTCTTTCATTTTACAATTTTGTAAAATAATTAATTTGTTTTTATTTCGCAATATTAACTTTAGTTATTGTTAGATACTTTAATTCAACGAAAATTATGATAAGCTCATGAAAATATACATATAATTGACAAGTTTAACGTTGAAAATGACCAATGTTTTTTATTTTTACACTTATTTAAATAAATAATTCGTTTTTTTTTTTTTTTTTATTTAACGTCGCCATGTTTGTCCTTCCATGTGGTGCTAATCGACGACGGGGGTCTGCTGTGTGTTTGTATACAAAGCACATGTAATTTTTACAGTGGTGCTTGTATCAATCGGCAGAGACTAGGATTCGAACCCGGGTCACCGACGTGGGAATCCGACACTCTACCGACTGAGCCGCCGCAGGCCCCTGTTAAAAAAAATTAGTTATTATTTCGCAAAAGAAACTTCAAAGTTATTATTAGATTGCATCAAACGAAAGGAAATTACGCAGAGTTTATGAAACGTACGTATATCTTATAACTTTAAAGTATAATAAAGTCAAAAATATTTTTTTTTACATTTTATTAAAATAATTAATTTGTTATTATTTCGCAATATTAACTTTAGTTATTATTAGATACTTTAATTCTATGAAAATTACGATAAGCTTATGAAAACATACATATTATTGACAAGTTTAACGTTCATAATGACCAATGCTTTTTATTTTTACACTTTTTTAAATAAATAATTAGTTATTATTTCGCAAAAGTAACTTCAAAGTTATTCTTAGATACATCAAACGAAAGGAAATTACGCAGAGTTTATGAAAACGTACGTATTTCTTATAACTTTAAAGTATAATAAAGTCAAAAATATTTTTTTTTACATTTTATTAAAATAATTAATTTTTTATTATTTCGCAATATTAACTTTAGTTATTATTAGATACTTTAATTCTACTAAAATTACGATAAACTTATGAAAACATACATATTATTGACAAGTTTAACGTTAAAAATGACCAATGTTTTTTATTTTTGCACTTTTTTAAATAAATAATTAGTTATTATTTCGCATAAGTAACTTCAAAGTTATTCTTAGATACATCAAACGAAAGGAAATTACGCAACAATTATGAAAAAGTACATGTTTCTTATAACTTTAAAGTATAAGAAGGTAAAAAATATATTTCTTCCATTTTACAATTTTGTAAAATAATTAATTTGTTTTTATTTCGCAATATTAACTTTAGTTATTGTTAGATACTTTAATTCAACGAAAATTATGATAAGCTTATGAAAACATACATATAATTGACAAGTTTAACGTTCAAAATGACCAATGCTTTTTATTTTTACACTTTTTTAAATAAATAATTAGTTATTATTTCGCAAAAGTAACTTCAAAGTTATTCTTAGATACATCAAACGAAAGGAAATTACGCAGAGTTTATGAAAACGTACGTATTTCTTATAACTTTAAAGTATAATAAAATCAAAAATATTTTTTTTTACATTTTATTAAAATAATTAATTTTTTATTATTTCGCAATATTAACTTTAGTTATTATTAGATACTTTAATTCTACTAAAATTACGATAAGCTTATGAAAACATACATATTATTGACAAGTTTAACGTTCAAAATGACCAATGTTTTTTATTTTTGCACTTTTTTAAATAAATAATTAGTTATTATTTCGCAAAAGTAACTTGAAAGTTATTCTTAGATACATCAAACGAAAGGAAATTACGCAACAATTATGAAAAAGTACATGTTTCTTATAACTTTAAAGTATAAGAAGGTAAAAAATATATTTCTTTCATTTTACAATTTTTTAAAATAAATAATTAGTTTTTATTTCGCAATATTAACTTTAGTTATTATTAGATACTTTAATTCTACTAAAATTACGATAAGCTTATGAAAACATACATATTATTGACAAGTTTAACGTTCAAAATGGCCAATGTTCTTTATTTTTGCACTTTTTAAAATAAATAATTAGTTATTATTTCGCAAAAGTAACTTCAAAGTTATTCTTAGATACATCAAACGAAAGGAAATTACGCAACAATTATGAAAAAGTACATGTTTCTTATAACTTTAAAGTATAAGAAGGTAAAAAATATATTTCTTTCATTTTACAATTTTGTAAAATAAATAATTTGTTTTTATTTCGTAATATTAACTTTAGTTATTGTTAGATACTTTAATTCAACGAAAATTACGATAACCTTATGAAAACATACATATAATTGACAAGTTTAACGTTCAAAATGACCAATGCTTTTTATTTTTACACTTTTTTAAATAAATAATTAGTTATTATTTCGCAAAAGTAACTTGAAAGTTATTCTTAGATACATCAAACGAAAGGAAATTACGCAACAATTATGAAAAAGTACATGTTTCTTATAACTTTAAAGTATAAGAAGGTAAAAAATATATTTCTTTCATTTTACAATTTTTTAAAATAAATAATTAGTTTTTATTTCGCAATATTAACTTTAGTTATTATTAGATACTTTAATTCTACTAAAATTACGATAAGCTTATGAAAACATACATATTATTGACAAGTTTAACGTTCAAAATGGCCAATGTTCTTTATTTTTGCACTTTTTAAAATAAATAATTAGTTATTATTTCGCAAAAGTAACTTCAAAGTTATTCTTAGATACATCAAACGAAAGGAAATTACGCAACAATTATGAAAAAGTACATGTTTCTTATAACTTTAAAGTATAAGAAGGTAAAAAATATATTTCTTTCATTTTACAATTTTGTAAAATAAATAATTTGTTTTTATTTCGTAATATTAACTTTAGTTATTGTTAGATACTTTAATTCAACGAAAATTACGATAACCTTATGAAAACATACATATAATTGACAAGTTTAACGTTCAAAATGACCAATGCTTTTTATTTTTACACTTTTTTAAATAAATAATTAGTTATTATTTCGCAAAAGTAACTTCAAAGTTATTCTTAGATACATCAAACGAAAGGAAATTACGCAGAGTTTATGAAAACGTACGTATTTCTTATAACTTTAAAGTATAATAAAGTCAAAAATATTTTTTTTTACATTTTATTAAAATAATTAATTTTTTATTATTTCGCAATATTAACTTTAGTTATTATTAGATACTTTAATTCTACTAAAATTACGATAAGCTTATGAAAACATACATATTATTGACAAGTTTAACGTTCAAAATGACCAATGTTTTTTATTTTTGCACTTTTTTAAATAAATAATTAGTTATTATTTCGCAAAAGTAACTTGAAAGTTATTCTTAGATACATCAAACGAAAGGAAATTACGCAACAATTATGAAAAAGTACATGTTTCTTATAACTTTAAAGTATAAGAAGGTAAAAAATATATTTCTTTCATTTTACAATTTTTTAAAATAAATAATTAGTTTTTATTTCGCAATATTAACTTTAGTTATTATTAGATACTTTAATTCTACTAAAATTACGATAAGCTTATGAAAACATACATATTATTGACAAGTTTAACGTTCAAAATGGCCAATGTTCTTTATTTTTGCACTTTTTAAAATAAATAATTAGTTATTATTTCGCAAAAGTAACTTCAAAGTTATTCTTAGATACATCAAACGAAAGGAAATTAGGCACCAATTTTGAAAAAGTACATGTTTCTTATAACTTTAAAGTGTAAGAAGGTAAAAAATATATTTCTTTCATTTTACAATTTTGTAAAATAAATAATTTGTTTTTATTTTGCAATATTAACTTTAGTTATTGTTAGATACTTTAATTCAACGAAAATTACGATAACCTTATGAAAACATACATATAATTGACAAGTTTAACGTTCAAAATGACCAATGTTTTTTATTTTTACACTTTTTTAAATAAATAATTAGTTATTATTTCGCAAAAGTAACTTCAAAGTTATTATTAGATTGCATCAAACGAAAGGAAATTACGCAGAGTTTATTAAAACGTACGTATTTCTTATAACTTTAAAGTATAATAAAGTCAAAAATATTTTTTTTTACATTTTAATAAAAACATACGCACACATACTAAAATATTAACACACACCGAACACACATTAACAAATACTCTATCACACACACTGGGACACGGACACTACCACACACACTCACCCACTTATACAAACACACACGCACTTCAATACACATTCGACCACACATACTGACACATTAACACGCATACGCACACAGCCGCACTCCCGCGCGCACATACTACCATGTACACGGATACATTTAAATTACACGCATACGCATACAACCACACGCATGCGCGCATGCACTACCACATACACTGACATATCAAGACGTCATATTTTGGAGCTTACGTTGTGTGAGTGTGTAGGCCTTGGTTCCTCGTAGGCGGACCGGTTGAGCTACGCTGCGCTGCGGGCGGTGTCGTTCGAGATGATGGCGGGAGATATGAATAGGACCGCAGGTCCAGTGAATAAATAAGCGCGAGCAAATAAGTTTAAGAGCAGATTTATTATGTTAGAAGTACAAAGTTAAATATAAGGGCGTGTCCCTTCTATAAGTGAGAAGTCAAATAACAAACTGGTGCGTACGTGCTTACGGCTCAAAGTTCGAATGCAGAAGGCTGTATGCTGAAAGCAGAAGTGTGAGGGCATATGGCCAGGAGCCATGGAAAGCTATGCCTTTTATAACCACGCGGGGGTCGCATGCTTAGCCTAAACTAGGAATTGATTATGCGTACTCGAGAAGGGGGCGACAAAGGTATAGAGTCGCGTAAGGTAATTCGGGAAATATTGGGGTGGATGAGTGTGATCGTGGAGTATGAGGTAGACAAGGTATGATACACGTTATATAGCGTAGGTCGATAAGTAGGATTCAGTATGGTAAGATACATATAGCTTGACGACGAGAAGGTGTATGTTAGGCTATGATCTAGACGTAACAGGCCCGCCCCTGCAGATACGCGTCGCCGGTGCGATGCAATTCAAATCACAGCCTACTCACTCCTGCGAGTGCAGATTTCGAGGTTTTTCTTAACTCGAGCTGTTCTGCCGTTGAGTGGTCAGTGCGTGCCGGCTGTTGAGATACCTTTTTAGCCTGCTTGAGTCTTGGCGTTGCAAATATCTGCTGCGAATCCAGCTTTCTTGATGCAATTTTTGTCTTATTATGATATATATGACATTTGATTGACATTATATCATAAAATTGCTACATATGTATATAGATATGGCATTCTCTTTCTTTTTTGCCTTTACAATTGGATGTTCGCGGTTACGAAGATTTTTCATACATTTTCTTATGAACTCCAGTAACATGCAGACTGGTCATATGTAGTGGATATGAAGTTAGGGTTCTTATGGGAGGAATTTTTATTTCAAGGAAAAGATTAGGAGTAGTTCGAAGGATATGTTGGATTATAGATTAAACATGCGGTTATTAAATTTAGGATAATAGTTATTACAATTTTTCTTTGAGTAGACCCAGTTTGCTACGTAACATTGTGCTTAATTTAAATATAGATACATTAATAAACCATTTGTACTAAGGGAGTGATTAGTCAAAGTTCACGTTTACGTTTGAATTGGCTCCTTTAGTACATTACATATTGACAGATTGTAATTTATTAAAATTTTTCTAATCGAAGTACATAAAGTTTTTCGTATTAATTTTTGTGAATTTCGTTGCCTTCTTGTTGCGTTGTTCTTTTGATATTCGCCTCGTCTTTTCTTGATAGGAAGTTTTTAGAAGTCGGCCTTGTGTCTCTGCGGCACCTCCTCTTCTTTCTTCGGAATTAGGACTTTTGATGTTCGTGGTTTACTTTTGTATTTCCAGTTAGTGGGGTTCGTCTTGTGCACCCCTTAAAGATCGGTTCAATGGATAGTCTCTGTGAACAGTGCTTGTAGTAGGAGTGAATCTTCTTCCTTAGTCGCTCTCTCGTGGTGTCTCGGTAGTACCTCTGTTGTATTGCTGTACCTCGCATTATATCTAGTTCTACAATGATTTTGATGTGAAACATCTTTTGCCGCGGTACGGGAGTGAAACCGTTGGAAATGAAACGACGCCTAAAATGATGAAACGAGATTTATCGTAAACCTCCGGCAATGCTCGGCTACACTCGGCGTCAGACGCGCAGCTATAGCTACACTCGGCGTCATTCTCTCTCTCCCACTCTCTCTTTCTCTCACGGGCACCTATAGCTTTGTTATTCAGTAAGCGTCCCTTCACACGAGCATCTAGCTGAGCGTCCCCCTTCACGGCGCGCGTCTCTTCTCCAGTCCGTCTCCTTACTTACTGCTTCGCAAATTGTAACCGATATACCTATACTGATGCGCTGTATAGTTTGTATAGGTTTACGAACGACAGATTAGTGTACAGACGAGAGATTAATATATAGTATAATATTCAGTGAATTAATTATTTAAAATATGAGTGATATTGACAGTGAGGAACTTGGAGATGATATACCTCCTCGGAAAAGAGAAAAAAACGAATTTCACGATGATCAACAACCCAGTACAAGTAAAATGCCGCCTATACATGCTCAACAAATCAACGCTACACAATCAAGTGATTCAGATCTTAGGTAATTTAATTTAATGACATGATTATTTCATTATATTGTTATACGTACGAAGTTTGAAATTGATGCGCGCGCAGATAAACCATGCGGGATATGTTTACACACGTGCTCAAGTTGTATGTGTTTGTCTCTGCGCGTCTCTCTCTCTCTCCCTCTCTCTTCCGCTCCTCTCTCTCTCTCTCTCTCTCTCGCTCTTTTATATATGAATATGTATATATATATATATATATATATATATATATATATATATATATATATATATATATATATATATATATACATATTCATATATAAAAGAGTATAAAATATATATATATATGTGTGTGTGTGTATATATATATATACACACACACACACACACACATATATATATATATATATATATATATATATATATATATATATATATATATATATATATATATATATATATATATACACACACATATATATATATATATACACACACACATATATATATATATATATATATATATATATATACACACACACATATATATATATATATATATACACACACACATATATATATATATATATATATAAAATATATTTATATATGTATTTATATAAAAACTTTCTCTTTCTCACTCTCTCCCTCTCTCTTCCGTACTTGTATGCATGAATAATTTTCTGTTCTATTTTATTTTTACAGTACTCAACAGTTACAAGAAATCGGGGATATTGTTATTGAAACTTATTATTATCAGAAACGTGGATTTCTAATGAAGAATCCATCGTGTTACCTCATTTCAATTGCATTGCTAAATTCAGACGACAAAATGTAAGAGCTGCTGGAGTTGCCATATATCAAAACGACAATATATCACATATTAATACATTGAATATAGACCTCACAATTCAAAATGCGACGGAAGTACAAGTTACTCAAGCAGCCATTGGCGATATATGTGCTTCTCAAATATTAATGGATGATGGAAGACAATTTCTTATGGTTGTTGCGTATATTTCTCCAAATCAGAAAATCAAAGATATTATTTTATTCTTACACAGGCGATTACTTTCTTACAGTCGCAAAGGTTCAGCAATTATAAATGACAACTTACACGAACTTCCAATGGTCCTGGCAGGTGATTTTAATGTGAATTTTGCAAGAGAAGAATCATTACCATTAATTAAATTCCTTCATGAAGAATTCGACTTAATTATGAATAACAAAACAACAGAATCTACAACTAGATATGGAACAACAATAGATGCAATATTTGTAAGATATCTTGATAACGTTATGTCAAACATGTTCGTCGCATATTTTAGTTATCACCGACCAATCATCACCTTCATACCATCGGAAATAACGTCAACTGCTACAATCACGGAAATAACTGATGAAACATCTCCTAATGTTCAATAGAATTAAATATTTTAGTATATAATATGTTTTTATTAATTTTATTTGAATGAAATAAAAAGATCTATCCATTGAAAACAAAATGAAAAAATGAATAAGAAAAAAATTACTTTTCATTTTCCATTCCTCCAATAGATCATCATTCCTATTTTATACTTTCTACACATAAGAATTCGATGTTTCACATCTGCCAGGCGTCCCGCGACGGCTAATTTTTTTTTTCAAATGACACAATCCGTTACATGGGAATTGCGTTCCCTTAAATTAATAAATACGAAAAAGTAGCCTTGTTTACATACTTATCACTTAATTCTGTTAACCATTATGTGTATAGTGTAAGTTGTTTAAATTGTTCACATGCATATGTCATATATTTCATTTAATTTACTTGTTCGCATTTTTACAAGGTTGTTTATAGTTCGGTATGATTAATAAGGGAATATCACTCGGTTACCTATCGCTAAATTAACGAAGATTTGTTTCTATATAATCAATTACATGATTTCAATTGTTTTACTATCTTTCGTCACTCTTATTTAAATATTAATACATATTTGTATTTTTGAATAAACAATGAAATTGTTAAAAAATTAACAATAGCGATATTGATGGAATACCTTATTACAACTTCATTCGTACATTACATATTTTATTATGCATTCGAGGTGTTATAATAGTTTGTCAAAGTTCCTTGAGATACAAAATTTTATAACTAAGATTATTATAACTTATTTATTATTTAACGAGATATTATAGTTATTTTTTGCTTCTGTGGAGACGGTCATTTGTCGTAAAATGGACCCTTTTGTATGTGTGTGGAAATTGTCAAAATTGGCATTACTCGAAGTGTTAAAAAAATTACTTAAAAATCTTCAACGTTTAAAATTTACATTTATTATCAGTACGAAAAAGGCTTTCATTGCACCGATTACATTTATGGTGCTAGTCTATTTATTGATTGATAGCTATAATTCTACTATAATATACTATGATATAATAGAATGCTATAAGGACTGTACGTATTCTATAGCTTTGTTCGTACCTTACATACAAAATTTTTAAGAATATAAATCGATATACTAATATATTTAATCCGCAGTATTTCTTTAAATCGTTTGTACGGTAGTAGTGATTGTCAATCACAATAATCGATTACGTTTACTTAGAGTATATCTTTACATTTGTTTTGGTTTTCAATTACTGACTAGATATTTTGCATTGCTAAAATGCTAGTGGTATTTTAATACAACTGACACTTTCGACTGTTATACTACTTTATATTGACTGATATACGAGGTCTGTCCCAAAAGTATCCGACCTACCTCGATTTCTCGGCGCTTGATTTATTCTTCGTCATCCGGGGGGTAGCATCCTTCAAAGTAGTCCCCATTTGATTGAACAAGACGCTCATATCATATGTTTCCACTTATTAAAGCACTCTTGAAAGTCAGACTTCGGAATCGCCTTTAGTGCATTCGTCGCATTAGTTTCAACGGTCTGTTTATTGTCGAATCGATGTCCTTTAAGCGGCATTTTCAATCGAGGAAACAGCCAAAAGTCGCAGGGAGCTATATCAGGACTGTATGGAGGCTGGCGGAGCTGCGCAACACTGTGTTTCAATAAATACTGTTGCACAAGGTTTGATGCGTGCGCTGGAGCATTGTTGTGATGAAGAAGCCAGTCACCGGTTTCCCAAAGTTGCGGTCGTTTTCTCCTGATTACATTACGTAATCTTTTCAAAACTTCAACGTAGTACACTTTATTGATTGTCTGGCCTGTAGGGGCATATTCTTGATGCACAACGCCCTCATACTCGAAAAAAACAATCAACATTTACTTGATGAACGAGGATCACTGTCAACAAATGTGCGGCCACTTTTGAACCGCCTATACCACTCTTTTATTTGTGTTTTGCCCATACACTCATCTTTAAAGGCCTTTTGCAACATTTCAATAGTTTCCGCACAACTTTTACCGAGATTAAAGCAAAATTTTATGCAAATTTGCTGTTCGGTTCGTTCTGCCATTTTTAGCAATAAGCAAATTGCGACGAACGCAAAAAAGTCGTTGTAAACAAATACACGCTGCGCGGGAACTAAGGCGTTTCATCGGTATCTCAGGCTACTGACGAGAAGACCTGAGTCTCTCCGCGCGAAGATATGAACGTAGGTCGGATACTTTTGGGTCAGACCTCGTATATCTGCAAAACTGACTCATTTGTTATGTTGCTATGAGACGGTTATTCTAAACATTATATTACATAACATATGAATTTAGTTTTATTTTTTTTTTTTTTTAATTGGTCATATCATTAACTAAATGACTTAAGTCATAAACACGTTGTGAAAGATGATGATTTGAAGTTATAAAGTGAAATTAACATTTACAAATTTATTAATTTGCTATTTATTTCTACATACGCAAAAATAAATTGATTTTGATGATCATATATCTATTAGTTGTGTTTTTTTTTTTTTTTTTTTTATGTATTCATAACACTACCTATTTTGCTTAACTACGTTATTTCGTTTGAATTTTCTCATTTTGTATTCTTATATGATCACGCACAAGATTGTCTACTGAATAGAGTTAGATCAGATTAAATGTTCTTTATTTGTTTTCGAGATTCTTTTATCCATTTGTAAAAATGCTGAATAAAATTTTCAGTCATTCTCTTTCACTTTGAGTTTGTGATGCTTTAACTATTAACAATTTTCCTTTATTTTAAAATTGTACGGTAAAAAAAACCTCGTATTTTGCTATTACTGTTGGTCTAGTATCTGAAACAAATGTTTACATATTATAATTAGTTAAATAAATTTTGAGTTAAACTGCTTGTTTTTGAAGCTCGCGTGTAGATTTTATCTGAAATCAGTGAATTGTATATTGTTATTTGGTCATATTATTTTGGTTTAATGTGTGAAAAGCGTAGGCGGTTCATATGCACTACCTTTGTTTTATTCTTTTTCAACTGTATTTTTACATTTTCATTTTCCCAAATATATAACACTAAATAAGGACCAGTATACGGATCATCGAATTTATGCGGCTTGGGTCCCTTTTGCAACCAAACGTAATCACCTACTTTGATTTCTACGTGATTAGCCTTTAAATCGTAATATTGTTTTGCTCTCTCCTTAGCTAGGGAGATTCTTTCGGCAGCTATTTCACGTAAGGCGCTCAGGCGTGAGATAAGATCATGCACGTAGTCGGCGTACGCAGGTAAAAGGTCGTCGGCGGCGGGAGGATCACTTGACGGTAGTCGTGCTAGACGCCCAAACACGAGCTCGTAAGGTGTGAAAATGGTCGATTCATTTCGCCCGGAATTATGGTTAAGCATTGCTAATTCGACCCATTCGTCTCATTCGGCATCTTTAGAAATAAACATCTTGAGAAATTCACTTAACGGCGCGTGCGCTCGCTCGAGAGAGCCGTTCGACTGTGGGTGAAATGCGGTAGTTTTTATTTGCTTGATTTTGAATCTCTTGGCTACGCGCGGCATTAATTTACTTAGAAAATTTGTCCCTTGATCCGTTAATATAGCTTGAGGAGCTCCGAAAATACAAATTAACCTTTTAATAAATGCATCAGCTACTGAGATGGCTGTCTGGTCGGGAAGGGGAACAAAAATTATGAATTTCGAAAATTGATCTTGCATGCTAAGTATGTATTCATTACCCATTTTAGTTTTAGGCAATGTTCCAACTATATCAAGAGCTACTTTAGCAAACGGTATTGCTGGATAATCAGTAATAATTAACTTTTGCTTGGTTTTGACTCTAACTAATTTTTTTAATTGACATTGCTTGCATTTTTTTAATGAATTGTTGTACTTCCTCCTTAAGATTTTCCCAATTATATTTATGTCTAATCCTATTGTAGGTTTTATTGACTCCTTTATGTCCACCAATCGTAGAACAATGCATTTCTTCGATAATTTTTGCACGTGCAGACAAGGGAGGGTGTTGTATATGGCCAAGTCATATAATGACTTTGATGTTTGTTGAATATAATTCTCTTTTAATACTGTTTAATATTAAATTGAATTCAACGTTTTCAATATTTTTACTTTTTGCTACGCTAAAAGTATTAATATCCTTTTCAATTAAGATGAAACTCAATTTATTAAGTAAAATTTGCAAAATATTCATGATATTTATTAAACTTTCTCGTTGCTCGCTTCTAAGTGGCATTACTATATGGAATTTAGTATTGACTTTGATTAATTTAGGTTCACCAACAATTAAATTATCAAGACGTGGTAGCTTATTGGTTTCATATAATTGCTTTGCTCCTTCATCAAGTGGTTGGCCTATGGAATTGACGAAATATAAGTAGTTGTCTTTTCGCATAAATAATTTTTCTCTGCAATGAATGATATTTCTACTAGGGAGTTCGTTTGTGTGTGAGTCACTATGTGTGAGCTCCGAATTGAGTAGTTCATTAGACTCGCTTGAATTTTCATTTAGGAGAGTAGTTATATTAAGATCTATATCAAATTCCGCAGTGTTATCGGCAGCTGTAGTGACCGGGCTGCGTGCGCGACTTTCTTGCCTTTCTTCAGGGTGCGTGCTTTTACCGTCCCCCCCTTGAAAATTTCCGCGCGGCGCGGCTACGAGTAAGGCCGTTTCTACTATCTCTATAGCTTCAGTGGCCGTATCATGTGTCACCGGCCTCTCATCGTCATACATTTTACGACCTCCGGCTGTTCTCTTGCGTGGTGCGAGGGCTTGGATGGCTGCCGCGTACCGTGTGCTTGGCTGTTTGCCTGCACGTAAGCGGGTCATCATGCCGGATAGATCGGCGGCGTTTGATCTTGTCTGCCTTTCCGATGCTTGATTATTCATTTCTGTGTCTAGCTTACTCTGGTTATTAGCTTACTCATGCTCACTTGCTAACAAATTGCTATTCGTGGTATCGTTAATGATTAATATTTGTGATTCTACTGGATTTCGTGAAAGTGCATCGGCATTAATATTTATTATGCCAGGTTTATATTTAATTTCGAAGTTGTAATCTGCTAATTTTAATCTCCATCTAGTTACTCTAGAGTTTGGATCTTTGTGCGAATTTAGCCAGACTAATGGTCTATGGTCTGTAATAAGAGTGAATTTTCTGCCATATAAGTATGGTCTGAATTGAGTTATACAAAATACTATAGCTAAAGCTTCTTTCGAAAAAGTGCAATAATTTACTTCAGCTGGGGTGAGGCCTCGTGACACAAAAGCTATGGGGAGTTCTTGTTGCGAAATCACTCTACCGATAGCGTACCCGCTGGCATCAGTCGTAACAGTAAATTCCTTATCAAAATTAGGATGTTTTAAGATTGGCGATTCACATAATCGATCTCTCAAATTTTCGAAAGCTTCCTGAGAATTTTTTTCCCAGATAAATGATTGATTTTTCTTTAGTAGAAGGTTCAAGGGTCTGGCTATTTTTGCAAAACCTATAAAACGTCTATAGTAATTGGCGAGTCCCAGGAATTGTTTAATATTTTTTGCTGTTTTGTTGGATTTTTTTTGGATCGGGCTTTAAGCCGTTACTGCTTATAATGTGCCCAAGGTAATTAATTTCTTCCTTTAAAAATTCGCATTTGTCAGGTTGCAATGTCAGGTTAGCTTTTATTAATCTTTTTAATAGCTCAGCAACTATTTCCCAATGTTCTTCGATGGTTTCACAAAAAATACAAATATCATCAAAAAATGCTACTAAACCTTTCATGCCTGCGATTAGCGCCGTGATAAGAGCGAGGAAAACTGATGCACTTGTTTTTAGTCCAAACGGGCTCCTGCGGAAATGAAAAGCGCCTAAATTACAATGAAAGGCTGTTTTGTGTCTATCTTCTTTTTTTATAAAAATTTTATGGTAACCGGAAGCTAAATCGAATACCGAAAAATATTTTGCGCGCCCCAATTTGTCTAAAATATCGGTTATATTGGGTACCGGATGATTGTAATCAGGTATAATTGCATTAAGCTTTCTGAAATCTACCACCATTCTATAACGTTTATTGCCTTTTGAATCGGGCTTTTTATCAACGCAAAATACTGGTGCTGAGTAAGAGCTGATCGAGGGCTCGATTATATCGTTGTCTAGTAATTCTTGTACTTGCTTATTTATTTCCTCATTTAATACAGGAGGGTGGCGGAATTGTTTGATACGAATGGGTACATTATTATTAAGGGGGATTTCGTGCTCAAGCACAGATGTTGCCGGAAACTTATCTCCAGTTAGATAAAATCTATCTGCATATTGGTCTATTAACCGCTCTACCGAAGCTCTCTGTTTGCCGGTCAGATGGTCGAGGCGCAAGAGTGCTTTTACCTTATGTGCTCTGCTGTCGTTACCCTTCGCATTCTTATCGGAAATGGTCATTATCTTACTTTTCTTAATTTCATTTGCATTTTTTTATGATTTTCTATCCTTTTATGTGACTTTAGGCTGCGTTAATTGTATTGCTTAAAAGCAAAAATGAGTAATCGCAGCTGTTATTTTTAGACCTTGCGTGTACTGTATACATAACTAGTTTTTTCAGCTGCATAATTAATTTGTGGATTTCATTAACTTTCTCATATTTTAGCATATTTAGTATCACTAGTATATGCTTACAAATGATTTGAATATTCTCGAATTGTTCTAGTAAGAATTTGTTTATTTGTTGACTTTCTTCAATAACTTTCAATAAGTAATTCAATTTTTCTAAAAGTTCGTTTTCAAGCTCACTTTTATCGCAATTTTTAATTTCATCATACGCAAGTTTATTTTCTTCCAAAAATACGTTGTCATTAATTTCTGAATTCGATTTTTTGTTTGCTTCTAACAGTGATGTTGTATCAGCTTTTAGAAGCGATTTTTCATTGGTTTCTAACAGCGCTGTTTTCGTTTTTCTGAAACAAGAGCTAAAAATATTATTTTTTGCTCTTTTATTTTCTACTTTCGGAGTGCGAATTTTGGTAGATTTTTGCGGTAGTTCGCTAGGAATGGCCTGTTCCTGCTTCTGCCAAGATTTCGATTTTCGAATTTCGGAGTTCGATTGGTTTTCTAATTTCGAATTATTATGATTTCGATTTTGTGCGCCTAATTTACTATTTTCGAATTTTGGATCTCGATTTTCGGGACTTCGAATCTCGGTTTTAGAAGTAAAATTTTCGTTTTTCGGATATCGGATATCGGATTTCGTATTGGAAGTGTCTTGCGAATATGATATTTTATTTTGCGAATTTCGATGTTCTAAGCTTGAATTTGGCAAATGTTCGGGTTTTGATTGCACGCGCTGTTCTGCGTTTTCGGTAAAAGTAGCGGTTAAAAACTTATGTACTTTTTTATTTTTAATTGACGGTAGTTTTAGAGGCAATTTATAATTATCAATTATAAAATATTGTTCTCTATAATTGATGTCTGCGTCATAATTAATAAATATTTCACTGCCGAACAGACCGTCTTCCTCAATAGGAAAATCATCTGGTACTAAGTGAAAATAAAATGTTAAATCATGAAATTGCATTGGAATTTTGCCATAAGTATTTATGCTACTTTTTGTTATACCGGTTAGTTCTAAAATTTCGTTAGCATCGACTCGAACATTACGCGGTTTTTTTGAAATTTTTAAAAGTGCTGGCCCAGCGCCGGTGTCTAGCATTAGTGACAACGGTTGCGGGCAGCAATTTGTTTTTAGCATAATAGTTGGTGATTGTATTGTTGATTGTTTCTCGTATAATTTTGACGCTGGAGTTGTGGGATTTCCCTGGTTGCGTCGTTCTCAGAGAACCCGTTTTCGTTTCCCTGATGCATTTCTCGCATTTTGTTATTATATGCAAGTTTTCTACATTCGCTCTTCCAATAATCGGCCTCTTTGCAATAATTACATGCTTTAGTGATATTATTTTCTGCTTGGTTTGTCTGATGTAAATTGGTAGCAGGAACGTAGTTGGAGTATTGATTTTTATTTTCGGGTGTTTTCCACGATTGCGTGACACGTTGCGGCCGCCCCTGTGAGCTAGAAGGTATTGATTTTTCACGATCGGGCGTGGCCCAGGTGCTTTTTTGGGGAGTGGCCGGCGTCTTCGGAGCGTCGGTGCCATTGGTGAAGGTACCCGCAATTAGGCGCTGTGTGGTCCGATTTGTGACATATTTGACACGCTTCTACCCTTTTGCTATCGACTAAATAACTATGTTCCGATTCTTTTTCGTTAATTTTTGGTTGTGTAGGAGGCTGTGGTATTTTGATTTGTTCATCCGTGTTTTGGCATGCATAATCCATTGCAAACCGCGAATGAAATATGCTACACTATCATGTTCTAATTCGGATTTAAGATCTGGTCTGTGCCTCTTTTCACGCAACGCGGCCTCGTATGCTTCTTGGGCGGCAGATTTTAATCTATTCGAAAACGAAATGACATTTTCATCGTATCTTTGTTTCATTACTGCTAATTCGCCCAGTAATTCGTGAAAACGTTTTTCGGACCCGTATGTGCGATCAAAATACATTATAATCTCCTCCATATTAAGAAAAATTCTTTGTTGTGCACTTTTTAATGCTTGTCCGGACAAGCGCATTTTTATCAATCTTGCTAAATCAGGCTCGTTACACGGTGGTATCATACTTCACGCTTCTCTACATCCGTCTGAAAAAAATTCTAAGTGGGATATTATAACCGTTAAATTTTGGAATCATTTCGACTGCGTTTTTAATTGATAGATTGCGAACCGGGGTGAGAGTGTTGTTTTGAAAAGTTTGTAAACTGTTGTACGGTTGTCTACGATAATTATTTGTTTGGTTTGTATGATTTGGTGTGCTGTGTATATTTGGAGTAGCAAAAAGTGGAGATGTTTTTGTAACGTCAATTTTTTGGGTGTGGTCATTATTTTGTAGTAGAAATTTAGAATCTGTTTTGGGTGGGTTTGTCGTATTTGTTGAGTTAATAATAGATTGATAGGCAGTTACTTCCGTCATTTCGGCGTTTTTGTTTAAAAGCGTGTGTATTTCGTGGTCAAATTTCTTAATTGACTTATTATCTCTAACAGTTTCTATAATTTCTTTGCAACTAATATTGTTGTGAATTAAGTCTAGAAGTATGTCTATCATTAATTCATCCTGACACGCGTCGTGCACTTTTGATATGTCAATGGTATCTCGTAAAAATTCGCAAATTTTATTTACGTCGTCCGCGCGTTCCGGAATCTGTTCGCTCGCGATTTGATATCGTTGTTGTAAAAATGCTAATAATTCTCCTAAATTTGTTTCGCGATTGCCCGCTGCAAAATTTAGGTCAGTCGCCGTTACATATTTTTTTATAATGTCGGGTGGCCTCTTCATTCCTTAATTTCTTTTCCGATTCTACGTTAGCCATGTTTGAATTTCGAAAAAAAATTTTGCTATCCGCGCTAATTGCTATAAGAATATCCCGGAGAGTGGGCCCCCAATTGTTACGTCGTGCGTAAGCAATAAATGGCGCCAAGTTAATATGAAATTAAATCGCGTTCGCCTCTGGTTTTGGTCAATACTTTCGTAATTTACCTGGGAGTCGAAGCTTTAGCAAAAGCAGGATAGCGAAGATGATATTCAATATGATAGTAGTGAAAATAGGAAGTGCGAGTTTACAATAGGATTACAAAGGCTTAGCAAGGTATTTTGGGGCTTACGTTGTGTGAGTGTGTAGGCCTTGGTTCCTCGTAGGCGGGCCGGTTGAGCTACGCTGCGCTGCGGGCGGTGTCGTTCGAGATGCTGGCGGGAGATATGAATAGGACCGCAGGTCCAGTGAATAAATAAGCGCGAGCAAATAAGTTTAAGAGCAGATTTATTATGTTAGAAGTACAAAGTTAAATATAAGGGCGTGTCCCTTTTACAAGTAAGAAGTCAAATAACAAACTGGTGCGTACGTGCTTACGGCTCAAAGTTCGAATGCAGAAGGCTGTATGCTGAAAGCAAAAGTGTGAGGGCAAATGGCCAGGAGCCATGGGGAGCTATGCCTTTTATAACCACGCGGGGGTCGCATGCTTAGCCTAAACTAGGAATTGATTATGCGGACTCGAGAAGGGGGCGACAAAGGTATACAATCGCGGAAGGTAATTCGGGAAATATTGGGGTGGATGAGTGTGATCGTGGAGTATGAGGTAGATAAGGTAGGATACACGTTATATAGCGTAGGTCGATAAGTAGGATTCAGTATGGTAAGGTACATATAACTTGACGACGAGAACGTGTATGTTAGGCGTATCTATATGATCTAGACGTAACATTATCAAAAAATTCCTTATAGATGGCACATAAACTTCATAAATGCAATGTCTGTTTTACGTACCAAATGTGCCATATGGCTACAGTGGGACTGAAAGGGTTAACAAAGACATACTACCAGAAACATGCATTTCATAATACTATACGCCCACTTACACATTGACACATATATACACACACACACACACACGCACGCGCGCGCGAACAGACATAGGGGAACGTGGGGTGGTATGGGTAGCAGGGTAATATGGGTATCTTTAATATTAGGTATACAGAATACGCACTGAATACCTACAATTTTTTTAATAATGTATAAAAGAATAATAAACGTAATTATAACAAAAAAAAAGTGATTTTACAAGTTAAATTAAATTTTAGAAAATATGGATTGTTATAGGTCTAACCAAGTCAATTTTGAACGAACTTTGATCGACTAAAAAGATAGTTTTTCAAATATTTGGGCAACTTTTAATGGTTTCATTCAACTAATTGACTCTTTCTCTTTAATTTGCATACTTGTTTTATTTTACTTTCCTTTTATAATTAAATTAATAGAGCGATTTAAAAAATATAGCTTGTGAGGCGGTATGGGCAAAATGACGGGGGCGCTATGGGCATGTGAGGCGAAGTAACAAGAGCAGACGACAGGTTCTTGCGATGTAGGTGTACATCAATAAACTTTTTTTAGTATAAGTTAGATTAATTTAGTTTTAAAAAATGCCAAGAAACTATAAAAAAGTATTCAAGAGACAAGTATGGTCTGCAGAAAACTTAAAAAGTGCTATACATGCTATTTTACAAGGAGAAAAGTATCCAAAGGTGATAGAGCAATACGGTATTCCTCGTGAAACTTTGAGAAGAAAGGTAATTGAATTCCAAGAAAGTGAACAAAAAGATAGTTTTATTTACAAACAAGGTAATATTTATTTATTTTTATACTCTCTAGATAATAATTTAACATGTATATATTCTACAATATAAGAAATTATTTTGAGGTTATGTTAGAAAAACTTCATTATTAATACAAACATTTTACTTCCATAATCATTTTAATTTTATGAGTTTATTTAATAATTTTAGGGTTAGGATTCAAACCAATCCTCAGTGTAGAACAAGAACAATATTTAGTCGATCAAATTATATCACATGAGGCAAGACTTCTTGGATTCACTCCACTGGAGGTTCGTGGAATGGCATACAATCTTGCCAAAGATTTAAATTTGCCTAACAACTTTAATGATGAAACACAGCTTGCTGGTTTGGATTGGTTCAAAGGGTTTTTAAAGAGGCATCCAATATTATCTCTAAGAGTACCAGAGCCAACATCTGCGGCACGAGCATCTGGGTTTAACAAATCAGCGGTTTTAGAGCTTTTTAAACTACTTGAAACTGTATATCAGCAGTATAAGTTTGAACCACAGAATATTTATAATGTAGATGAAATAGGAGTCTCCTGTAACCCCAAGAATCACTCAAAGATTGTTGCTGTTCGAGGAAAAAAACAAATTGGAACAAAAGTTTCTGCAGAAAGAGGTACGAATGTGACAGCTTGTGTATGTTTTTCTGCCTTGGGCAAATACATGGGTCAATGCTGATATATCCTCGCAAAATAGTAAACAACTCCTATTTAGCAGGAGCACCTCCCGATGCATGGGCAGAGTTTAACCAAAGTGGCTGGATGGAAGAAGTGATTTTCACAAAGTGGCTACAGCGTTTCATTGAATTCTCTAAACCAACCAAAGAAACCCCAGTGTTATTGCTATTGGATGGTCATGCAACACATGTCAAAAACTTAAGTGCAATCAAATTGGCTCAAGATAATGGTGTTGTTATGCTTTGTTTTCCACCACACACTACACATCGCCTACAACCATTAGATGTATCTTACATGAAACCTCTCTGGATGGGGAACCATCCAAAGAGCACCATAGCTCTAAAAGATATTTATTCTATTTTTGGCGAAGCTTTTCTAAAAGCATCGACTATGGCAACAGCTGTGAACGGGTTTAGAAAAACTGGTATATATCCATTTGATCCAGAAATTTTTAAGGATGAAGACTTTGCTGCTGCAAATGCTGCTGGAACCAACAGGTACCCTTTTTTAATTAATTATAAAATAAATAAAAATGTATTCACTTTAAAATAATAATTTATATAGGTGTTCAGAATGTTAATTCAATCTGCACGACTCAAGAGGTGGCCAATAATCTCATTGTACCTGATTCTGTACTGCCATTAGAACGTACACAGTAGTTCCCTCCTACTTCTACGGATTTTTAGAAGATGGCTTGTTTGCATTCTTCGAACACAATGCAAGCTGATGAGAACGAACAAACTAGTATGCAGAATTTACCTTGTACATTCAATGGGCATGGACAACCACATGAGCAAGATTTAGCTTCGACACCTCATGAATACGATCAACCAAATATACAGGATTCAGCACCTACATGTAATGGACATGATCAATCATGTATACAGGATTTAGATTCTACTGGTACTTGCAATGAGGTGGAAGACTTAGAGCCTGCTTTCGTTAAACTGAAAAAGCAAGTTATGAACCTGTTTGAAAAATCTTTAGATAAAATATTGAAAAGCCAAATCATCAATAATTCTCTAACGGTCAAAAAACTCAGGTATGTATTTTGAAATTACTTCAAATGATAATTTTTATTTAATATTTTTAAAACTAAAAAATTTGTTTTAAATCTAGGCTGCTAAAAAATCAGTACGTACAAAGGGTAAAGCAGCAGTAATAACTGATACAGTTTATGCAAGTGAACTTGAAGTAGCGAAAGCTAATACTACTAAAAGGAAGTCACCTGCATCAACATCGGTTCCAAGAAAAAAAGGAAGGCTTTGATAGACCTCACCAACCAGATATTGCCAAGCAATATACCTATGCAGCAGCCTAAAGAAGGTGATATTGTCATCACTATACCTGCGGCACAAGGAAGTGAAGAAATGTTTGTTCCAGTACGACAGCGACCAATTATTTCGCTGGTGCAACCTATGCAATTGGAAACTTTGGCTCAAAGTGATTGTATTCAGTATTTATACGTACCTTAAGTAATAAAATAGATTATTTATTTATTTAAAATGATAATACTTTGTGATATTAGGAGGTTTAAGACTATAACTTATGAATATTGCTTAGACTAATATTGGTAGATGTTGCAAAGAGAAGTTATTTAATGTTCCTAATAAATAAGAAAACTACGTATGTGAAAAGACTCATAAATTTAAGTGTTCTGATAAATATCAAATATGTCTGTTGAAAAATCATTTTTCAATTTTACATTTTAAATAAATGTTGCAAAAGTATTTTCTATGCGTTTAATTAACCTTTCCATGAAATAAAATTAAAAATAAATTATCATCCTGAACCATTTTTAATAATAATAGTATTTACCCATGTACCCTCGTGCAAAACCCATATCACCCCACGCGTGGGACGGTATGGGTATTTTGAGGTATCTTCGTATTATGTATTTTTACAAAAAAATAGATTATTTTTTCTGACAAGACCTTAGCGCATTTTGTTCATGGGTTAATGCTGAACAAAATGAGCTAATATAGAACTGCCAATGCATCATAAATAAAAAAATATATCTAGCTGAAAATTTTGATGCCCATACCACCCCACGTTCCCCTACATACACACAACCGCAAGCACACACACGCGCGCACACACCCTCGTATCGAATTATTTCTTATGAAAAATACGATATCTGCAAAATGATTTTACAGATACTTTGATAAGGAACGCGCTCGACAAGATAGTCGTATATATCGTTTATTGCACACTTTTAACAGGGGCATATACTTATCAGATCCATTATTTTCGATGATATACAGAAATCGTATATAGAAAAACGAAAGAAGGAACACAAGTGTCGGTCTCTTTCCCCTGAAGTGAAAAATTTTCTTGATAAAAGGTGATTGATCTGAAAGTATTAGATCTCGATCCAAATCTACAGCTACCCGTAAAATTATCTTAAAGTTCTTTTTAATCTTAATATTTTTATATTTATCTAGTAAAATAAATGAAGTTTATCAGCAATTACAGTGCATAACTATATTATAAAAAGTTTTATAGACATGCAAAACAGTGAAAATAATAGTGAACTATGGAGCAGCGATACTGAAGAAAATGATACAGTAAATCAACAAATTTTTCATGGACATATAAAATATAAATGTGCAGGGTAATACCTTTTATTATTTAATACCTTACGAAAATACATAGACCTAATGTTAAAAATCTTAAAGCGTTTTCTTTAAATATTTATAACCAAAATATGTCAAAGGCTGATGCTGAATGAATAAATATTCTTATAAATGCTAATGGCTTTTTTATAAGAAAACCAGCAATATATGTTTTATAAGGTGTTATGTAAACTGATATTTTTTATATTATGTAAGCCCGCTTTTCTAAATATATACTTATATACATTTATATTCTCTGCAAAATCGAAGACAAAAAATTGTTTTCTCGAACTAATTTTAGCATGTTTATAGGGTTCTTAGAAGTGTCTGTGAAATTGTTTAGATTTTTTTGACCGAATATTTTCCGTATACAGTGGGTCAATGGCAATTTTAGCATTTTTTGTATTTTGAAGCTGTTTTGAATAAATTTTAGTTGAACACAAATGTATTTTCTGAACTTCAAAAAAATATTTTTAAGGTCACATGAGCTTATTTTTAATGTTGTTCAATTTAAATCTTATAATATAAAAAAATAAGAGTTTGATTATACAGATCATTAACAGAATAATCATGGAGATAACTTTGTTTAAATACAAAAGTGCCTGTACAACTCCTAGTATAACAGTCGATTATTTTTGGACCTAAAAAATACATCTAATTTTTTAAGTGTAAAGATATGGCCTTTTTTTATAAGCAAAATTATACTTCAATTCTTTTGAAAATTAAAAAAGAACCGCTGCCAATTCTTTGGCACTTAGCTTCCTCCTAACTAGTTTACTGTTAAAATATAAAATAAAACCGTATACATTAATAAAATTATTTTTAAAATGGAAAATATAGGTATTTTTATGCTCTTTAAAATTTATTTTTGCTAAATTAATTATATTGACGATATAATTAAAATAACGAAAAAAACTAATAATTGAAAATCAAAAAATGGACATAAAACAAAACGATATAATTAAATAAATGCAAAAAACTAATAATTGAAAATCGAAAAATCGACATAAAACGAAACACATCATCGAAACAAAAAATGTATTTTCTTCCCCCTTCGTATAGCAAAAATAAAAAAAAGAGCTGCCGATGGCTTAAATCGGTTAAGTAGATCCTGAGATATAGGCGTATACATATCAGTTACCACGACAACCCCGTTACCTATATTCTAAAGCTAATTGCAATGGTTTTGCGGCCATAACAAGGTACTGATGCAAGATTTGTAATAAGCCACCACGAAAATCTACTTACCTATACTTTCAAGTCAATTGCAACTGTTTTGTAGTTATAAGATGGGTTAGATCGGGTAGATGGTCACTAAATTGGGTCCACCATTTTAAATTCCGAAATTGTGATGCAAGATTCGTAATCAGCGACCATGAAAATCCCGTTCTCTATATTCTTAAGTCAATTTTAATGGTTTTGCGGCTATTAGATGGGTCAGGTTAGGTAGATGGCCGTCATATTGGGTCTGCCATTTTAAATTCCGAAATTGTGATGCAAGATTCGCCCACTGTGCGCTGCTGGCTAGCATAAGGTAAGCGAAATGGTAAGTCACTCCCACGCCAGCAAGTATCTGGCTGGATTATTAATTTATTGTTAATAATTAAGCAGTTCGTTACAATATATATAAGTGAAACAGCTAAATAATACACTCATCGGAGCCCGCTGCGTTGCCGCTACCTTTCTTACTACCACGCTTGCTGCACACAGTGTTTCTTTAAAGGTAGCTCCTGAAAACAAAATAATTATATGAGAGTTTATGAAGGCCCTTTGATATAACTTGTGATGTGTAGTTAATAATAGTCCATAACTACATGAAAAAAAAATTGTTCCAAAAAAATTGTGACGTCACAAGTGTCAATATTGTCGTATATTGTCAATAGTGTCAATATTTTTGTGTAAAAAATATTTAGTAAAATTCCAATTATTTTTTTTTATTTTTTAATCAGTTTTAATATTTCGGGGGTTATTCTTTTCTTTAAACATTTATCTACAAAGTCAACGAAATAAATTTATAAAATAATGTATCTGTGATAAATGATAGCAAATTGTTTATAAAATTTTATGCGATTACTTATAAATAATTAGCTTTCTCTTATTAGAGATATATTAAAATTGATTAAAAAATTAAAAAAATAATTGGAATTTTACTACATATTTTTTAAATTGACAATATTGACACTTGTGATGTCACGATTTTTTTGGTACAATTTTTTTTTTTTCATGCAATTGTGGAATATTATTAAGTACGTTTCATTAGTTGTATCATAGGACCTTTATAAACTCTCATATAATGTTTTGTTTTATACCCAATTCTAGCGAAAGACCCTCCTTAAGTAATGAAAAAAAAAGTTTTCAACATATTTCCCATATTGCAAAAGTAATTATCGTCAACTAGAGAAATATTTAACATATCGCTGCAGACTATTTTATTCCTTAATCGATTTTAATTTTGAAGGTCTCATTTTGTTCCTTGAATAATTTCAGGGGGACTTACCGATATGAAAAAAAAAATCGATAAATCTACAAAGTTACAGCCAATTGTTTACAAGTTAATGCATGTATTTTATAAACACTGGGACGAAACTTTGCAAGTTTATTGAATTTTTCAAACTTTTATATTGATAAGTCCCCTTGAAATGACTCAAGGAATTAACAAAATGAGACCTTTCATTTTGATTCACTTGAGTCATTTCAAGGTGACTTATCAATATAAAAGTTTGAAAAATTCAATAAACTTGCAAAGTTTAAAAAGTCACCTTAAACAGGCGACATAAAAGGACGAAACACAATAGACTGACGCAGGAGTCACAGACTGAACAGCATCTCTCGTCACTTGCTGAACAACGCTCTAATGATGCACGGTATGTCTTCCTCCAGAACCGCATTCTTTAGGCTCTCGATAACAAAAAAGATATCTAGAAGGAACTACGAGGTCTTGGGCTCCTGCCAAAATAACGTGAAGATTTGTACGGCTTCACGCCAGATGAGATTAACAACCACTTTACGGGGGTTTCTGTATCTCGCAAAGAATCAGAAGAGGATTTGACTGACATTTTTTCATCAGCAAGTGACAATGGTTTTCTTTTTAAAGAAGTAACTTTCTCTAACGTGGTCCTGGCAGTTGGGCAGGAACACGCTGATGTGGCTCAAGTGATATGTTACAGGGTGTAACCAGAGAGTGATTACTAAATCTAGTGGTGGATAAGGTTAGTTAACAACTAATCTTGGTGTGTCTCAGGACTCAATTCTGGGTCTCCTTCTATTCAGTCTTTACATCAACGACTTACGTGAAGTACTTACAGACATAAGTGTCAAGCACTTACTCTATGCTGACGATTTGCAAACCAACACTCAAGCCACCAGAGATGGTATTCGTGAAGGCATAGCTTGTTTATCGGATCTGAGATCTTTTCAGGCCTAAGGACCTGAACCTCTGAAGGACGTACCTCTGGACTAATTTCCCCGCAACCTACGGTGCTTGCATCCCTATGCAAATTTAAAACAGCGTTACGTAGGCACCTAGTGTAACAATAAATAATTTCTGGCTCAGGTAATAGCTACTCTAAGAATAAATAATCATGAAAAAATTCCAAGAAGTATTTACGCGGTCGGGACCACAGGGCGTTCACGTGACTCATCGTGAAATAAATATGTAACAGGTGTGCTCGCCCTAGGTAGACAAAGTGGAAAGCCATTTTCAGCTCATAAGAAATATAGGAGACTAATTTCTTCCCATTTGTTCCACCTCAGACGAGCACACCAGGTACATATTTATTTCACCATGTCAGAAGGGCATTCCACATTAAACGTTAGCATGCGTAATGCAACGTTACGTAAGAGCATTTCCGTTATATCACAGCTTGGATTCATTGAGCAAGAATGGGATTGGCCAATTTCAGCACTGCTCGTGTAACATCCAATGTTATCACAATATTGCCTAAATATTATTTTGTAAGATTCATCAGATTCAATATTTTTTTTTTACAAGGGTATATAGGAAATGCCACCTAAGGCACACCTGACTGGCACACCGCACAGTCGGATAGTGTAGGGCTGGTTGGGGATGCATCCGCAGTGTGTATAATATAGGACGAAAAATAAAATAAACAAAAACGCGAAAAACAACTACACAGCCGTTGCATCGCAAACCGACTCACTAAAACCTACAACCCTTTCCTCTTCTGAGGGAACCCACCCTTGTATCGTTTATCACATTACCTCAGGGTGGTGCCATTCTAGTATCGTCTCGAAAACCGCTGCTGCCTTGACCTGTAACAAATTTAAAAATTCATAATTTTAATTCCCCCGAGGAGACGTCATATCTAACCCGTCTCATTTATACGCGTATTCAAACCGGTGCATTCTGTACGGAAAGGAGAAGTATCCCTGTCCCTCCCCGCGACATTCATAAAATGAGAGAAATTGAGCGTCTCCCGGTTAAAAAAGCGTCCCATCTTCACCTCCACATCCGTTTCCATGGAATCGACCGACATCCCTGGGTTATGTTGGGGTGTCGGAGCATCTCCCAGCGCTTCATTCATACCTTCGTCGGTTGCCCTGTATAGGTACCGCTTCTTTTGTCATGGGACCGTCTCGGGAAATGTTGCCGTGGCGGCCCACTTATTCTCGGCGGACAGCATTTCGTCCCGATGTTCTCAGGCGTGAATTGTCCAACCGAGCCGATAAGCGCTGTTCTTTCTTCGTTCCACTTTTCGCAGACGAAAAATGTGTGGAACGCATCGTCATAATCAGCGGAACAGAAGGTGCAACTCGGGCTCTGAACCTTCCCCATACGACTGAGGTAGGAGCAGAAATACCCATGATCACTCAAGAATTGGGTCAGGTAGTAATTTACCTCCCCATGATCTGTGTTAATCTAAGGGGCCAGCTGGTCTATCGGCCTTGCTGTCCATTTACCCTTGGTCGTGGTTGTCCAGGACCGTTGCCACGTTTCTATGGTGCGTTCCCGTTCCTCTCTATGGACTGTGGGTCTGTCCTCTCCAGTTTTCGTCCGTTCGTAGATTTACTTGCGCTCCGCCGCGTGTAGGTCGATCGGGATGATTCCCGCAATCACGAGCATTGCGGGTCCCGAGACCGTGCAATAGGCGCTGGTGACTCTGAGAGCTCCTCTACGCGGAACGGAAGTGAGTCGAATCCGATATGAGTCCTTCTTAATTCCATCGCATGAGGAGTCGACGCTTGCTCGCTTTCGGTCCACAACAGTGCAGTCTTTTTCGTTGCTTTATCTGCTGCATACGCTAGGTGACGAAAGAAAGTAAGCTTAGTTTCAAGTTTGAGTCCCAGATACATAGCCTCCCTCTTTGTCGAAGCCTCCGCAACTCCCACATACATGGGGAGATGGTCTCAATCCGTTTGTTAGTGAAGGGCACGATCTCTGTCTTAGCGGCTACCAAGTCGAGACCGTGTTCCCCCATCCATCGCGAGATGCTGGACATCGCCTGGTTAAGCAGATATTGTGCTTTTTCAAAGTCCCGCACGATGATGACTAAAGCGACATCATCAGAGTAGGCATCATGTGCACCCCTTCTGGTAGCCCAAGTCGTAGCATGGCATCGTACAGGATGTTCCAGAAATCAGGGCCAAAGACTGACCCCTGTACCACGCCGGCGCTGAGATATTTCTCGCGTTGGCCTTCTTCTGTTTCGTAACGGAGGATACCGTCCTTTGGGTAGTCCCGTATTACCCGCATGAGGTACTCTGGGACTCTGAACTCTATCAACGTGAATAAGATGTCTGGCCACCTGGTCGAGTTGAAGGCGTTCTTAACGTCTAGCGTAACGAGAAGCGCGATGTTCCTGGAAAAATGATTTCCAGTCCATGCTCTCCTTCCCAGCCGAACTGCCTCTCGTATAGCGTCCACTATGGATCTTCGTTTCCTGAAGCCATACTGATTGTCAGCTAAATCGCCGGCAGCCTACACAGCTCCCTATAGCCGTGATTTGAGCAACATTTCCTAGAGCTTCCTTGCGTGGTCTAATATACACAGTGGCCTGTTAGACGAGGAAAGCCGGGGATCACCTCCCTTACCTTTGCTGATCAACACGAGACGCGCAACCTTCCAGGGAGCGCCAAAGACACCCGCCTTCAGGCACACGTTGTACATGTTCAGCAATAGAGCAGGTGCTGTCACCGCGATGATCTTCAATATCTCATCTGGTATCCCGTCGGGCCCAGACGCCTTTCCGCTCCGCATCATTTTGGCGGCGATCCGCAACTCCTCGGTGGAGAATATAGAAATCTCACCTACTTCAGCGACTTCCTCCTGGTCTAGTCTTGGCGGATGTATTGGGAGCAGAGTCTCCACGATTCGAGCCATGGCGTTCTCGTCGAAAGGGTGAATTGGGAGCGTGCAGAGTTTCTTGGCCACGATCTTTTAGCCCAAGCCCCACACGTCCCGATTGACTGCCTCCGTCAGGTTCTTCCAGCACTGTGCCTTCCTCCGTTTGATCTCGCATTGGAGCCGCTTGCGCGCTGCTTTATGCTGCACCGACAACAGTGCTGCCTCCGTTTCGTCTCTCGTTCTTTGCGCCCTTCTTCTGTGGCGATTCGCTTCTACTCTCAGTTGCGCTATTTCGTCCGACCACCAGTAAGCAGGGCGTTTTCCATGTCGCGATCCCTTGCGCGGCATGGATGCGTTGCAGGCTCGGTGAATGAGACCCATAGTCTCCCTCACGAGGGCCTCCGCTCCGTCTCTGTCTTCGGCGGCGTTCGTCGCTGGTAAATTTTCCTGTCTTTCGACCAGTTATTGGTGATCGCTTCCGTTGTAATCCTCCATTACCCTCCAATCCGACGCTCTACACGCTAGATTTTCGGATGCCAAAGACACGTCCGGAATCGTCCCAATATGCCCTACTATTCTGAATGTCGACGTGTTCCCAACGTTGAGAACTATCAGACCGAGTCTAGATATCATCTCTATGATGGACTTTCCTCTGCTGTCCGGTACTGACATGCCCGATTCCAATGCTCGCGCATTGAAGTCGGTCAGATTTGATAGTATTGCACATGAGTAGAATAATATTGTTACAAACATTAGCCTAATACAACATTGTCACGCATCAAAATGTCGGCTTTTTCAATATTTTTGAAGATTTGATGCCGTTTGTAGTAACATTTCCGTTCGTTTGTAGTAACATTTAGACGTTTAACGTAGAACCTTATCCGACAATATTGCTGTAATATTGTGGATGAGGTTCCAGCAATGTTATTACAAGAAGTATATTAAACGACATCAAATCTTCAAAAATAATGAAAAATTGGAAATTTTGATGCGTGATAATGTTTCCTAATGGTAGCAGCAATATTATTCTACTCATGTGCAATATTATCAAATCTGACGAATCTTGCAAAACAATATTTAGGCAACATTGCGATAACATTGGGTGTTTTATGGGTGATATAACACTCAGATGAAATGGCCTTACGTAACGTTTCATTACGAACGCCGACGTTTAACGTGAAAAGTCTCATAATAATAGTCTTTGCAATCTCGCAACGCAGCAAACTCATAAAGGCCATAAACTGAATGTTGATCGCTTGAAAATAAGGGTAGTAATTTTCTATGTAATAAATACTTATTGTTAGATAAGCGTATAATCTAAGTTTAAACTCTTAAAATAAATATAAACTTTAATTATAATAAATATAAATGAACTTATATAAAATAAATAATATATAAATATAAAAATAAATATTTAATAATCGATGCATTATCGAAACCATAATAAACCATTTTTTAGTGGTTGTTTATATATTCGTTATACAGTCGAACCCCGCGCACTGAAAAAGTTCGATGCAAGAATCCCCGTGCACTGCAATAGCCACCTAACCTCCTGGGGGACCAATCTCGTTCGAGTACCAGGGCTGTATATACGTAGAAAAGCCCCTCAAGTTTCGGAATTTTTTTTCTTGATTTTGATGATTAGAAACTTTATAAAATAAGTTAAAAATATCTCCATAATATATTTTTACTAGAAATTTTCCATTTATTCACTACAAAATTTTTCTTTAATATGTACATACATGTGATGCAATAAAGAAACTTATTTTACGATTTATACATGTAAACAACACTTATATTAGAAGTGATTATTTATTAACTAAGGTATAATAACCGTACGTATATATTTTAAAGTTTCTTTCTTAAGAATGCAGTGTACAATAATAATTTTAATATCACAAATATTAAGTAAAGAAATCGTATTTACTTAACCATTACTCTTTTTTAAATGTGAATTTAAAACTTTAAATTAAAAGCTTAATTTTTCGATGTGATGCGCGTATTTCATTTCGAATAATTGTCAATAATACTTTATAAGCACAATGTTTTCAGACATAAATAATTCAGAAATATTGCTAATAAGAACTTCAAATATATTAATATTTATAAAGTTATATGTAAAAAATTTAAATACAGAAAAGTTTGCTAAATTAAAATTTTGAAAATATGCTCCTAATTTTAATCAATAGATTATTTATTTTTTACTATAAGATAATAAATTTTAGAGCTTTTAACATAAATTAGAATAAAAAGCTTTCAAATTTGATACATATTTTCGATCAAATAAACGTCTAATTTAATTATGTTTATTTAAATTTACATTATATGAATAATAACTTTATACGAATATTAAATCTTTAAACGAATACTAACATTATACAAATACTAAATCTTGATACCATCACTACTACTCGAACATATACAAGGTTCTATCAACAAAACTCTGCAGTATCACCATATCTTCTTTCGTGCATTCAAATCTACTTTCGAAGAATGTTCTGAATTTTTTCAAACCTTGAAAAGCTTCTTTTATGAAAGGTACCTCTTCTTCTTGAGAAAAATCGAATGAAACACTTGATTCTTCAGGACTAGATTGACCATCATTTATTTCCTCATACAATCCATTAGCTGAATCTTGAATCCTTGAAAAATTCATAAAAATTATTAAATAAACTTTTTAATATTCATAATAATATTTTATTGTTTTTCTAGTCAAAGTTAGATATTTTTTCCATTTAGTTACTTTTTTTAGTAAATCTACAAAAAACTCTTATTTTGTTTAAATTTAGCTTTAAAAATTTAATTTTTGAATTTTCAGCTATTTTATATTAAAAGTATAATAACGTTAAAAAGTACCTTTGAATAATTCCATCAATGTCAAGTATTTCCCAGCCATTCTCGTTCAAATCTTCTTCGATCCAACTTTTGACATTGTCGTACGTAAAATCTTTGTATTCAGGTATACGGTGTAAAATGAACAAGATTTGCATAACGTAATCTTCTTGCTCAATCATGGATCGTTCTCTGTTAAATATTTTATTCCAAGAATTCTGAATATTAAGAGGAGTGACTTCATCCCATGCACTTGCTATACGATAACAGCAATCTGTCATGTTTTCTTTTTTCACAGTTTCAACTAAGCTGTTGTTATTTTTCTGATGTACAAGTTCCTTTGTCAATGACCTTCGAAAGATTTTCTTGCTCTTCTCAATTACGCCTTGATCTATAGGCTGAATGAGGGCAGTTACGTTTGGAATCAAGTACATAACCTAATTAAAAAATAAATAGATAAAAATATAATATTTCATATAAATAAAAATTGAATTTTTGAATGAAATATAAATGAGAAAATATTCATAAACAACTTTAAAAAATTATGCAAAGTAAGATTTGTTATTATAAATTTATGGAAAAAAAATTATAATTATTTACGTACCTGGACAGTTGGATCGATACTATTTAATTCTGCTTCAGATGGATGCGTGGGAGCATTATCTAGCAACAATAATACTTTCCCTGGAACAGTTGTATTTGGATGTTCTTTAGTGACTTCAGCAATAAATACATCCTTGAACCATATCTTAAAAGTAAGCCGATCCACCCATGCACTTTTTTGTCTCGCGTACACCACTGGCAGGTTTGAGCGGTCAGTTTTACCAAAACACCTGGGATTTTTTGACTTTCCAATTACGAACAAGGTCACCTTATGTGAACCTGTTGCATTGGCGCAAAACATTACAGTAACACGTTCTTTATTCATTTTAGAACCAGAAGCACTTTGTTCGTGGCCTGCAATAAGTGTTTTAGTTGGCAAAGATCTATAATTGAGACCCGTCTTATCAGCATTGTAAACCTGAAATAGAAAAAAAGCTTTTTGTACAATATATATTCCAAATCAGCCAAATATGACACTCTGAAATATTTTATAATTATACAAGTAATTAAATATTACAAATTTTACTACTGAATATGTATTCAATTTCATTCTGTATAAGATTAACAAATTATAAAAATTCATAAAATATTAAAAGCAATATCTATTGTATATTTTTATTCTCAAATCTTAGAAAGATTTAATTTTATGCTTATACACATACCTGATTTAATTGATATTTATTTTCATGTAAAAATTTCACAAATTTTTCAGAAAATTCAGCAGGGCCTTCATGATTACTTGATAATTTTTCGCCTTGAATACATATTTGGTGAATATTATATCTATTGACGAAACGATGAAGCCATCCGTTAGAAGCCTTGAAAGTTGGAGATTCATTTAATTTTTCATTTATTTCCAAAGCCTTCGCCACTAACAATAGTTCACTGATAATAGTATTACGGCTTCTCTCTTGCAAAAACCACAAATATAATGCTTTATCAAGCGCAGTCTCCACAACTCCACTTACTTGCTTTCTTGATAAACTACAATGGTGTTCTGTTAAAAATTCAATTCTCGTTAATATTTTGGTTTCATCTTTTTTAATGCGCCAAATTGTTGTCTTGGATACTGAATATTCAACAGCAAGACTTTTTACAGATGTTTCCTTCTGCGGTTTTTCAATAATAATTATTTTAGTCTGCAAATCTAGATTCACTTGGCGCTTTCTCGTACACTCAGGCAATTCACTATCAGCAGCTCTTTTTTTATTTTATTTTTCATTCTGAATCCTGTAAATACTCTTGCGATCAACTTCGTACTCTTTAGCAAGCGCTGAAAATGTTTGCATTCCAATTTTGTGTGCGATTTCAGCCCTTTGGATTTCACTTAAAGCTTTTCGATACGGCTTATCTACTTTTTGCTTATCCATTTTAGTCACATAAATGGATTCGTACACTGCAATATTATTAGAGTATGGATTAAAAGATAAGGTCTCAAAATTGTAAATATACATGTTAATATTTGTTGTGCATATAAAAGTTGAGATCTTATGTTTTCGTGGTTATGTCGAGTCTGACAAAACTTTAACAAAATTATAAGAATGACTCTTACATACTAACATATCGTCACTTCCTTAGTGAAATATATTTATTAATTGATGAAAATATCGATTAGTACTCAGTATTTGTGCAGAATGAGATATATTTTATCTACATATGTATTGCTACATAAACACGTACTCACCGAGGTTAAGGTTCCACTATTCACTTTCTTTTAAATGTGAGATGAAGAATTAACCGATAAAATAGTTAAATTCCACCGATAAATCACTTATTTAATATAAAAAAGTCTTGTAGTATGTAGTTGCAAACACAAACCGATTCTTGACGAGAAGAGTTTAAGCGCAGGCAAAGCTCGAGGTCAAGACTGTTACGTTCCTGGCTTGGCGGCCATGATATTTCAGTTTGAGAGGTTGTCTGTATTGCAGTGCACGGGGTTTTGCAGTGCTCAAACTTGCAGTGCGCGGGGTTCAACTGTATCAGTATGAACGCAAAAAATCACCAAGATACAAATTAAATAATTTTTATTTTAAATGTAATTTAAATTATTATAATTGAGGGCTCGGATCGGATAACAATTAAAAAGTACATTTTTATAGGTAGCGCTCATCTATACGAACATTTCTATATTAAAGAATTTGTTTTATTTACACCTCAATTCTACTTCTCGTACAATATTTTTATTCGTGTTCAAGCACTCGGCATGCTATCCGATCCGGACCCTCAATTAATTTGAAATATTTTAAGAAAAAAAGTAGTACTGTAGGAAAGAATCCTTAGGTAAGGTGAATGTCCCGATTTCTACTCATATAAGCATTTTGCATCAAACAAAAAGGTTTAAAAAGTTATTCTAACATTAATTTATAAAGCAGATATGATTATTATTTTAATTATGAATCGAACAATGCAATGTAAATGCGTAGAAACCATTTTGAAGACTTAAATATTAATATTAGTCAATTAAAAAGCGTACGCAAAATGCACCTATTTCTGCTCACAGCAAAAAGCAGTGATTTCGATATGTACATATTTCTGATCACCATTGATTTATAGACTTCATTCATATGATTTGTATCTTTTTATTGTATTAGTATGTTAATACGCGTAAATACTTCACGATGCATAAGTAGAGAACAGTGTACATATTGTACAAATACAACTAAAACGTTATCTTTTCGTGATTAGAAATAGGGACATGCAGAATGCATCTGCGTCTAACCTCGAACTACCACTATTATCAAGTTTTTTAATTAGAATTTACAATATTTTTAATTCAGCACTACAACTTTTAGTTGTAATACTAAAAAGGTACAGATAGCTTGGATATAATATATATTAAAACAACCTTCATATCTATAATAACAGAAAATCTTTGAATGATTAGAAATAGGGACGTGAGCAGAAATTGGGACATTTACCTTATATATTGTTAGCTGCAATAGTATTAAAATCAAAGATTAAGTATAGCCATTTATATTTTCCTTCTTGAATAGCTTCTTGAATTTGGTTTTAATATCATAATCAATAGAATCGTAGAATCAGACAATGAAATAATTATCGAATATAGGTATTAAAAAAGATTTAAAATCAAAATATTTGGTGACTCGCTTGTATTTATATACATATATATATATATATATATATATATATATACATAAGCCAACGCGTGATATAAAATTTTGAATAAGATTGTACCAGTATAATGGTATGCGGTTTAAATGGCCTTACAGCAACCGCTATTTATTTTATTACACTATTTTTTACCCTTTTATTTGAAATTTTAACGTAGAGCAAATAAATACTTTAAAGAGACTAAAAACTGATTACGAAAATGTACATTAATGAAATTTTAAAAGAGTTACTTAACTGCAATATTAAATAAAATACATCGGTAAAATGTTGATTTAACTGATATCTATAGTGGTAAGAATATTTTTAATTTTTATTTATCAATATTATCTCATTTATTCTTTAGTGAACTAAAAAATGAAAAAATAATAAAATTTATAGTGTGTATGTATTTGCAAAAAATTTTCAAAATATGAGCTTTTTGTGAAAGCCCTACCTTATGTCACGTTTTTTATAAGAAATAGGTGTAGTTATTCTTTAAATGTCAAGGTTTGTGGGTTAATGCCAGATCTAACACAATATGCCAATTTTAGTCAATTTTATTGCCTAAACTCCGCAGTCTGACCTCCGATGTTATTACGATTAGTTACTATTATAATAAGTAATTTAATGAATTATTTGGTTGCTACGCTCTTATACGTTTATCCAAAAATTCACATCAACCTTGTAAGAAAATACATTGACAAGATTAAATTATTTGTTTAGTTGTAACGTGAAATTAGCTTAATAACTTTAATGAAAAATTGAATCTTGTGGCAATTTCTTATCGTAATAGTAATGATCGCTGTTTTACTCGTACAATACTAATTAATCTCCAAGCTTTATTTTCTTTTCTACGCCTGTACTGGATATTACCAAACGTAGTACAACTTTGTCCTTTATTAATTTGTTACAACAGAGAATTAATATTTATAGAAAGGTGTACGATAAATATATAGTTTGCAAAATAACTTAATTTTTATTACTTTTAGAAATTATTTGAAATGCTACTGAAATTATAGTTAGTTAAATGTAATGTTAAAATTACATTTAATAATGTGATATTCTAATGAGTGTATAAGGTATTCTAAACATAATTAATTACAATTTAGTGAACATATAATTTTAGTTATGTACTGCAGTAGAAATTATTTAGTTATTGTCAATCAATTAGAAAATTAATCCGGTTAGCCGTGGTGAACCATCGACATAACGACAAATATCCCGGATCTCTCAAAAGGCTTTCAAAAAATTCACGCCAGGAAATATAAAGGAAAAGGTATCAGAAAATTTTCCTAACAACTATAAATTTTGGGGCACGCAGTTATACTGATCTCGTAAATTCGCAAAATATTCTTGTCACAGAACCACCAATGACCCTGAATCTGAGTTCAGGTGATATTGACACAATTACAACTGCCAGAATCCGCCACACATCGATTTTCCGAATTTTCCTCTCAATACGCATGCGGTTGAGATATTTATCAAAATTGTGACATGCCTCTCAATCAGTAGCTGGTGTGACATCCCATGTTACTTCCACCTCTTTTATAGATATATAAATTATAATAATACGTATATGTAAATATGTATATGTATATACATACTAGGGGGGGAGGGCCCCCCTGCTCGCTCCGCTCAGCAACCCCCATTCAACTTTTAAACTTTAATAATTCTTGTAGAACTGAGTGTCTGTTGTAATATTTAATATAAGAATCGCGCATATTAATTGTGTACAGTTTAACATTGTTCAATATATCTATATTCGACCACTGTTAAATTGTCTACAATTATAATGTGTATGATTCTTATGTGCATGAACCAAAACAGTGCGTGCATTCGATTTGCGTTGATTTGCTGCAAGTAAATTCGTTAAAAAATTTAGACAAATATAGATATACTCTGTCAATTATGTGGAGGGGATGTGGGTGGGATGTGGAGGGAATGTGGAGGGGGTGGAAGGGATGTGGAGGAGATGTGAAAGGGATGTAAAGGCCTATAAGGAAGGAATGCATTAAAAGTGGAGAAAATGTGCCGGAGCGTCCTCCACGGTCTGGAGAGGTGTGGAGCGGAATATGGAGGGGATGTGGACCGGAATGTGGACGGGATATGGAGGGTTATGTGGAGGGGATATGGAGGGGCGTGGAGATTTGTGGAGGAGGATGGAGGGCAAATAAATGAAAAAATAACGTAGTTTTTTAAACAATTTAACGTTATTATATGGAGGGCATGTGGAGGGACCTGGAGGGAGGTGGAGTGACTTATGAGTGAATAATGATTACGATTATATAATATAGGAAGATATATATATATATATATATATATATGTTTGTAGACATGCATACAAGCGCTCTCGACTACTCCATCATTACGAAATATATGCGGCCGTTGCCTAGGCAGAGACATACGCGCGAGCACGAGGCGCAGGCTCAGTACTCTCTGCTTTCTCAATCAGGTCAATGACCACAAAGCCTGGCAGTCTCCCATTGGATAATGGGAGCTGACGTACACCACCTTCCCATCCGACACACAAGGTTATAAATACCTCGTACACCACCTTTTGGACACTTTTTGACTGGAAGTGTGAAGGTGGCCGTCAGCCCCTCTTGCCCAACGAGGAGACCTTGAGCCTCAGCACCGCCCTCAAGCAGCCGGTCGAAGTCTCCGGCGTCAGCAACGAAAGCACAGCGACACCAACTCTTTTTAAATTCAAAGTCTGACCTCGAGAGAGAACAACCCAAGCTAGAACGTAGAACACTCGATCTGGTAGACCTCTTGACTGGAGGAAATTGAATTTGGAACAACCAACCTCTGAGCCACGCCATCATCGCGTGTAATAATAAGTATCTTGTAAGTATAAATTTATTATATATATAAAAACTCATAAAAGTGCAAGTACGGGCTTAGAGAACGAGCGATCTATTAAGGCCAGCTTACTCCAAACAATTTTGAAAAAATCGAAATTTTTTTTTCATAAATTGCTACTGTATACTCGTAGAAATAGTATAGAATTAGTCCCGAAGGTCAGCAAGACCGAGAAGCAGGTATAAAAGAGTGGGGAGCGGTGCGCGCCAAGCGGTAAATCCGGCCGCTCGAACGCCTTCGGTAGCACGAATAAAAACTTTAAACTGATTTTTCTCCGAACCACGTTTTTTCGCATGGATGACACTCTCATTTCAAAACTATTGCATTTATCGACATGAACCAAACGGCATTTTACTCTTTAGATGTCTGGCTATATCCTCAAGCAGAACCAGAAATATTCATTATTATTTAAAAAAGTTATAAACAATTAAAAGTGAAAAAAAGGGTAAAAAAATTCAAAAGTCCGCCATTTTGTTTTTTTTTCATTGAAAATGTTTCATTCTGCTTGAGGCCATAGCCAATTCGATACAGAACATGAAACCGTTTTGTTTTTTGCTTTCAGATAATTCGTTTCCAAGAAATGATGTCATCCATCTACTAATCAGACGAGTTTCAGCAGCCATTTTCAAAACCGCCATTTTGAACAAAAAAAAAAAATTTTTTAAATAATTTAATATATGAGCTTTCATATGTAAAAAAAATTGATTACTCAACATGTTTTGTACTATGAATAAAATATATTGAAAAAAATCACGTTTTTGGAGTAACCTGGCCTTAAGAGTGTACAAGTAAAAATTGTAAAAGATTAAAAATATCTAATTAAATATCTTCCAAAATAAATTAAAATTTAGAACAAACAATACAATCATTGTAAAATATAAACCTTCCCTAAACCAATTCCAATAAATTAATTTAGCATTATATCATATTAAAATCATTTAAAGAAAAAGGAAGAACGAAAGGAGTACAAGGAGATAATTTTATTAATTAAGGTGAGACCTGCGGACATAAGTTATCTGCCGTCCACTCAAGTGTGGGTACAATTTCTCTCCCGTCCAACCCGAGTGTGGACAAACGTGCGGATACTATTTGTCTCCCGTCCAACCCGAGTGCGTACAAACATGCGGATACAAATTGTCTGCCGTCCAATCCGCGTGTGAACACATAAGCCTGCGGACACGTAATATTCATGCGGGTGTTAGGAAAGTAATAGTAAGAGGGAGCTCTTAAAAATGTTTGATTCGCGAACATAGAACCCACACAGCAGAATATCAATTCGGCTGTTACACTGGGTATAATAACAGAGATGGCTATATTAGACCGAAGATAAAGTCTAGATTTGCAATGTCATAATTCAAAAGTAAGAAAAACTACAAAGCTAAAAGTAAGTGAAAGTAACATCTTTGTCTATACTTTATAACGTGGCATTTTGTTACGCTTGTCCTTTATAAATCTTGCTCAGCACTTTACCGAATTTTCTATTAATAATGGGCGCCAGGTAAAGCGCGGCTAGCCCTACACGAACCTTAACCCATAGGAAGTTCTGTGAGGCGAAAATCAGGATAATTACTTCTACAAATTAATGACACAAATTTATAATTTAAGTACCTAAGCTTTACTTAATTACTAAGTCGATAATGATGACATAAATGCGTCCGTCATTCGTATGCTAGACAGCACCGCGTTAAAAAAGGGAACAACGGTCTCCTGCCTGGTGGAGTACGCGAATTCAACTTCAAGAAACATTGACAATGCACTTGCTAGACATTGCACCTCTATTGAAGGCAGATTGGAGGCAATTGTTAATAGGCTAAATACGTTACCAGCAGTACATACTTTGGCTCTTTCAATTGAATCCAAGCTGCAAAAAATTGAGGAAAAACTGTCGAAATAACACTCCCAGCTGGAGGAGATGAAAAAAGAGAAGCAAGTGATTTGTCAAGAAATAGATAACCTAAAAATAAAAAATTACACGATAGTAACGTCGACACGAACAATTTGTTGACCAATACAGAGGTAAATTATAATACGTTGATTGAAAAAATTGATAATCTAGAGCAGACTAATTTTGAGTCCCAGACAAAAATTGATAATTTTATATTAAATACTTTTGAAAACGATTTCCAAAACTTAACTAATAAAATCAATAGAGTTGAAAGTGACAACAAAGAAATAATAACGAAAATAGAAAAAATAATAACAAAAGAAGACTTTACCTCTGCATATACTACTACTATCGACAAAATTGAAAGAAATGTAGAAAACATCCAAAAAGATAACCAACTTATTTTAAACAAAATTGAATTCCATCAAATCGCAGTGCTCCCCAGTACACAAAACAATACCGTTTCTCTGACAAGTACAAATAAATGTAATAATAATAATGCGTCTGCTACAAATAGTACTCTACTTGACAATTATAGTAATATAAGCGTCACAAATGACAATTGTAATATCAGCATCACCTGCACGAAGCACGCGGGTGCAAACGATTGATGGGGGGACAATGCACAGTAAAAACATTAAAAGCGGTAATACGGAGCTCATTATTTCTAACATTTTCGACGGTGATGTCTCTAAGCGTGTTGATGTTGCACACGCGATACTGTGCCGTGTCCTTCCATCAACACGAAAAATAGATATAATAGGCACACGCCTGCTTCGGTCAGAGGAACCGACAGCTGCGGCATCAGCAGATACAAACAGCCAACGTAGACGATCACCATGGGTTGTTACCCTTTCCAGCAGTGCGTTAGGTGAGAAAATAATGCTGCCAAAAAGCTAATCACTGGCTTTCATGCTAGAGATATCGACATTGCAGCTCTTGACCAGGACACAAGGGATGGGATTATAAATGGGAAATTTTTTATAAATGAATTATTAACAAAAGAATGTTTTATTAAATATAGAAGTCTCAAGACCCTTGCGATGAGACTTAATTTTAAATATGTTTGGCATAGAGGGGGCCGTTTCCTGGTGAAGAGGCGCGATGGCGACGTCTCTCATGAATTTTCATCTGCGGCCGATTTACAAACAATAGTGGTATCATATGCCATTAATCAACCATCACAAACTGTAAATAATATAACAAAAAACGTTGATAAAGAAATCGTAATTGATAAAAATGTTATTCCGTCAACTGCTGCAAAAAATTGACTATCTGCAGACACTGCTGGGGGGGGGGGTTCATTGTAAGGGACTGAGGGCAGGTTTTGTCAATGTTACCTCTCTGATGGGGCACATTGGCATGATTAAACAACACCTTTCAGCTCGTCCTGCCTACCATCTCTTTGGGGTTGCTGAGTCGCACCTTGACCCTGATGTTGGGAGTGATCTCATTCAGATCGACGACTACTCACTACTTAGACTTCATCGCACAAACTAGGGGGCGGGCTGGTCCTTGAAATAAACCACATGCAGTTTATATATATATATATATATATATATATATATATATATATATATATATATATTTGAAAGGATTTTATTGATTCGATAAATTGCGCTATAATTGATCGCAGGATCGTGTCATTCGAATATAAGAATATAATTCATCTATGTCTACAAATTAATTTACGTCAACTCTATCAACTATCGTTGTATCTAAAATATGTATAGCTTAGTACACTGATGACCTCGGGCTTTAGAGTGCTCACAGATCGGAGCTGCTCAGACGGGCCACACAATTAAATAAAATGCTTGCTCTCGTGGTGATGCGGTATGCAACTGTCCATCATCAAGCGACGGGCGGAGACTTCGAGCGTCGTCAATTTCAATGCGTTTGCAAGCGGTCGTTTTATATTTCGCTGTCTCGCCTGCACCGACCGCTACAAGATACAATATTTCGCGAATTAGTATAACATGCGTCACTCACATACCCCGACAATGGTACAAAAAGAACACTTACCCCAATAGGGCCAATTCACTTCGTGCTCTGGAACACGAACAATCCAACCCGCACGCCGAGAATGCATACACCACGATTACTGTACAAATAATTGAAATATCGTTAACAACATTTGCCAAAATGCTATCGCTCGCGTAGCCCGGAGTATAAGAAAACAACTTACGCAATTCCTTCGGCGGCGGCACTCAGCCCCTCGTGACACTGCTGGGAAACCTCCGATCTCGACAATAGCTCGACTCGGAGAGAACGACATGAGATCGTCCGCGCCGCAGCGAGCTCCGCGCGATGCCCAAAGCGCGAGCGCCGACCCTTCCCGAATTTCCCCGAAAACGGCCGACATATATACACAGTATATATTCATGTACACGCATATCTCACGGCATAATACGTGGTCCGTTACAATCATCCCCCCTTTAGTGGGTGGGTACACATTCACACACGCTAAAGCTATTACAAACAGTCTTAAATTTAACCTACCGCTAACGCATACCGAAGAACGCAACCAATATAAAGCGCGCAGTCGACATTCCTTGGCTGCATTATGAGCCCAGGTCAAAATAACTGTATTCACAGGAATACACATTATGTACATTTCTCATCGTCTTAAAATAAATAATAGTCTTAAAATTACAAATTTCTTTGGTATCTATCATATAATTACATAGGTTTGAGGTTGAAGGAGAGTACCTATCGCACAAGATATTTTACAAAATTAATTTACATAGTTATACATAACAGATAATAGGAGCTCATGCACGCATAACAGTTTGGCAGTATTTTCTTAAATTGAAACGATTATATACACCCTTTACAGAAGATGAGTCAGCGGCCTCAGTTAACTCGAACGCGTTTTCCCCGATTTGTCGCGCGATTCTATGGGGCCCTTCATATATTAAGAAAAACTTACTAATCTTTTTCTGTATGGCATCGGACAAATGTGGCACACGTAGCAAGACCAAATCGCCAAGAGTTAATGTGACGTTACTGACATTTTTCTGCGCCTTTCCTCTTTGATTAAATGACAAAATGAGATTTTTACGAGCAAGTTCAATATGAAAATCACGCTGCGGTAATTTGGTTTCTAATAAAGGAAACACTTTAAGCAGAGAGCTCCGACACGGCTTATTAAAATGCAACTCATAAGGGATGCAGCCAGTACTTTGGTGAACGGTAAGATTCAAGCATTCCTGTACTAAATTAACGAATTTTGACCATTTTGAGTGGTTTTCATGACAATAAGTGCGAAATAGACGGCCAATTTCGCGATTTGTTCTCTCCACAGGGTTCGATTGGGGGTGTCGAATCGACGAGTACAGTTTAATTCCCAAAGCTTCCAATCCACGTTTCCATGCCTTTAAGGTGAACTGTGTGCCTTGATCGGATAGCATGGCTTTTAGGGTCCCAACCTCTTTTATATAATGGGTCGTAATTTTTTTTAAACAAATAGCCGTCGTTTCGCGCTTAATAGGGTAAACGGAAACGTATTTCGAAAAAACGTCCTGCATTACAAATAAATATTTAACCCCACCGGTCGAAGCCGGAAGCGGTCCAAAAAAATCCACTGATACCAATTGATTGGGCTCTTCCGCTTTCAAAAATTCATATGCCCCCTCCATCTTTTGATTAAAGTATTTTGCCCTTTGACAGAGATCGCATGCACGCGTGAACCCTTTAGCTGCACGTCTCATTCCACGCCAAAAAAAATATTGTTTTAAATAATGAAACAATTTTGAGCTACCTGCATGCCCCAATTGCTCATGTGATGACAACAACACGGAATTAGTTAAACTTTTCGGAACTAACAATTTCCACTCGTCACAAGATTTGTCCTTATAATATATTATATCGCGATCTACCTTAATTTCAAAAGCTTTTCCTTTTTTATCCTTTAACGCCATTATGGTACGAGTAGCATCCAGCGCCTGCAAAGAACTCAAGTTTTTTAATTCGGCGAGCAGTTCCGGTCGAACGCGTAATTCGCCCATAACGTTGATGCTGAACTCAGAATTCGTTGCGACTTTATTTGGAAGTTCCTTCATCATACACCAAATCAAATAATCCTGTTCAGCGGATACTATTTGATTGTGCGGGAAGTGGCGGCTAAAAAAATCAGCAACGACGTTATCGGAGCCTTTACAGTGCTCGATCGTAAACTCGTATTCCTGCAAGTACAAAACCCACCTCATAATGCGCGCGGTCGTGAAGTGTGTTGTTAACATAAAAGTTAACGCCTGGTGATCTGTAATAATACAAAATTTTCCCCCGAATAAATATGTACGAAATTTCATGACGGAATAGATAATCGCGAGAAGTTCCTTCTCAGTTGTGGTGTAATTCATTTCGCACTTCGACAAGACGCGGCTGGCGAGCGAAATAATGCGCGGGTCATCATTTTGATCAATCTGATATAGCACCCCAGACACCCCTACGTCGCTTGCATCTGTTTGAAGGCGAAATTCTACTTCCGGTAAAAAATGGTGGAGTGTTACAGTATCAATAAAATTATCTTTTAAATGCGTAAAAGCTACTTTATGTTCGTCTGTCCACGCCCATCTCGCGTGATCGCTTAGAAGTTCATGGAACGGAGCCATTAACGTGGCGTGCTGTACGCTCATGCGACGATAATACCCGCACACCCCCAGGAACGATTGCAATTGTTTTTTATTTTTTGGATTAGAAAATTCGCGGATAGTGCCAAGTTTCTCAGGATCTGCTTTAATACCTTCGTTTGTCAAAATAAACCCGAGAAATGGAACCTCGCTTCTAAAAAATGACGATTTCCCGAGGCTTAATGTAAACCCGCAATCTCTTAATCGTTGAAAAAGCCGCATCAAATGGCACACGTGCTCATCAAATGTTTCCGACGCGATCAGCAAGTCATCCACATAGGCATCAGTGAACTCACGTATGTCCGGTTCAAGTGCCATACCCAAAGCCCGAATGAACCCGCTACCAGCTGTTTTGACTCCAAACGGAACAACATAATGGTGATATAGTGTTCCACCATACGAAAATGCCGTATATTTACGCGAATTTATTGCTAAAGGTATTTGCCAATACCCATATGGAAAATCAGTGGTAGATTTGTATTTTTTTCTTTCGTATTTTTGCAACATTTCTTCGATATTTGGTGTCGTTTCGTTATCCCCGGCGATGACTTTATTTAGAAAGCGAGCATCCAAACAAACGCGGACCGAGCCATTTTTCTTTTGTACAATGCGGAGAGGGTTGCAAAATTCGCTATCAGAGCGTTCTATAATTCCGTATTCTAACATTCTTTGGATCTCCAAATCCACCGCGGGTCTCAACTTCAAAGGGACCGGGTATGATTTTCTAACGATTGGATTAGGAACGATCGGTCGAATAGTATGCTCATAAATTTTTGTCCGGCCCAGTTTTATCAAAAAAACATGTCTATTCTCCCACAAAAGTTTTTCAATGACGGCCATTTGTTTTGCATCTAGAACGTTTATTTTTTGTACGTAATTTATTATTTCCGTATCGATATCGTTTGACACCCCACTTTCAATCGCGTGTATCGATTTATACAAAATCATGGGTTCGTGTGCGCTTACCCCCTCTAGTACATCCCCCAATGCTCTTGTTTCTCCTAGGAGAATCCTGTTCACCGCACCCAGCATCACGCTAATGATCGAACATGCAAAATTTTGTATTTCTTGGAAAAACGTAGAACCCGCATCACTTATGATATCGGACCAATTATACCAACAATTTTCATCGACTTTAATCATTTTGATCGACTTTTGATTTGGTTTGTCTAGTACTTCAAACGAAATTAAATTTGCATTTAAATCCCATGAACATAAACGAATCTTTTTAAACGAATCGTTTTCCGACCGACCGCGACAAAAACCGACAAATTTGAAATAGGCAATTCATTTAACGTAGTATTCTGTTTTAATTGCTGGTAAAATTTCTCCGATATACAAGTAACTTCACTTCCGGAATCTAATAAAATTTCTATTTCAGTACCCAAAATCGTTGCTTGCACCCGCGGGCTAGTAATTTTTGAAATCGACTCTATTTCATCATCGTTATATTCCGCGATATCCCAACATAAATCTTCCGTAAAATCCGAACGTTTCAATGTACGGATGGGATGCGTGTTGTTATTTGTGTTCACATCATTCGACGACTGTCCCTCGCGATTGTTTACATTCGATAAGCTTAAGTTTTGCTGAGTACACTCATTGTCGTTGTTATTTACACTAGGTTGTCGCCAATTTTCGGGTATTCTGGGTTGATTATAATTATATCTCGCGGCGTAATTTTGGTGTTGTGCGTTTTCGTGAAACGAATTCGCGCGATTTATGCTTCGCACATTATTGGTCGCGGGTCTCGAATTTTGCTGAAATCCTACTCGTTCTTGATTTGACTCCTTATGAGTTGCATCAAGCCGTGACAGTGCTTGCGCTATTTTTGACGTATCATAGAAATCAATCTTACTTAAAATCTGCTTAGCCGAAGTGGGTAATTGTTTTACTATTCGGAAATTTATTTCCGCACTGTCCATATCAGGAGCAACATACTTTGCTTCTCGGACTTGTGCTGTGAAATAATCATGCATAGACTTATCTTGCGCTTTGAATTTTCTTGATGCCCATACATCTTTCATTTCTAAACGCGCTTGAATTCAATAAAATTTTTTAAAAAATTTAAACTTAAAATCATCAATTGTTTCAAAAGGCTGAATATCAGTTTCATACCAAAATTTTGCTCTGCCCTTAAGAGAATCTTCCACAATTAACATTTTTTGATTTTCTTTTACCCCCTTTTTTATAAAATATTTTTCTAAATTTGACAAAAATTCGGCTGGATTTCCATGATCTCCGTCAAAAATAGGCAACGGAATATTTACTTGTGATGCTTGGAAATGATTTAACAAACTTTCTATCGCGGTACTACTCATGCACGCATTTTTCGATATGGTCTCCTTATTCACGATCGCGTCTGATCTTTCACTACTACCGTTCAATAATTGAGGTGCGACGATGTCTTGCGCGTCTGGATCGTTTTCCGTGCTCAAGTTTTGAGGTCGCATGACTGATCGCGTTTCCACTGCTCGTACCCGGTGCAGCTGGTGTATTCACATTACCTTGATTTATACCTTTGACCGCTGCTAAAGCCCGCTTGTTTACTTCCATGAGCTCCTTCATCTGCTGCCGCAGAGTCTCATTCTCGACCTTCACGGCTCTCCTCGCTGTCTCCAAACGTGCTAGGCTCTCCTTCAACTCGTCAATATGCTCGCCATCGCTGCGAGCAGGATTGTCTTTTTTTTCTTTTGCAGAGTTTCTCGTCGACATGGCCATAAAAAATACAAATCAATTAATACAAATGCTATTGTTATTTCCTACCTAACTTTTATTTCCAGTGAAATTATTTTAAGTATATTTACAAACTCCTATTTTCTATTAACCAAATTTTTTCTTTTTGTTTACTAGTATTATTTATAACTATTATCACTTTATATTTTATTGTATCTATATCCTTTGTGCGAATCAATTATTTATAGCGGGATTTATGGCCCCACGTTGGGCGCCATTGAAATAAACCACATTCAGTTTATATATACGAGGTCTGTCCCAAAAGTATCCGACCTACGTTCATATCTTCGCGCGGAGAGACTCAGGCGACCTCTGGAAGGTACGAACGTTACCAGCAACTCCTAACCTTCTCGTCAGTAGCCTGAGATACCGATGAAACGCCTTAGTTCCCGCGCAGCGTGTATTTGTTTACAACGACTTTTTTGCGTTCGTCGCAATTTGCTTATTGCTAAAAATGGCAGAACGAACCGAACAGCAAATTTGCATAAAATTTTGCTTTAATCTCGGTAAAAGTTGTGCGGAAACTATTGAAATGTTGCAAAAGGCCTTTAAAGATGAGTGTATGGGCAAAACACAAATAAAAGAGTGGTATAGGCGGTTCAAAAGTGGCCGCACATTTGTTGACAGTGATCCTCGTTCATCAAGTAAATGTTGATTGTTTTTTTCGAGTATGAGGGCGTTGTGCATCAAGAATATGCCCCTACAGGCCAGACAATCAATAAAGAGTACTACGTTGAAGTTTTGAAAAGATTACATAATGCAATCAGGAGAAAACGACCGCAACTTTGGGAAACCGGTGACAGGCTTTTTCATCACGACAATGCTCCAGCGCATGCATCAAATCTTGTGCAGCAGTATTTATTGAAACACAGTGTTGTGCAGTTCCGCCAGCCTCCATACAGTCCTGATATAGCTCCCTGCGACTTTTGGCTGTTTCCTCGATTGAAATCCGCTTAAAGGACATCGATTCGATAATAAACAGACTGCTGAAACTAATGCGACGAATGCACTAAAGGCGATTCCGAAGTCTGACTTTCAAGAGTGCTTTAATAAGTGGAAACATCGATATGAGCGTCTTGTTCAATCAAATGGGGACTACTTTGAAGGATGACACCCCCCGGATGACGAAGAATAAATCAAGCGCCGAAAAATCGAGGTAGGTCAGATACTTTTGGGACAGACCTCGTATATATATATTTGAAAGGATTTTATTTATTCGATAAATTGCGCTATAATTGATCGCAGGATCGTGTCATTCGAATATAAGAATATAATTCATCTATGTCTACAAATTAATTTACGTCAACTCTATCAACTATCGTTGTATCTAAAATATGTATAGCTTAGTACACTGATGACCTCGGGCTTTAGAGTGCTCACAGATCGGAGCTGCTCAGACGGGCCACACAATTAAACAAAATGCTTGCTCTCGTGGTGATGCGGTATGCAACTGTCCATCATCAAGCGACGGGCGGAGACTTCGAGCGTCGTCAATTTCACTGCGTTTGCACGCGGTCGTTTTATATTTCGCTGTCTCGCCTGCACCGACCGCTACAAGATACAATATTTCGCGAATTAGTATAACATGCGTCACTCACATACTCCGACAATGGTACAAAAAGAACGCTTACCCCAATAGGGCCAATTCACTTCGTGCTCTGGAACACGAACAATCCAACCCGCACGCCGAGAATGCATACACCAAGATTACTCTACAAATAATTGAAATATCGTTAACAACATTTGCCAAAATGCTATCGCTCGCGTATCCCGGAGTATAAGAAAACGACTTACGCAATTCCTTCGGCGGCGGCACTCAGCCCCTCGTGACACTGCTGGGAAACCTCCGATCTCGACAATAGCTCGACACGGAGAGAACGACATGAGATCGTCCGCGCCGCAGCGAGCTCCGCGCGATACCCAAAGCGCGAGCGCCGACACTTCCCGAATTTCCCCGAAAACGGCCGACATATATACACAGTATATATTCATGTACACGCATATCTCACGGCATAATACGTGGTCCGTTACATCCTGTACATTCATAACACTTTCAAGGCCAATTTACTATGCAGCTCTCGAACAACACAGGAGGGCAGGCCATTTATACCTGAATATTTAATGTGCAGTGTTCAGCAGGGCAGCCTTCTCCCCGTCTTTGTTGCTTTAATATACAGACCACCACACGTACCGTTTCTACAGGGCTCTGACTTAACAGACAAACTAACGATACATACCAAAGACTTTAGTCACAAAATTATTATGGGAGATCTGAATGCGAACCTACTCGGAACGTCAGCCGATGCAAAATTTATTAGGCGGTTGGCTGATGATCTTAACCTTCAAATAATTGATCATGGTGCGACTCATCATCTCACGGATTCTCACACGTGGATTGATGTGATCTTGACAGATAATAATGACGTACTGAGCAGGGACAATCGGCCGGCGCCTTTTCCCAGTCATCATAACATCATAGAGGTCGAGATTGGGGTCGAAACTGCTGCATTCCCTGTGGCTGAATATTTCAGCTACAGGGATTTTAAATCGATCCAGCAAGACGATCTCCTGTCTCACCTAGCTGACTGTGATTGGTCGCAGATCGATGGTCCCGCGGTGGGTGTTGACAGTCAATTAGAGTGCCTCAGTGTCAACCTCATGGCTGTGATAGATACAATTGCGCCGTTAAAAGAATTAACGCCGAAAAAGAAAACGAATCCACCATGGGTTGATGCTGAACTAATACATCTTTACAAAAAACGTGACTCCGTACGACGACGCTATGCGCGGACCAAAGACGACAGACTGTGGCGGGAGTATCAGGGCCTTGCAGCTGCAGCTGAATTACGAACGAAGGAAACAAGGGAAAGATTTTTACAAAATAGAATTTCTAAAGCGATTGATAATAAGAAAGATATCTAGAAAGAGCTCAAGGCTCTGGGCCTTCTGCCAAAGACAAGAGAGGAGCTTCATGGTTTCTCACCGGAAGAGCTCAATGCCCACTTTGCAGGGGTGTCGATCTCCCAAAATGAGGGTGATGAAGAACTTGACAACGTCCTGACCACTGCCAGTGATGACGGCTTTGTTTTCCGAGAGGTCAGCTTCTCGGACGTGGTCCTGGCTGTTGCCCACTTCTCATCACAGGCCAGAGGGGAAGACGGCATTCCCCAAAGTATAGTGGCTAAGGCTCTTCCGTTTGTGGGAGATCATATTGTTGAGATCTTTAACTTCTCTCTGTCCAATGGCATTTTTCCGGGAACTTGGAAGGGAGCTCAGTTGGTGCCTTTGAAGAAGAAGCCTGTCCCATCTACGGTGTCAGATTTCCGATCGATTGCCCTACTGAGTTTCCTTTCTAAGGTCCTTGAAAAAATAGTACACGACCAAATAACTGACTTTTTACGAGAAAATAATACTTTGGACCCGATGCAGACTGGTTTTCGACAGAATCACAGTACACAGACAGCACTACTGAAACAGACGGAAGACATAAGATCAGGTATTAACAACAACAAAAGACTATTGACTATTTTGTTAATGTTTGATTTTAGCAAAGCATTCGACACATTTCACACACACGAAACTGCTGCGTAAGCTGATGCGCATGGGATTCTCCAGGAGTGTTCTCCTATGGCTTAAGTCATATATTATGGGGAGACGACAGAAAGTCTTCACAAACACAAACGGGGATTCAGGTTGGCTAACCACCAATCTTGGCGTTCCACAGGGCTCAGTCCTGGGACCCCTGCTTTTCAGCCTGTACATAAACGACTTACAAGATGCACTAGACTTTGATGGTGTCGAACACATACTTTACGCTGACGACCTGCAAACCTACACACAAGTGACCCTGAAAGGTCTTTGTGATGGTATCAGTCGCATGTCGGCTGTAGCACGAGCAGTGTCGAACTGGGCAACGTCAGCTGGCTTGCGCCTCAATGTCGGCAAGACAAAGGCGATTATTTTTGGATCTGATCATAACATCAAACAGGTTCAGAACCTTGACTTGCAAGGCATTGAGATACAAACCGGCGTACACGTTCCCTTTATCGATACAGTCACCAACCTCGGCGTGGTGATGGACGGAAGGTTGACATGGAAGCCGCAACTGAATGCGGTCAGTAGAAAAGTAAATAGAGCTCTGTATAGCTTAAAACTATTCCGTTCAAGCACCACAGAGATACTGAGAAAGCTGGCATGTGCACTGGTACTACCTCACTTAGACTATTGCTCAGTAGTTCTTCTAGACGTGTCAGGGGAGCTCCAGACACGACTACAACGTCTACAGAATGCATGTATGAGATACATATGTGGTGTTAGGCGTGATGAGCATATCACCGCCTACAGGAAAAAACTGGACTGGTTAGATCTGAAGGTGAGGAGGGAGTATTTTATGAGGCTGCTGCTTTACAAAGCGGTTGCCATGCGGCAGCGACCATATCTTACTGCCCTCTTTGAAAAAAACCAGGCCAGGACTTCAAGTAGGGGTGGTATGAAAGAGCTCTCGATTCCGGGGTCGCTCACCGATAAGGGCCTATTCTCATTTATAGTTCAAGGTGCGCACCTCTGGAATTCGCTTCCAAGCAGTGTGAGGTGCCTGCCATCTTTTTGTAAATTTAAAACGGCGTTTAGCAGGCACCTTAAGCAATTACATGGTGAAGAGAATGCATAGAGGTGACTCGGATATTTATTTAGACTATTTATTTATTTGAATTATTTATTTAGACTATTTATTTATTTATTTAAATTTATTTATTTAATTTATTTATTTATTTAAATTTATTTATTTAATTTATTTATTTATTTAAATTTATTTATTTATTTATTTAATTTATTTATTTATTTAAATTTATTTATTTATTTATTTAATTTATTTATTTATTTATTTAATTTAATTATTTATCTGGCCTATTTATTTATTAATTTAATTATTTATCTGGCCTATTTATTTATTAATTTATTTATTTATTAAATATGTTTAGTGTTAGGTGTGAATGTATTTATTAGCGTGATTGTTAAAGTGTCATGAATGAGTGTGTTTTAAATTTTGAAGTGATAGTATACGTAAAAATTTAGCAAAGTAGGTGTATGTATTCTTTTATTTTTAATATGTTATGTCTATTGTATTTATTTTATTCTATGTACTATTTTTTGACGAAGCGTGTTTCTGTGATATCTGACTATGACTAGTTCATTATATTTAAATTTTATAAACTGACGAACTGATACAGCGAATAATATTATTTATTAAGAAATGCAATAAGTGAACGTTAATGTAAGATAATAAATACATAAAATTGACTGATATTTTAATTATTATAACTACATGTACATGCAATTGTAAGATTTTCGTCTCTTGATGAATAAAAAGTCTATCTACTATAAAAAATACCTTTCTAAAAAGTAAAATCTTGGCAAGTATAAGTTTCATTATTACCCACAATATAAATTAAAAGAAATATGTTATTACCAAAATAAGACGTTTAATTATGAATTTCATGAATACGCTACAATTAAAATAGTAAACTTAAACTAATATTCTATTTAAAAAATAATATAGTTTAAAATATTTCCATTTTTTACTAATTCTGATAATCTCAAATGAACGCTAAAGAAATTAATGAAATTGATTAATAAATTGGCAAGTATTGTATTTTTATTTGTATATCAATTTCCTTCTGTTATTAATTAGTATGAAGTATACAAATTATTTAAAAAATATTATAGTTTAAAATATTTCTATTTTTTACTAATTCCGATAATCTGAAATAAACGCTAAAGAAATTAATTAAATCGATTAATAAATTGGCAAGTATTATATTTTTATTTGTAAATCAATGTCATTTTTTTATGAATTAGTATGAAGTATAAAAATTAATAATACCTTTCAAATTTAATATTGTAAGACATTAAATTTGACATAAATACATGTTGATAAGAAATAGGTCAAAAAGTCGAACCTCAAACACTGATCTATAATACTCTCGCTACATTACACTCGCGTTATATGTAGTGCTCATATGGCAATTCATGTCTATTATAGGTAAGCTAACTGATACTTTTTGAAAACAAGCCAATATAATATTACGGACAAACAGTTTATACCTTATCTAGGGTTCTGACTAGCTGCCGTCGTTAAATTGCTACGAACCTTAGGTAACTTCGGCACTGTTCGAGGTTATTTTTCCCAAACTCGAGAAATGTTCCAGGTTTAACTGTAGTTCAATATAAAATATAGTGCATTGACGGTCTCTTTAATTTCGACTTATAACTATGTCCGTATAACTGTTTGTCCGTAATATTATATTGGCTTGTTTTCAAAAAGTATCAGTTAGCTTACCTATAATAGACATGAATTGCCATATGAGCACTACATATAACGCGAGTGTAATGTAGCGAGAGTATTATAGATCAGTGTTTGAGGTTCGACTTTTTGACCTATTTCTTATCAACATGTATTTATGTCAAATTTAATGTCTTACAATATTAAATTTGAAAGGTATTATTAATTTTTATACTTCATACTAATTCATAAAAAAATGACATTGATTTACAAATAAAAATATAATACTTGCCAATTTATTAATCGATTTAATTAATTTCTTTAGCGTTTATTTCAGATTATCGGAATTAGTAAAAAATAGAAATATTTTAAACTATAATATTTTTTAAATAATTTGTATACTTCATACTAATTAATAACAGAAGGAAATTGATATACAAATAAAAATACAATACTTGCCAATTTATTAATCAATTTCATTAATTTCTTTAGCGTTCATTTGAGATTATCAGAATTAGTAAAAAATGGAAATATTTTAAACTATATTATTTTTTAAATAGTATATTAGTTTAAGTTTACTATTTTTATTGTAGCGTATTCATGAAATTCATAATTGAACGTCTTATTTTGGTAATAACATATTTCTTTTAATTTATATTGTGGGTAATAATGAAACTTATACTTGCCAAGATTTTACTTTTTAGAAAGGTATTTTTTATAGATTTCACAACTTTTCCAAAGACGGAAATGTATTCTTACTATTCTCGAAAAAATAGAAATATTTTAAAAATAGAATATTAGTTTATGTTTACTATTTTAATTGTAGCGTATTTCTTTTAATTTATATTGTGGGTAATAACGAAACATATATTTGCCAAGATTTTACTTTTTAGAAAGTTATGTGTTACTTTCAAATAAATAAATGTTTGTGTATGGGTAAATTGAAAGTTTCATTGACTCCATTTTCTTTTAAACTACTTGAAGTAATCTTTTGCAATTTTACCAAAACCATTATGTAGTCCTATTGATTATGAAAATTCACTTAACATAAATTTAAATAAAATTCTTTCGAAAAAACCTTATAGTATTCTCATGTTTTATTCAGATATCAAGTTAACGCTGGGTGAAAATAGTCTTTTTAATGTAATAAAAACGTGAGCTTGCAAACATTTGATTAATTATAGTTTTTTAATTTCATTAAAATGACCCTTCTGAGCCAGCGTTGACTTTAGATGTGGATAAAACATGAGTATATTATGTGTTACTTTCAAATAAATAAATATTTGTGTATGGGTAATTTGAAAGTTTGATTGACTCCATTTTCTTTTAAATTACTTGAAATAATATTTTGCAATTTTACCTAAACCATTACATAGCCCTATTTGATTATGAAAATTCACTTAAAATAAATTTTAAAAAAAATCCTTTGAAAGAACCTTATAATATTCTCATGTTTTATTCAGATATCAAGTCAACGCTGAGTGAAAAGAGTCTTTTTAATGTACTTATAAACCTGAGCTTGCAAACATTTGTTTAATTATAGTTTTATAATTTCATTAAAATGACCCTTCTGAGCCAGCGTTGACTTTATATCTGGATAGAACATGAGTATATTATGTGTTACTTTCAAATAAATAAATGTTTGTGTATGGGTAACTTGAAAGTTTCATTGACTCCATTTTCTTTTAAACTACTTGAAGTAATCTTTTGCAATTTTACCTAAACCATTATGTAGCCCTATTTGATTATGAAAATTCACTTAAAATAAATTTAAAAAATTTTTTTTCGAAAGATCCTTATAATATTCTCATGTTTTATTCAGATATCAGGTCAACGCTGAGTGAAAAGAGTCTTTTTAATATAATTATAAACCTGAGCTTGCAAACATTTGATTAATTATAGTTTTATAATTTCATTAAAATGACCCTTCTGAGCCAGCGTTGACTTTATATCTGGATAGAACATGAGTATATTATGTGTTACTTTCAAATAAATAAATGTTTGTGTATGAGTAAGTTGAAAGTTTCATTGACTTCATTTTCTTTTAAACTACTTGAAGTAATCTTTTGCAATTTTACCTAAACCATTATGTAGGCCTTTTTGATTATGAAAATTCACTTAAAATAAATTTAAATAAAATTCCTTCGAAAGAACCTTATAGTATTCTCGTGTTTTATTCAGATGTCAAGTTAACGCTGGGTGAAAAGAGTCTCTTTAATGTAATTATAAACCTGATCTTGCAAACATTTGATTAATTATAGTTTTGTAATTTCATCAAAATGACCCTTCTGAGCCAGTGTTAACTTTATATCTGGATAGAACATGAGTTTGTTATATGTTACTTTCAAATAATCCTTTAAACACAAGAAGCACTTACACGAGTACAAAGATTCACAAAGACCCTCAACAATAACAAAAATTTGGGTTAAAAAACAGTACATGTATTGGAGTATTAAATATTTAACAGATACTTCTGCGATACACCAACTTGATTGAAGAATTTGATTCGTATTATATTTACATCATGACAACATCAGAGTGGATATTCAATTACTGCATCCCCATGATTGTGTGGTATTTTTCTGGTGCATAGTGGCGTATGCCCTGTATGTTTATGATCACTCAGCAGATGACTTTGTATATCCCCGATGATGATTACACACAAGCACATAAATACTTGTTACTAAGAAGTAGCACACCACAAGTATAACAAAAATTTTATCTAATAATTCTTCGTTGAATGCAATTATCACAGCTAATTGCTGTATATGCATTTTAACAATGACTTTACCTATAAGCGTGGCACCAAAGAAATTCCAACCATATTTCTGAGCAAAACAACTTTACTTGATGACTTCATTATTTCAGTAATGCTCGTTTCATCTTGTTTATTCCTTGTGAGTTTCAAGGGGGCAACATACTCAAAGGCAGAGAAGACGTCCTTAATTGTTCCTTTTTGTGTACTATACTATTCTACCTCTTCTTTTACTAGTCTTCTTTACTTGCAATGCTAGACATTCCCTGCTCTTTCTTTCCAAGTTCCTGACCCTCTTAAAATCCATACTTTGCCACGATTTTTGCTGCAACAGAAGACGTTGTGTATCCTTGACGATTTAGATTCTGTCAAGAAAATGGTCTCGGTACAACTTCTGGTGTAGCCTCCTGCAGTAATGGAGCGATGGTAATACCTTATCCAGTACTCCTGAATGTTGTGCGTTCTTCATCTCTTTCGACAGAATTCACTGTTAGTCTTTTTCTTTATCTTCTCTCTTACCATGTAAAACTGCAGCTTTTTCCAACTACACTTGGGATTTTCTTTATCTTCTCTCTTACCATGTAAAACTGCAGCTTTTTCCAACTACACTTGGGATTGCAATAATTTAATTCCACATGACCGTCTTGCCACTTTTTCGGACGTACGATATTTTTCGAAATCGTTGTACAGAGCTTTCATCACGTAATAAAAACAAATCACGTAAAAACAACCCGTTTTATTTTAATAATACAAATGACACAAACGCGTCCTTCATCCTTCAACATTTGATTTTGATAATAGGTTAGAAGATTTTGTGGTTGTCGTCTGCACTGTCTGCAGGCACTATATATATATATATGGTCTGCATGTGTATATGTGTATTATACATATGATATGTGTATATTATATACATATGAGTAGAGAAAACGGAAGTCACATATATATGATTAGAGAAAACGGAAATGCGGAGAACAAAATGAAAAGAAAAAATTTGAGCAAATATATTGTGCTTTATATCCTTAATTAGATGAATCTTTTTTAACAGAAACTTTTTTTACGTGTTAGACTAAATTATTATCTCTTAAAACAGTGTCAATAGACTGCACATAAGTCAATCAGTGTTTAGATATTGATATTTAAAGATTTTGAAGAGGTTAAAAAGGCACAATTAGACGTATAAAAGGCGACGGTGCGCCCTTCGGCTTCGTATCGTACCGATGGTACTTATACGTGCCAGCGGGCGCTGCCGCGCCCCTTGATCTATCTCTCTCTCTCTCTCTCTCTCTCTCTCTCTCTCTCGACGAGGTGCTGGCGTTGGTCTCTCCGAACCACGATGAGCCCGCTCCGGGTTTACCGCCGTCGATGAGGGCGGCATCGAAGGATACGAGGTCCTTCGAGCCGGCGCCGGTTCCCCAGCCGCCGACGATGCCGTATCCGTCCTTGACTGAGTGCCGCGATGTTCCTCTCGTGGGTCCATGCCCCGCGGGGCCGATCCCCCCTCGTACTTCCACCGAACCCACTCCCGATGAGGCTCACTACATCTGGGGCTCACTACACTTTGACGCCCCGCCTGCTGCAATTGCGACAGCAAGAATACTTTCGGGGCCTCGGACATTTCGAGAGATATGCCCCTTCTGCTAACAGTTGTTGCAGGCCCTATCTGGAGGATCGAGTGTTGGGTCCGAGGGAATGGGAATCAGCCCGTGGCTGAACATGATGCCCGTGAGTTTCACCTTACGGATTCCCGCCGGGTCGGTTGTTGACGCACTCTGACGACTGCAGAGGAAAGCTGGTCCCGGTGGTGCGGACTGCGTGCGCATGGCTGCCACTCTCTCCGCCACCGGCGACTAATAGTCGTCCAATTGGAGCTGGCGCTAGTTTGGATAGGTGGAGGGTATGGAACCTCCCTCAATCCGGCAACCTCGCCGCTCATGACCGGTTCCTCATCCAGGTCCCATGCCAGAGGGGCCTCCGACTGGTTCGTCTCCAGGGGAATTGCTGGAGGAGTCGGGTGAATCGGGGGTATGTCGGGTTCAGGACAAGGTTCCACCGATTCCTGACCCTCTGGAACCACCCGCTGGCCAGGTAGTGCGTCATGAGGATCCTCCTCTAGATTCTGTCTCTCCGGTTGATCTGCTTCTTGGGCCAGACGGCGAGATACCGCTCCCGTAGCCCGAGCAGCCCTCAGGCGATCTCTTAAACTCCCCGCTGGTGGAGAGGGGGGTACTTCGACCACCTGCTACTGGGTTCTCATCCTCTCCCGGATGGCTCTCTCTTCCTCCTGCTCATCCGCCCAAGTATCCCGCTACAGATCGCTATGGGAGGCCGACGTTGTCCCCTCTCTCGGTGGCCCTCCTTCGTCTGCTGGGTCGCTATTCGAGGTCGCTGTATCATTCGCGTCCTGTGGCTCCAGGTTATGGACGAGGCCGCGGGCCGCCATCCCCTCCCTGACTTCCTGGTCCTTCCTATTCTCCGCTGGTGGCCGGGTTGGGTCGTGCCCCAACGGAAGGGTAGGTTGGAGGCAATCCACTCAACTCTTGGTCGCTGCTAAATTTCGTTCTCTCTGTCGTCGATTGGGCACTATGCTGGCTTACATTTATTGTTGCCAGTTTTGTCCCGTTTGCGGTTTCTGGGGGGTATGGGACTCTTCTGTCCCCCTTGCGTCCCGTTTCTCATAGGCTGGTTATTTAGGGCAGACTACCATGCCGGCTGTCTATTGGGGCCTTCATTTGCATAGTGTCTCATAGCCCTACATAAATAGCATGCCCTTTATGGACATTCTCTGGCTCTGTGTCCTACCATCTGGCATGTACGACATGCTCCATAGACTGGGATGTTTTGGGCAGGAGGGCCCCTTGATTTCTAGTTCCTTTCATATTATAGGCGCCTTGGTCGGTGAATCCTTGGGCCTGACCACCTCTACCCTGAAACGAGTTAACATTCTGGGGAGTAGACCATTGCCAAGCAGGCACAAAATTCGGTCGCAGCGGATTCAGCGGTATGCTGTGCGTCATTGTTGCGGTCGCGTTGTGTGAGGCTAGCTGTACTGGGGTCGCGAGTACGTTGGCCTCAAGCCTTTGATTCTCTTTGGCGGCGGCTACCGTCTTTGTTTGTATTTGTTTTTTCTTCGCTTTTTTATTCCTACATCTCTTTTTCGCTGGTTTGGCTGTCGCTGATGTGCTGTCGCTAGTGTCGCTTTCTGAGTTCTCGAAGGCTGCCGCTACCTTACGGACTGCGGGTGTCCCAGAGTATGCTGCACCTGGAATGCTCATCTTCTTCTTTGGAGACTCTTCAAACCGGTCGTCTAATTCTTGCTCCTTTTCCCAAATTCTCGCGAGCTTCTCTATATCCTTGAGCGTCTTGATTTCTTTCCCCGCCATGAAGTGTCAATAGTCTTTCCTCAAGCCCATGTAGGCCTGTTTTACTATTTTTTTCCTGGAGGGGGGTCGCTTAAAGTGGTCGACAATGTATTCTACGCAGGATATATAATTGGTAATCTTTTCTCATTTTGCCATCGATCGGTTCCGTAGGTCCGCCATCGTGTCTTCTTAATCTCTGTGATTCAAATACTGTCTTCTGAACGCTTTTATAAAGTCTTCCCATGATTTTAGGTCCAGTCGCTTCGATCGATACCATCTGCTAGCATTTTTTGAAAAGATCGACGGTAGCGCATTTAACATCTCCCTGTCGTTCATGGCTAGGCTTGCTTTGCAATCCTGCAGCCGGTCCAAAATTTCCTCTGGCTCCTTATCTTCCCCATTGAACTTCAGGTTCCAGCTCTGCAGTATTTTATCATTCTTCCCGGCTAGGTCGGCATTCGAATGCCATCTCCTATTTTTTAGTTTCTTCTTCTTATCTTCATTCTCTGAATTGCTAGTCGATGTCGACTGGTTCCGATTGTGGCTTCTCCTGTGTTTTTTAGGCACGACCGCGACGCGGAAGTGTCTTATATTTTCGTTAGCGAAAAATGTGTGCGATAGGATATCTCACGCCATTTTTTACCAATCGGACTGAAATTTTAGGAGAGATCTCCTCCAGCACAATATGAAATGCTATTTTTATTATCCCGATCCTGTACGTAGTTTTTAAATTGCGAGCACTTTTTGCTTATTTTTACGTGTTTTAAAAAAAAATTAATGTTACACGATTATGTCCGCGAAATCTTAGTGGATCAGGCCCAAAATTTTTTTGGAAACTCTCCTAAGTATAACAACTTGATGGTTCTATTTTGAGATTGATCCTGCAAATATACGCTGAATGCGGCGACTATAAAAAATCGCTAAAAACGGTTTTTGGGCTATAACTTGAAAACTAAGCATTCCACGAAAAAAAGTTACATAAAAAAGTTGTAGATCTTTGAAAGATACAACTTTTTCCCATTGACATCTATTTATGAAAATACTTTTAACTCGAGTTAACAGGCCAAAAACGAATTTTAACATCGGAAAAAGTTAAATGGAGAAGTTGTAGATCTTTGAAAAATAGAACTTTCTTTTCTTGACACTAAGACGCGATAATGCTTTTAAATCAAGTTAATAGTCCAGAAACGATTTTTTACATCGAAAAATGCAGTTTCTTACTATAAAACTTTGCAGGTATGCATTTTACGTAAAAAAATTTAATGAAATAGTTGTAGATCTCAAAAAAACACAATTTTTTATGCTAGCAAATATTTAAAAAAAATGCTTTTTCACAAGAAACAGCCTAAAAAATGATTTTTCATACGCATCATTTAATAACATTTGCGGTGCAGCACGCCCAAAAGATCTTAAAATTATTTAAAGATGTCCCCTGTTAAAAAAAAAAACAATATTCTTTTACTGATTTCTGTAAAAATAAACAGATAATAGTGTCAGCGTTAAGTGTAAGCTTTAGATTAGCGCTTCGCGCGAGCTGAGTTCGGTCGTGCCTCTAATGCAAAACGCGAAGCGATCGCATCGCGATGCAAGGCGCGGAGGAGCTTAAGAGCGAGCGGTAAGCACTCGCTCTGAAGCTCCGGAGCAGGCAAGTCACATGTGGCCGAAGACCGCGTGTGGCGCGCTAGTTACTTCTTTTAGTATGGGCGCTATCTGAGTCTGATGACGTTATATTACAGTCGCTACTTGTAGTACTTTTACTCGAACTCCTATGTCTATGGTCTTTCACTTTACGGCTATCTCTCTTCTTTACTATCTGCGGTCTGGTACGCTATTTTCTGAACTACTCGATGACAGTCGCTTTCGTTCTTCTCTTCTCTGTTTTGATGATTCGGTTTGGTGGTCGGCTGGCCTACGAATAGTATTCACCTTAGGACTCCGAATCTCTGCTACTTCGTGATTCCTGGGTCGCTCCCTTCTATCTTGAGATCCCCTCGGTGGTTTCGGAGTGTCCACGTAATCGTGTGGGTTTGCTACCGGAGGTGGGACTATTGAAGGTTGTGGCGCGTATACCGGTTCCCGAAGGAGAGTTATTGGTCTATGTTGTGCCATTTTCAATTGTTCAAACTCCTGCAGTATCCGTTCGTATGGCCCTGCCCCCCCCCCCCCCCCCTGGAATGGCATCTTCTTCTCGATTCTACTCATCTTCTTTTTATTTCTTCAGTCGCTACTGTCTGTTGAGTTCCCATTTCCTGGGTTACTGGTTATGGGGTCTCTTTGTTTTACTCGTCTGATAAATTGAATACTGTCGTTCTGCTTTATCCCCTGCTGTGGCATTTGGCTTTGTGATGCTCCTGTCGGACTGTCACTTCTTGCTAGGGGTTGTCCCATCTGATTAGTTCCCGGACCGTCCCCGATGTTAGTCGCTTGTGCCGTTGCAGGAGGTCTTGTGACCGACAGCGCTGCGGTGGTTGGCATCGAAGTAGGTAACGTTGGTTCCGAAGTCGTTGACGCTAATGTAATCGATTATGTTGGTCTTGGAATTATTGGTACCGCGGGAGTCCTCGTGCTGGAATCCAGTGACGGATGATTCCCTGTATATTGGAATTGTGGCTCTGGCATCCTCCATTGGTAGCCCATTGGTATCATCTTCATTAATTCCGGAGTATATGCCAAATGTGTATGACTGCTCACCGTTAAAAGTTGCGGTGGGAACCCTGTTTGCAGTCTTGGTCGTGTGTTTGCAGACACCATCTGCATCGCGAAACTATCCGTTGGTCCAATTGTACAGACTGGTGTCGTCGTAGTGAGAGTGGTGGTCGTTTTGCTTATTATTTCTAGCGTAACTACTGGTGCATCGGTCGCTTGTTGTTGTGTCGTAACTTCTTGAATCTGCGCTGTGATTTCCTGTCCCTCTTCTTGGCTGTACTCCGTTTCTGTGCTTTGCAACTCTACTTCTTTGGTTGCTTTCTTAGGCTTCCTACCTCTTTTCTTCTTCTCAGGTATCTGTTCAAACGATTCCTCTCGCATTATGGCCGCCGATGTTGCCGGTACTTGATCCCATGGTCTCTCGTCCCATACTGGATACTGCTGCACCTGGTTTCACTGCCCTTATGCTTGCCCGCAGGAGTCTGTCTCTGAGTTGGACTGTTGTCCCAGATATGCTAAGTCCCATCTGATCTAACATTATTATCAGTTCGCTCGGGTCCATCCCATTTATTCTAGTTGATACTGGATTCACTGGAGTATGCGCGGATCCTTCTTTGCTGCTTGTCTTGTGTTCATTTTGTGCTTTTCCTCGTTCACAAAGCGAAGAAAACAAAAACAGCGGTTTGGTCGCTAGTTACACTCTACGGTTACTGAAATATTCGCTAAGTTGGGAGGGCCCACCCAAGTCCTTGGAATATTCGCAAAAACGGGGATTTAACCTGCGGTACCCGGTGCACGTGAATGGAGAGGTCGCTAATAAGGGAAGCCGTTTCAATTCTTTTCAACGGGATCATTTTTCTGCTTAACTACTGTATCTCACGGTTTTAATTTTTATAGAAGGATTTTATAATACTAATGTATATATATATATATATATATATATATATATATATATATATATATATATATATATATATATTCTTTTTTTATGTTACTCTGGAGATTACCGTATGTTTACTTTTGCTAAAGGGACAAAAGGAGATAAAACAAACAAAATGGCTTCTTTTCTTGAGGTCTTCTTTATCGGTTTCTTTAGCTGAAAATTCCCACTCGAAATTTGTTTGCTTAATTTTTGTGTAGCTGCTGAAATACCCTGACGCGAACTAATAAAGTCGCTATTCAGTCTTCAGTAATTTTTGGTATTCTCTTCTTATTAATCTATGGAGTAATAATCTGAATTTCTTCTAGGTCGCCATCAATTTTAAGCAGATAATGACTAATACAATTAAGTAAAATATAAGTATATGTAATAATTAATATTTCCTTTGACACAGTAGTTGTAACAACAACTTTAGTTGTTGTTGTATTTTTACACACAATTTTCCAGCAGTTGTTCGAAAAATATTACTCTTGACCAAAATTTGTAAATCGTTCTTACTAATTGATTTGGGGGTAGTAGCACAGCAAAATTAATATTTTGTGGAGGTATTCGCAATATAAATTTTTCCTATATGGTGGTGTGACTCCTACTCTACTATTTTAACAATTCGTGAAAGAGGTTTGAAAAATCGGGTCGTAATTCAGAATAATTACGCTCAAATAATTCGTCTTTCACTCTATTTCGTTACTCAATTTTCACTAAATCCCAAAAACCAAAATTTTCTGAATTTGTCTCCTATTTTTCAACACCTTCTTTATTTCTCGCTATTCTACTCAGTGCGCCGTTGCAGTCTTCCGCTTATACTAGAATTTCGCTATATTCTGTGGATATCGCTAGACTCTTTCTCAAAATAACCGAAGAAAAATTTTCAATATTCAAAAAAAATTCCTAGGAAAGGTCCCAATTGAAACGAAAAATTCCTTTATGACACACCCATAAACTGTGAAAAACCCTCAAATCAAGAAACGCTCAAAAGAAATTTGGAAAATTTTCCAAAATACACCAAACAATTCTCGGAAATTCTCAAATCGACAACTTCTAAAAAAAAAACAAGTAGCTTCTTGAAAAATCTTCAAATCCTCGAAAAATCCTCAAAAAAACTTCCGGAAAATGTTCAAAAATTATCCAAGAAAAATTCTCAGAATAAAAAAAAATTTTTTAGAAAATTTTTAAAAATTATCCAAAAAATAATTTTGAAAAATTCTCAAAATTGAAAAACTTTCAAAAAAAAATTTCGGAAAATCCTCAAAATATCGATAAAAAAAATTTCGGAAAATCCTCAAAATCAATAAATCCTCAAACAAAACTTCCGGAAAATGTTCAAAAACTATCCAAGAAAAATTCTCAAAAAAGAAATTTTCCGGAAAATTTTCAAAAATTATCCAAAAAAAAATTTTGGAAGATTCTCAAAAATTAATAATTTTTGAAAATAAAAAAATTATGGAAAATCCTCATAATTAAAATTTCTCTAAAACTATTCCCGAAAAATCCACAAAAATATTCTTAAAAAATTTTAGAAAATTTTCAAATCAAAAACTTTTCAGAGTCCTATCTATAACCCATTAACCCAAGTGAAAATTTTCATAGTACTATCTATAACCCATTAACCCAAGTGGAAATTTTCTAAGTCCCTTCACAAACTTCTTAAACACATAAAAAAAAGAATTTTTCCACTTTGATTAAAATTATTAATACAACAAACAAACAAAATTTTCACTTTAAACAGCTAAACTGTCGCTTGCTTGTGTACTGTGTAAAAAAAATTTTCCGACTTTTCCCGAAATCACTATTTCGTTAAATTATTCTGTCGCTATTTTTCTTGATTTTCGTGTTTCACTAAGCCCCTGTTGGTACATCATTTGTAACATGGCATTTTGTTACGCTTGTCCTTTATAAATCTTGCTCAGCACTTTACCGAATTTTCTATTAATAATGGGCGCCAGGTAAAGCGCGGTTAGCCCTGCACGAGCCTTAACCCAGAATTTCCGTGAGGCGAAAATCAGGATAATTATTTCTACAAATTAGTGACACAAATTTATAATTTAAGTACCTAAGCTTTATTTAATTACTAATTTCACCATTGGTCGCAAATTTATAATTATCTTTTACAAATATCGGTCGCTATTCAAGATGGCTACACTAGCCCTGGTGCGCGTCTCCCGCGACGACCAGATCACCACGTTTTCCCGACCTTTTCCCTATGATCGCGTAACCCCCTTTCCTACGTTAATTTCGCTTGATTTTCGAGCTTGCCCTGCTGCGCATTGATTCGAAAGTCGGTGTCACACCAACAACGCATTTACGCAGTCGTCTTCGATCGCATGGCGACAATTTATATATATACATATATATATATATATATATATATATATATATATATATATATATATATATATATATATATACGCTACGAGAAATCGGCAGGACTTCCTGGTCGCGCAGGAGATTCGCAGACGCGCGCTAAAGGCAACCCAGAAGGGATTTCTCGGACCACGCGGGAGTTCGCGATAAAAAAGCGACCACGAGGCAGCGACCTCGAGCATTCCCAGGGCGGCGACTACAGTTAAGGGCCGGTGAGTTGGACTATAATTGTCGAGCACCCCTCGACATTTGCAAAGAGTGGGTAAATATAATTTTATACATATATACATATATATATATATATATATATATATATATATATATATATATATGTATATATGTATAAAATTATATTTACCCACTCTTTGCAAATGTCGAGGGGTGCTCGACAATTATATACGCTACGAGAAATCGGCAGGACTTCCTGGTCGCGCAGGAGATTCGCAGACGCGCGCTAAAGGCAACCCAGAAGGGATTTCTCGGACCACGCGGGAGTTCGCGATAAAAAAGCGACCACGAGGCAGCGACCTCGAGCATTCCCAGGGCGGCGACTACAGTTAAGGGCCGGTGAGTTGGACTATAATTGTCGAGCACCCCTCGACATTTGCAAAGAGTGGGTAAATATAATTTTATACATATATACATATATATATATATATATATATATATATATATATATATATATATATATATATGAGACATTCTTCGTCAAAAAAGCCACCCCTCTGTACAAAAATCAGAGGCTTAAAAAAATTCGTGTCCAGGCTTAAAATTTAGCTTAATATATCTACTTTCCATTACTGAGTGGCCTTTTTGAAAAATTAAAAATGGTGGGCTGGTGCAGCTCTAACAATACACCGATATCACCACGGAATATCAGTTAAATGTTCTTAAAACTTGCAGGGGCAAAGAAAAAATTAGTAAAAAGGTTATTTGCATGTATTTTTTCCCGCTGAACACGAATCCACCGTTAGTTTTGGTCTATGGGACCACCATTCGTCCATAACCTCAAAAAACAGTCAAAAAATGCAGTTTACGTGGCTGAGACTCGAAATAGTGGTAAAAAAATTAGGGACAAAGCTATTCGCATGTATTTTTGTCCGCTGAATACGAATCCACCGTTAGTTTTGGTCTCTGGGTCCACCTTTCGTCCATAACCTCAAAGAACAGTCAAACAATGCAGTTTTACGTAGCTGAAACTCGAAATAGTGGTAAAAAAAATAGGGACAAAGCTTATTCGCATGTATTTTTTTCCGCTGAATACGAATCCACCGTAAGTTTTGGTCTCTGGGTCCACCTTTCGTCCATAACCTCAAAGAACAGTCAAATAATGCAGTTTTACGTGGCTGAGACTCGAAATAGTGGTAGAAAAATTTGGGACAAAGCTTATTCGCATTTTTTCCCGCTGAATACGAATCCACCGTTAGTTTTGGTCTATGGGGCCACCTTTCATCCATAACCTCAAAGAACAGTCACATAATGCAGTTTTACGTGGCTGAGACTGGAAATAGTGTACAAAAAAAGCTCATCATCATTCTTCGTTGGTTTTTAACAGAGGAATACAATGCTGTTCTCGGTTTTAACCTTGACTCAAAAGCTCATTTTCAAGGTCATTTCAAGGACAACTGTTCAAAGACAAGGTCAAATTGTTTAAATCTGACACTATTTTAGCTATTATTTTGACAGGAATGTCATGTTTATGATGGTATTGCGTCCTTCTACAGGAAGCTTTGTTATTGTAAAATTTGTAATTTCATAAAAAAGGCGTTATAATCATGTTTTGAGCTTATGGAGTCCGAATCCCGTCTTTTTAGAAAATGTTTGTGTGGGCATATGTGTTTTTATTTTTGCAGTTAAATGTAGGGGCTACTTTTCGAAAAATAAATCGAACACAAATATCAATATTTAATTAAATACTACGTTCCCAATCGTATTTGTTTAATTGCACCTTTTTCGAAATAGAATGAGATGTTCTTTTCCTAGATTTAATTAGTTTGGATATAATTAGATTTTTTTTTCTCATCATAACCATCGTAATCATAAACATCGAATATATCTTACAGCATAAAATTTTGTACGTTAAAAGAAAATATGTACTCTCCTCTATCGTTTTATGCTTTCATTTTTTCAAATAATCTTCCGAGGATAGTTAAACGACATTCTTTTGTAGTGCATAACTCCTCCTTGAACTCATTGTTTCTTCAACAGTCCTTCTAAGCATAGTTGAAGGGAATTTCTTCTATTTGCGTAACTGCTTGCGTAACAGTCCTTTTCAGGATAGTTATAGCGAGCTCTTACATTAACGAACTCATTGTTTCTTCAACGGTCCTTGTAAGGATAGTTGAAGGAAATTTCTTCTCGTTGCGTAACTGCTTGCGTAACAGTCCTGTTCAGGATAGTTATAGCGAGCTCTTACATTAGCGAACTCATTGTTTCTTCAACGGTCCTTCTAAGGATAGTTGAAGGAAATTTCTTCTCGTTGCGTAACTCCTTGCGTAACAGTCCTTTTCAGGATAGTTAGCGAGCTTTTACATTAGCGAACTCATTGTTTCTTCAACGGTCCTTGTAAGGATAGTTGAAGGAAATGTCTTCTCGTTGCGTAACTGCTTGCGTAACAGTCCTTTTCAGGATAGTTATAGCGAGCTCTTACAGTCTTACAGTAGCGAACTCATTGTTTCTTTAACAGTCCTTCTAAGGATAGTTGAAGGAAATTTCTTCCAGGTGGGTACAGACTTGCGCAACAGTCCTTTTCAGGATAGTTGTCAAGCTCTCGAATCATTTGTAGTAATCAACTTTTCAACAGTCCTTCTAAGAACAGTTCAAGGGAGTTCCTTCCCGGTCTTGCGCACCAGTCCTTTTAAGGGCAGTTTTAACATCATGTCAAAAAAAATCCGTACAGATAGGTGCATCAATCCTTATAACGATGAAGGCGTACCTAATCATAAGGGTTCAAATTTAAGAACAATATCAAAAGCATTACTGTAGGAGAAGCCTAATTTACCAGTAACTGTGATGGTATGTAATGATTGTACATTAAAACGTTCATTGAATCGATCTGATAGCTGTATGGATATAGACGAATCCAATGATATCAGTAGTATGGAATGTGATGATACCTCGGCAGACCAAGGTACTGAGTGTCCAAATACTTCCTTAACTACTGAAAAAGATGCTTCATCTACCAGGTTACTTGAATTGGAAGAACTTCTGCAAGGATTAAAAGATAAATTCACAAGTTGGGAAGGTAATGGATCCCATGAAGCTCAGAATCCTCACAAGAATTACGATCAGCAAGTGGTATTCTGGCCGATGTTACAGCAAGAGCTGGTAAAACTATACCAAATGCTACAATTACATTAATTAATGATTTCTATAATGACGATACTGTTGGTAGAATGATGCCAGAAGTCAAAGACACGTGTTCAGTTAAAGTTGATGGTGAGCGTATTAAAGTGCAAAAACGGTTATTGTTAATGGATCTCAAAGAACTGCATACATTATTCAAAAAGACTTACTCAGATCATCCAGTTAGTTTCAGTGTTTTTGCAAAACTCCGACCGCAATATTGTATTTTGGCTGGAGCAAGAGGAACTCACTCAGTATGTGTATGTACGATTCATCAGAACTGTAAATTGATGCTTGATGCAATTAAAATTAACAGCTTAACAAAAGAAACTGAAAGTCCAATTCGTGATTATCATGATTGTTTGAAATCAATTGTGTGCGAGACACTTACGCCCGATTGCTACCTAGATCAATGTCATAAATGTCCAGATATTTCATTTTTTCCACGACATTACTTGAAATTTTAAATAGTGCCTTTATCGATCAGGTACAATATAGTGTATGGACAGCAACTGATAGGTCGACTTTGAAAACAGTTACGAGTGAAGTTTCTGACTTTGTAAATGAATTTTGTGACAAGCTACAGACTCTTAAACCGCATTCATTCATAGCGAAACAGCAGTCTCAATTTTTATTTCGTCAACAAAACAGAATTTAAATAAAGGAGAAGTACTTGTTATGTTCGATTTTTCTGAGAATTATTCATATGTAGTTCAAGATGCTTCGCAAGCATTTCACTTCAACAATCAGCAATGTACAGTATTCCCAATTATCTATTATTATAAAGAAAACTCTAAATTAAAACATAAAAGTTCCATCTTCCTCTCAGATAGTTTAAAACACGATACTTCTGCCGTCTTTAAAATTCAGAAGCAATTGATTCCAGAAATAAAAAAAAACTATTAAAAATGTTAAAAAATAGATAGACGTCACAGATGGTACAAAGCAACATTTCAAAAACCGATTCCAGATCGCTAATCTCATCAACCATAAAGAAGATTTTGGAATCGAAGCGGAATGGCACTATTGCGTAACAGCACACGGTAAAAGTGGATATGATGGTTTAGGAGCTATATTTAAAAGAGAGGCTTACCGAGCAAGTCTTCTAGCTAAACCATCTAAAGCGATTTTGACTCCAGAAGCCCTTTTTCATTGGGCAAGCAAACATTTCGAAAACATACAAATTTTTATTTATAAGGTAGACCATGATAAATCAACACGACACTTGAATAAAAGATTCTCAACGGCATTAGCAGTACCCGAAATTTTAAAAAACCACTCGTTTACTATTCAACAACCAAAAACGGTAGTTATTAAACGATTTTCTAATGCTACCAAAGGAGTAGAATTTTATGCAGAAAATGCTTAGTATTTGATCCTTCAAGACAAAAAAAATGATATTTTAAGAACCATTACCAAAATATAGCAAAATACGAAAAATCTAATAATATTCAAAAATCTTCTAAGAAAAGAAAAACTCTTTTAAATCCGAAATAATCTTAATGAAGATACCGCTAACAATGCATTAGCACGTACCTTCTCTGAAATTGTTTATCGTTCCAATATGCATAATATAATGTTTGAAATATTGAATCTGTATGTTTTACTCCACAATAAGTAAGATTTACTCAACTAAACAATAAAACACACATTCATGTGGAGATTTTATAAACACACGATTTTCAAACTCTATAACCTCAAAACATGATTATAACGCGATTTTTTATGAAATTGTAAATTTTACTATTACAAAGCTTCTTGTAGAAGGACGCAATATCATCATAAACATTACATTCCTGTCAAAATAATAGCTAAAATAGTGTCAAATTTAAACAATTTGACCTTGTCTTTGAACAGTTGTCCTTGAAATGACCTTGAAAATGAGCTTTTGAGTCAAGGTTAAAACCGAGAACAGCATTGTATTCCTCTGTTAAAAACCAACGAAGAATGATGATGAGCTTTTTTTGTACACTATTTCCAGTCTCAGCCACGTAAGTGTCAATACGATTAACGATGAGAATACGAAAAACGATGAACGATGTATATAAGTTTTATGATGCGAATACGACGAACGATGTGAATCCGATAAACGATGTGAATACGATGAACAATGAGAGAGCCAAAAGGAACGATATGGCTGTAACGAGCGATCCATCTGGATCAAGTAAAATATCTCCTCGTATAAAAATCATTGAAAAGAGTTTTTATTCTTTGAAAGATAAGACGAATTTTCAAGCACTATAGATTTCTTTTAACATTTTTTTTAAGTCTGCCCAAATATAGGATGAGTTAACGATGAGCAATGACAGAAAAGACATATAACATATAACGAGCCTGTTAATAAGGTGTTTATTTTTCAGGTGAAACTGAGGGCATAGACTTAGCCAATTTTGGCAAGCATTTTAGAAATTACTAATAACACTAAAACGACAGCTGCACATTTTTTTTAAATGAGACAAATTATAAAGTCTTACTATGAGAACTATGGGGTAGAAGGAGAAGCAGATAATGAGTTGTCGAAAAATAATAAAAGTACGAAAATGAGTTAACTTGTAAAATTAGCGATGAACTTAAGAGGCTTAGTTCTTTTATATAGACAATATTTCTAAATAAATAGATTGTATTTCAAAATATATTAAACAAAATAATTAAAATTGAGTTGATAAAAAAAGATTGATGAACAGAACGGGATTACAACAGCACTTAGTTAATTACAAATTAACAGCTCAATCTAATTTATATATTTACTAGATTATTTTATATCGGAACTCAGAAAGAAAGTTTTATTATATGTTATTGATTCTAATACAACGTGGAATTTGAATTTGAATGTTGAGAATAAGGAAAAACATAAGTTTAAATTTCGAGATATTTTAAGTAATTACTTAATGAATTATCATTTCAAAGTTGTTCTGTTCTTGTGATAACAGATCCAGTCTGATTATAAAATAAAATTGAAGAATTCTAACGATCTAAAACAAATTTGACTATTAAAAAAAAATTACAACAATTATATAGTATTCAGAATAATCTTAGTAAAGAGAGAGCTTCAGAATTTTGGAATAGATTTGAAGGATTAGTGAGAAATTACGAGATTTTGTTTGATACTAACCAATTGAGTGACGATGAAACACGTAACGCCTCTTATAATGTTATTAGGACCGCAGTTCCTCAGGTGCAATAAATTGTTTTTTTTAATTCAAAAACAGGACGGATAAAGCTACGAAATCACAAGAACGACGAGTTTAGGCACACGTCATGAAATGGTTAACGATCAGACACAAATTAATAACAGGTGCTATATTACGACGAATGTTGACAATGCAAATCGATACGGCATCTAGAGATTTTCTCAAAAAGGCAAATATAATAATATCTGATTTCTTAAACGAAAAGAAAAAAAACGATGATTTTAATAGAGCCAACGGTACTAAACGACTAAACTTCAATACGAGGGTAGTTCAATAAGTCTTTAGAATAAAGTATAAAAACAATTTTTTTTGGGTAAATTTTTTTTTATTTTTCAACATAATCTCCTTGGAGCTCTATACACTTGGTCAATCGCTTTTTAAGTTTTTTTAATCCTTCAGAAAAGTGCGTTTTCGGAAGTTCCTCAAAATAAGCACTTACAGAGGCAATGACGTCTTCGTTGTCCGTAAATCTCTGTCCAACGAGCCATTTTTTCAAGTTTGGAAATAAGAAAAAGTCACTGGGGGCTAAATCTGGTGAATACGGTGGGTGTTCGACCAATTCGAATTTAAGTTCTTCAATTTTAGCCATTGAAACGAAGCATGTGTGAACTCGGGCGTTGTCGTGATGAAAGAGAATTTTTTTTCTCGCCAAATGTGGTCGTTTTTTTTTAATTTCTTCTTTCAGCTGCTCTAATAATGATGTATAATACTCACCAGTAATTGTTTTACCCTTTTCCAAGTAGTCAATAAGTATAATTCCACGTGCATCCCAAAAAACTGTAGCCATAACCTTACCAGCTGACTTTACGGTCTTTGCCTTCTTTGGAGCTGGTTCGCCTGTGGAAATCCACTGTTTGGATTGTTCCTTTGTCTCAGGAGTGTAGTGGTATATCCCTGTTTCATCCACAGTCACAAATCGACGAAAAAATTCCTCAGGATTCCGACTTATGCGCGCCAAAAGAGCCTCAGAGGCGACCACTCTATTGCGTTTATTCTCAGCTGAGAGCAAACGCGGCACCCATCTTGCCGATAGCTTTTTCATGCCTAATTTTTCATGTAGAATTGAAACAACTGCACCTATAGATATCCTTGTGGCCTCAGCTAACTCATGCACTTTTAATCTTCTATCCTTCAACACCATATCGTGGATTTTATTGATGATTTCGGGAGTAGTTGCTTCTACGGGCCTTCCTGAACGTGGTTCGTCACTTATTGATGTACGACCACGCTAAAATTCATTTACCCAGTTATAAACCGTTGCTAAGGCAGGGGCAGATGTACCATGAACTGAGTCCAATTAATTTTTTATCTCATATGGAGTTAAACCCTTTAAATGAAAATGTTTAATTACCGCTCTGAACTCGTTTTTTTCCATTTTTCTTAACAACCAATTTTTTTTTTTTCAATTGGTTATAAAAACACGTAAACTCAGAAGATGTGGACTGTGACTGCACCATATATTTAGTCGGGAGTGGTGCTGACTGAAAACAGATGATTTGGAGCGATTCGCGCGCCATCTGTTGGTCATTCTAAAGACTTATTGAACTACCCTCGTAATAATATAGATTTAAAAAAAGGCGCAAATCAAAGAAGCAGATAATATAAATGAACATATTCTCATTTAAAAGGTAATGATAAAGACCCTAAGAAAATAAAAGGTGAGAGTTTTTCTTTTTTCTTTTAATGCTTATAATAATTTCATATCTATGCCGGATATAAAAAAACGAATTGTAATATTGCGAGAATGAAGATAGATAACGATGTGAACGAAACTAAACTGTTTGCTAAATTGTTTGATGATTCGAGAGCAACAGAACATTTATCTAATTCAAAGTTAATTTTTAAAACATTTGATGAGCATAATTACAGTATATTATGATGTGTAAATAATGATACTCCTGATGATTTTAAAAATGGAGGGAGCAGGAAGTATACATGTATAACATAATAATTAAACGATTGAATTATATTATGTTATTTGTGCTAAAATTTTGTCTGAAAATTTATTGAATGTGAGAAATTTTATTTATCTTCAGTATATGTTTGGATAACAAATTGTAACCATTTTTTATTTAGTTAATTGCATATTACCCACTAATATAAAGAATGTTATGAAAACCCGAGATATATGACGCGAAATGTAACAATGTACCTGGCACAAAATAATATGAATCCAAAAATAGCGATTCTGAAATGATTTCAGAAAAATTATTGAATACAGTAGAAAAAGAACGTAAAAATTGAAAGTCAGAGAGCAAAGATAAATTTATAAATAAAGATTTGACAGAGTAATATATAACGATATGCAGAGAAAATGACTGTTTACGAAAAATTCAAATTTTTGATAGGACAATTTAAGATATATCGTTTAATGATGGGAACGAATTGCTGAACTTATAATAGTCAGTAAAAGAAACGCCCTGAATTGATTTGACTGAATACCCCTTTTTTGGGTATGGCAATCACTGTTAGTTGAAAGTTATGCAGGTTTAATTTCTTTTCTCTATTTATTATCTTTACGTTAACGTTACACTGTTTTATGAATTTAATTAATTTACGCTATTTTGACTTCGTTGTATTTTGAATGAATTTGAATTATTTTAAGTTGTTTGTAAATTAATTGATAAAGGCGAGGTAAAACGATCAAGGAAATAGTTGAATTACGGGAAAAAGCCTTGCGGCACAAAAAACCCAGATTTTATTTACACTATACAAAATGAAAAATGAAGATTGAAATGTTGCACAAATATAATTTACAACGAACGACCGACACGCACAAGTCGAACCGGCGAGAATTCGCACGTGGCCGAAATGGCCGTTAACAAAAGAAACAGACAACAATCGCGAGGTTTCTTGTCTCTTTGATCGCAATTTACATTAATAACGCAGTGCACACCGTATCGATAATCACCGTCCGTAGACGGGAGAGTGATTCTCGTTAGAATCGATTGATCAGCTTTACATTAATAACGCAGTGCACACCGTATCGATAATCACCGTCCGTAGACGGGAGAGTGATTCTCGTTAGAATCGATTGATCAGCCTACGAGGCGAAATTCGCGCGTTAGCGAAGGATTTGGATTTCGAAAAACCCGAAGGTCGCGAGGGAGCTCCGCACGCTGATAGGTGTCGTCGATGACTGATTGCTCGCGCCGACAGGCACTCGTAGTCCGAAAGATGGCGGTCGGCCCGACGATTAGGGCTAGTGTCCACGCATATATACGTATACATATTGGCGCGCGCAGGCGCAAAATTCAAAATTCATTTAATTTAGAATTAATGGTAGGACGTAAGGTGTTACGACATAACATACTCCCGGCCGAAGCTGCGGGAAATATTGTTTCCAACAACAGAAGTCGCAGAGTTCACTATACCTATAATAAATAAAATAAATAAATGAATCAATGACGCTTAACTAAAGCTACCGAACAAATTAACGTCAATTAATTGAAACAAAAGAATCTTTGGTATACTTGATAGCGGACGACTATACAAGTGAAGTCAGTTTCCGTTGGAGTGACTGCTTCGTCGATCATCACCGCAATATGATTAGAATAATGATAATTTAAATAAGCTATGAATCTCGAATGGACTAGAACGAGCTAGTTTACAATTTAACGATTACAAAGGTTGATTAATTAGTTGGTAATGCGCATAAACGCGTAATATTGCGTTTGTATACGCCGCTAGCAGTCTTAACTGACGCAACTCTGGCGATGCCGTCGCTGCCAGGGAAAACCTCGATGATTACGCCGAGTGGCCATCGTGAACATCCCAGATTATCCTCCATCAGGATGACAACGGCGCCAATCTTGAGTTCTGCTGACGACGTGTGCCACTTTTGGCGGGTTTGCAGCTCATTTAAGTATTCCTTGTGCCACTTGTTCCAGAAATCCTGTCTGGCCTTAGTGATGAATTTATATGTCGACAGACGATTGGTTGGCACTGTAACAAGAAATTTCTCTGGTAAAAAATTTAAAGGTCTACCAATGAGCAAATGAGCGGGGGTAATAGCGAAGGGGTCATTGGGATCAGCTGACAGAGTGCATAAAGGTCGCGAATTTAAGATTGCTTCGATTTCGATCAACAAAGTGTTGATCTGTTCATAAGTGAGCGTTTGATCTTTCAAAATGCGCTTTAGATGGTGTTTAAAGCTCTTTACAGCTGCTTCCCAAAGACCTCCAAAATGCGGGGATAATGGCGGATTGAAGTGCCATTCTATGCGTTTGGTTAAAGCGTAAGCTTCTATCGAGTTTTGAAATTCTGAGGTCTCATGCAATTTATAAATTTCGCCGAGCTCCTTATTAGCCCCAACGAAGTTGGTCCCATTATCGGAATAAACATGTTCAGGGATCCCCCTCCTACTGATGAACCTACGAAAAGCTGCGAGAAAGCCTTCAGTTGAAAGGTCAGTCGCCATTCAATGTGGACTGCTTTAGAAACCATACAGATGAAAACGCATCCATACGTCTTGATAACACTCCTGTTTCGATCCTTCTTTTCTTTGATCAGAATAGGACCGAAGAAGTCAACACCTGTGCGACTGAACGCAGGAGCCTCGTTTACCCGACTTCCAGGAAGATCAGCCATCTGAGCGTGCATGGTCTTAGGCCGTTGACGAATGCATTCTACGCAACGACGAACGATTCTCCTAACCTGATTTTTACCATTGAGAACCCAGAAGCGCTCACGAACGGCATAAAGTATTGACTGGATACCTGCGTGAAGATTCGCTTCGTGGATTTCCCGAATGATGATGTCGGTTATTGGATGTCGACTAGGCAACAATAGGGGATGCTTCTGATTGTAAATCAAATCGGATTTCTTTAGACGACCGCCTACACGAATAAGGTGATGTTCATCAAGGAAAGGATTTACTTCGTCTAACCTAGTCGCTTTACGATAGGAAACTGTGATTTCGCCAGGAGTAGCATCTCGAGTCGTAGCGAGAAACTTTATCTCCGTGGAGAATCTTTCGCGTTGTATCATTGCTAATATTTGACGTTCAGCGACGACGACCTCCGAACACGACAAAGGACGTACTTGCGCAGCGATTTTGCGAAGTCGAATTTCTACGTTTGAGATCTCGGAGAATACCCATGAAGGTTTTACCCTGGAATTTGAAGCTTTCCAACGCAATATAAATGCGATTACTCTAGAAAAGCGATTGAAAGAGGAAAAACGAGAATAAAGAGAAGAGCAATCGTCAATAGAAATTAAACACTTGCCCTTTTTTAAACCAGGTATTTCGGTCAATGATGCCTCACGGAGCCGAGGCCATTCTCTTTCTGGGAGAGCCAACCATGCAGGACCTGATGTCCAGAGAGAATTTTTGATGAAATCTGCAGGTAACTGTCCTCGAGACAAGGAATCTGCTGGATTATCCTCCGACCGAACGTGTTTCCACTGAACTTGATCGCCTAAAGTTTGAATTTCGGCGACTCTCCTAGCTTCGAATTTGTTATCTCGGAACGGGAGACGAACAACGTACCGCCCAGATGAATCCCGTCGAGTGTGATCAACATAGTGTTGTTCACATGCTACCTCATCACGAGATTTCAAAGGCTCATGATCAAAATCATCGATTGCCCAAAAACGCTCAAGTAGTCGATCGAGCTTGACGATGTTGCACGAGGACTTTGAAGATGCAACGAGAACGTCGGATCCTCCTGCGATTATCCAACCTACAGTGGTATTTTGAAGAACGAGGTGAGATTCTCCGCTTTGGAGCTTGATTTGACCTACACATAATACCGATAAGACCGTGCGAGATGCTAACAATACGTCTACAGATTTGGGCAGATGAAATTGGGGATCAGCTAATTGCAAATTTTTGGGAATGTTAAAGAGCTGTCGAGGAAATGCTTCAGTAGGCACAAAATTAGCAATATTAGGTACAATTAGAAAAATTAGTTCATGTTTTGAATCGTTATAAGTTGACAAGAAAGAAGCTCTAATGTAATAATTTGAAACAGTGCATAAACCGTCAACTGCTCCGATATTAACAGCACAAGCTTGTTTTGATAAATTTAATGAATTAGCGAATTTTTCAGTGATCAGATTGACTGTAGAACAAGAGTCTAAAAGTGCCCGTGCCATGAAACGACGTCCTCGACCATTTTGAAATTTGACTACAGCAGTAGTCATCAACTGGGAGTCGGAAAGATATGCAACTGACGCATAAGAATGGCCGGCTAGTCAAGTGTGAGCCTGCGTGTATGATTTCGTCTCCTTGACACTCTGAGAAGCGCCATTTTGATTTTGCAATTGATCATCGGCAGCTTTGGCTTTCTTCTCTGAATGTAAAGAGGTGTGGTGATCACGATTACACTTCTTACACCGATTGGTGTTCTTACATGGGAGTGGATGCGAAGACAAACAATTACGACAAAGCTTGTTGGTTTTGACGAAGTCCCAACGCTCCTGAATCTTCAAATTATTGAAATCAGGACATTTGTAAAGGTAATGCTCTTGGTTGCATTTGCGACAAGACAACTTGGAACACTTCGACGTATTTGAAGGGTTAGACGTAGTTGTAACTAGAGAACGCGTCTCAGACCTCGCGACCTTGACCTGAGATTGTTTATCAAATTTCTCGCCCGTTCGTTTACGGGCATTATTGCGATTGATCGATGAAGTTCGTTCCAACGATCGCAATTTGAATACTGTGGATTGAATGAATTTGAAGAATTCGTCTAAAGACGGGAGCTTATCACCCTCTAATTTGTCCTGCCACCTAGATAAAACACCTTGGAGAATACATCTTTCTAAGATCCTAATAACTATATCCTCATTAACTTTGACCTGGACTTGCTCCAACATGTTAAGATGTTGACGTGCCTTATCGACTAGATCAGAAAGATCCTTGGGAATTGCCTTCGACAGTACTGGAAGATCGAGTAGAGCGTCTAGATGCTCTGTAACAATGAGACGCCTTTGATCGTAGGCATCACAGAGCGCCTTCCAGGCTTTAGGGTAATTCGCATCACTAGCATGAAATTCCGCAAGTTTCCCTAACGCCGACCCCGACAAAGCGCTTTCTAGTTGGGTGTACTTGACGAAGCCACTAATGTTCGCGCGAGAATGCACAAGCGCAACGAACTTGTTTTTAAAGGGAAGCCATTCGTCGTGATTACCATTGAAAACAGGGAGCTTGATTGTTGGTAATTTGGGTAGGTCGACTCGTTCAGTGATCGTAAGGTTACTACTGTATAGTGTTGAATTAGCAATTGGTTCTGGTGATTTCATTAGTTTAGTCACTGTAGCAGCAACGTCATAGTACGTCGTCTCTAGAGACTGAAAATCGTCAAGTCGAGGGTGGTCAGTTTGTATAGAAATCAATTCGTCATGGTATTTGACGTAGGCTTGATAAAGTGCTGTCAAACTAGTCAAACGCAAATCGGCATTAATGGGATCTGGATTTGGACCCTCTAGGTATACCTTGAGCACTTGGGTGTGTTTCTCAAAAGTCTTTATTTTTTGTACAATAAACTCGACGCGCTTGGTTTGATTTTCGGTTAAACCCATTTTGAAATGCTTCGTTGAGTAAATTACACAGCGATAAAATAATGAAAGCTAACCTTAACTGTTAATAATAAATTCCAACGAGCGAGTTTACTGTAATGATAAAATTGGAGATTTATGATTAACCGTAATTTTAATTTATTACAAACTAAAGTCTGAATTGAACAAGAATGCAACTTCTAAAGGAGAAGAAAGAACAAACATAAAATAACAAATCAAAAGTATATTTCAACGCGTGCGCGAATTGTCACTTCGCAAATAGAATAAAATCAAACCCAAATGCCAAAAACAGCGAGTCCAGCGGTACACGAGATAAAGGCGTGCGCTTGTACGGCCGCAGAATCGGCAAACGAGTGTCAAATGTCGCCGGCGCGAGCGTTGCGTTCTGCTCGATTGCACTTAAATAAATGTGCGCAATTTTATTTTAATATATAAAAAAAATAAACACTATTTACATTTGTAAAAACAGAAAAGCAGAATGACGTTTGATACAGAACGCACAGCACGCGATGTGAGAGCAAGCGAGAAAGAAGAGACTAAAAATGCCTTGCTCTATAAACAAAAACTTAGCTTCGATTAGTAAATGCAGCCGTCGCACGCCGCTCTCGTTCTTGGAAGCGCGTCGCACGATGAGGCGATTTGCACCAGCGACACCGGCGTGGAAGTCCGGATGTCGAGTCGGTAGATTCACCTTGATTGACCCAGCGTTTAGCACCGCCACGCAGCTTCTCTCGTTCTGCCGCTGCTGTTGAACTCTTGACGCTCGACCTAATATGTCACTAAACTATCGCAAGGACTAAAGTCTCTAAGCGCACGCGAATTCATTCTGGATATTCACGCACTATAGTCTTTGATGCGTGTTCGAAATTAGCTTGAGAAGTCGAGCACTGCTGTTTAGTTCTTGGAAGCGCGCACGAGTATGATGGAACGTCGCACGCCGCTCTCGTTCTTGGAAGCGTGTCGCGCGAGTCACGACCTGTGCGCGCGAGACGTTGGTATGATGCGAGGTGCAAGCAACTCAGACCTCACAGGAGGCACCATGAATTGATTTGACTGAATACCCCTTTTTGGGGTATGGCAATCACTGTTAGTTGAAAGTTATGCAGGTTTAATTTCTTTTCTCTATTTATTATCTTTACGTTAACGTTACACTGTTTTATGAATTTAATTAATTTACGCTATTTTGACTTCATTGTATTTTGAATGAATTTGAATTATTTTAAGTTGTTTGTAAATTAATTGATAAAGGCGAGGTAAAACGATCAAGGAAATAGTTGAATTACGGGAAAAAGCCTTGCGGCACAAAAAACCCAGATTTTATTTACACTATACAAAATGAAAAATGAAGATTGAAATGTTGCACAAATATAATTTACAACGAACGACCGACACGCACAAGTCGAACCGGCGAGAATTCGCACGTGGCCGAAATGGCCGTTAACAAAAGAAACAGACAACAATCGCGAGGTTTCTTGTCTCTTTGATCGCAATTTACATTAATAACGCAGTGCACACCGTATCGATAATCACCGTCCGTAGACGGGAGAGTGATTCTCGTTAGAATCGATTGATCAGCTTTACATTAATAACGCAGTGCACACCGTATCGATAATCACCGTCCGTAGACGGGAGAGTGATTCTCGTTAGAATCGATTGATCAGCCTACGAGGCGAAATTCGCGCGTTAGCGAAGGATTTGGATTTCGAAAAACCCGAAGGTCGCGAGGGAGCTCCGCACGCTGATAGGTGTCGTCGATGACTGATTGCTCGCGCCGTCAGGCACTCGTAGTCCGAAAGATGGCGGTCGGCCCGACGATTAGGGCTAGTGTCCACGCATATATACGTATACATATTGGCGCGCGCAGGCGCAAAATTCAAAATTCATTTAGGACGTAAGGTGTTACGACATAACACGCCCTTTAACGATGAATATAGTAAGCTTGTTAAAAATAAGAATTTGATGCTCCGGCATGTAAGATTGGTTGACTCGTGTATTTCATAACTAAATGCTTTACAAAAACTATTTTCTGAAAATAAAAAGTTACAAAACGCCATTTTTAATAATTCAATTTTAGATTGCGAAGTTTGCATGCAATGCTTTCTAAAATGTATATATTGACATTTAATATAACGAGAAAACGAACAACTGAGCTGTTGCAGATATTACATTCCGACACGACGGGTATTTTTACTCTTCCTACGCGTCCACAGGGCTATAAGATTATTCAAGGATAGCAATAGCTTGTCTTATGAAACATAAAAGAGAAACATTATTTTTGTTTTGAAGCATTTGTTAAAAGCGCGAGAAATTTATTAAACTACAAAAAATAATGGCATATCTAAACGTTTTAATCAAACTATACAGAAAATGATGATATCTTATATGTACGATTCAAAACATCCAGAAAACGTGAAGACTTTTTAGCTTTAGGAGCGGCAGTGTATGAATATAATAAATCGCCGCATAAATCTAAAGAAATAGTCGCGCCAACGCAAAATTTGCACCTAATCATAGCTTTTTTATAAACTAGATAAAAATATTTGGCTTTACAGCTTATATAAAAGTATATAGAAGAAATGAGACTTAAATTTCGTTACGAAGGACATCGAGTAATATTAGTAGGTTATAAACGAACGGGTTATATATTTGTAAAGTCTGAAGAAGGAAAATATTACGCGAGTCGAGAAGTTAGATTTAACCGAAAAAGAACGAGGAGTTTACGAGGATAAATACAGTAAAATAGTGTTAAAGATTAGGTCACTGTTTTTGATAAGATAGATAAAGATAATTTATTTATTGTTTTTGAACAAGAAAAAGAGAAAAAAATATGATGAGGAGCAAGTAGAAGTTTCAAAAACGGAGGGAGAAAATAAAAGAAAGAGAGGTAACCATAGCAAACGTGTTAAGTCAGAAACGAAAAAAAAGTGTCATTTTATCAAAAATAATATAGCTTTTCTGCTATAAAACTTATTAGTGATACGAGATTCTCAGATACATCTCAAACTTCTGAAAATCGCAATAAATTTGTATTCTCTAACAAATTATGCAATAAAATAATAATGTGACAGATAAAGTGAAAGATGAGATATATCACGTTCTTTTAGCTAGAATAAATAAAGATACAGTGTAATATAAATAAGCATAATGCAAAAGGTTCATAAAAGTAAATGGCAAAAAGCTATAATTGACAAATTGTATTATATGATTGAAAAGGATGTATGGAAAATAGTTGAAAGGTTTACTGTATCAAAAGACAGAAAGAAGTCGAATATTGTAATTCTAGATTGGGTTTGAAACGAAAAATTTGAGAAGGATTGCAAAACAAAATATAAGACAAAACTTGTAATACGCGGTTTTAAAGACTCAAATATCTATGATTTACGGGAAATGTATGCACCAGTATCTATTATTAACAAATATGAGTTAAATATTTAGCATCTTGACGTAAAGACGAATGCACACATCATTTGAATAAAATACGACAGGCAAAAGTATGTCAATTAAAGCGGATATTACATTATGGCTTCTACATAAGCCCAAAAGGATGGTATGAATGATTTGTGGAAGTAGCATCAAAACTCGGATTAACTTCTAAAGACATTGAACCCAGCTTATTTATTTGGTGATGTATTTTTCTTTTAATATTAGAATCATATGTTAATAACACGTTCATAGCAAGTAATAGTTTAACTAAATTAAATGATGAAAAAGAAAAGTTACTAAACTAAACCAGAAACTATTTAGAAATAACGATACAAATAGATAAGCAAAAACATAGTATAATATTAAATGAAAAAATTTATATAGAACTATTTGATTTTAATGAAGTGTACCAATAACGAATGCCTATGGTTACCATTCAAGCGCAAAAATAAATAGAAAATTAAGAAAAGGTGCATACGATTGTGAATATATAACTGAGAATCTGTAACATATATTTCATATGCTGCAAATGTCTTGAGCAGATATCTATTACATATCCCATTGGAGTCGATTAGACGATGGTTAAACGAGTTTTCAGGTATCATAAAGGAACGAAATATAGTAGTCTAAAATTTGTAGCGATGTGATTTGCAAGCTTTTTCTGATGCAAGTTTTGCAAACTGCAAAGGGTCAATAACGACGTAGGGTTTTGTAGTATAATTAATCGGAGATTCTATAGTATGGAAAACGCATAAACAATCGTATGTAGCTTTATCAACTTGTCATGCTGAATATGTCGCAATGAGTGAAGTATGCCAAGAAATGGCTGCTCTTAATAATTCATTAAAATTAATATTAAATAAATCCTTCTGTCCAATGCTATTATGGTGTGATAATGAAGCAGCAGAAGTAAGTGCCATAACAAACGGTGGAAATAATCTAAGACATATGGTAGAAATACATTATGTTAAAGAATGTGTACAAAGATACCTAATTAAATGAACTTGTATATCATCTAAAGATTAAATTGCTGATATTTTTACAAAGCCTCTGTCATCTGAACTTCACAGAAGATTAATAAACAAAATTTTAAATGAAAATAAATTTCGGCAACTTATTCATTTTTAAAATTGTTTATAATTATGATTGAAATTTTCTTTTGCTTTTTTGATTTGTTACAGCTAAAAGATCTACATAAAAGAAAACGCAAGTCAAAATAGATAAGCGATGAAAATTATTCGAGCGAAGGTAAACAAATTGTAATATTATGAGTTCTTAGTTTTATTGTAAAATATTTGATGTGTGTATAATGTATAATTTTAAAATGTTGTAATACCTAATAATAAGAAGCGATGCTAAATATCATATGTATTGTGTGGTCGGGAGGGAGTGTTGGAATATATGTGCGCCCACACATACTTATATGAGTGTGCTTGTATATAGAGTATACAGTGTGCATAGAGACTATAGATTGTTTTAAGGTTCCCCACTATTACGCACAGAGCTAGCTGGACCAAGCCACTGTGCGACTCACTCGTTGTGTATACGACTAAGAGAAACGACGCGATTATTCTTCTTGGTGAACATATATATCTAAACGAAGTGTATCAATAAATACTTTATATTTTTTAATAAACTATATTACTTATTTTCACCAATATACAACCCACATAATCTTCCAAAAATAAAAAATAGAAAAAATTATTTATTTACAAAACATAATATTTTTTCTTCTTTACTCTTGGCAGTAAAGAATTAAAAGCGAGAAATTATTAGTTAAAAAAATACTTCTTCGCGCTATTTCTGAGTGAGCTTTCTCTTCAAGCGCGAACTGACAAGTAGAGTCCACACCTTCCAGGTCACGAAATTTGGTGAAACTTTAAATTCGATTATTAACCCCCCTGCGTAGGCGTTTTACCCGACTTTTCCGTTCCCAAATGCATATTTCTATTTTACAAGTTCGGAAATTGGATAACATCTCTTTATGTTTTCTCATAATGAGCAATTTGTCAGCTTTAAATTGCGTGGTCACTAAAAGTGTACCAATCAAAAGTTATGGCCGAAAATGTCAAGCCGAGATATCTCGTCCTCCTGGCTACGGTAAAAACTCGTTTGAACGAAATATCGCGGGATATTGTGCCAGAGGGTTAATAAGTTCTACTAGAAATAATATTTTTATACACAACAAAGCTAAATTAAAGCTCTTCTTGCCTAGTTTTATCGTGTGTTTAGGACCATTTTTTACTGTAAAAACATGCAGAGTTACATTGAGAAGAAGACGTGCTTCTTTTTACTAACATTATGCGCATTTGGGATATAATGACTTATATCTCGAGAAAACAGGCCCATTGGAAAAAACTACGGGTACTAAGCTTCATTTTAAGATACAAAAAAATACCTCCTAAAGTTTCATCAAATTTCGTGATCGGAAGGGTCTGGACTCTCCTTGTGAGTTAGCCCGTTTTTCAAGTGAAAACTGAGTTAGCCTCTTCTTCAAGTATTTTCCAAGATAATCTCTTTTCCCACTCAACCGTCAATATTATAATCTATGAGATACACCTAACGCATTGATTCTTTCCGAACGGATTAGAATTTAACCTATAAAGTATATATATGCGTTATACATAGATATACTTCAAACGTTAAATTCAAACACGTTTGGGAAGAATCAATTCGTGTTGTGTATACATTTTAAAGACTGTGCTAGATTATGATAAAAGCTAGTAAGCAATTTTATATGATAAATAAAGTGACCCCGAATAGGAAATTTGATTCTGATGCGTATTTTTTGAGATAAACAAAATTTTCGAATGTATTTATCAGCGGGTAGAGTAGGTCTGATGCATAGAGGACATGAAAGGGTACATTTCAAACGCTTTTTCTGAATCCAGATTATAACAGAATATTTTTAAAAATCGAACCAGATAATGTTTACATAAATGCTAAGGGTATGGTATGCCGTTTTTTCAAAAGAAAATTGTTTTTACAAGAATTTGTGTTCTATCGATTTCTTTATTTTAAACAATTACTCAGAATAAACGGCTTACTATGCCCTTTGAATTTGTATAAGCATTGTCTGCTTCAAATTTTAAAAGATTCGTTTGTTATTTGCAGCCGGAAAACTGTTTTGAAAATTTTTCGTGGTAAGCAATGCGTATGAGTATTGCTGAAATTAAAAAAGAACAAAGCGTCTAATTATCTTTAGTGTAAGAAAAGACTTTATAAAAAGATGATTTTTTCAAAGCTTCGTTTCAAACTACTTCTGAGAAATAACTCAATTTAAATTATTTAAGTTGTACCTCGTCATGATTTTTAAAAAATCTTACGTAAGATGGGTGGGACGGGGTCATAATAGTCTTATGAATAGGGGTGGGAGGGTGTCAAAGAATGCGGAAAATCGCCTTACGTAAGTAATGAACGGCCTCTAATTGGATTTCAATGATTAGATCCATCTGAAAGAATATCGAAAATTAAGTCGAGATGGGCATAAAATATATTTTTTCGAGCATTATCAAGAAGTCTATAGTTATAAAATAGTTGCATATATTTGTCTTATGTCAACTTTTTCAATTAATTAATTTTGCACTAATTTAAAATACTTGACAACAAAAATTGTCATAAAATTAGAGCAATTTTTTGGAACTTTTAACTTCTTGTACATCATCATATCTGTTATTTTTAGAAGACTATTGTTCGTTTTCCAGAAGAGGTTCATGACTATGTAAAAATACTAATGTAAAAAAGTATAAGTCTCTGAAATAAGTGTACAAATATGTTAAACAGTCTAAAAGAGCGTTAAAAAGTGTTAAAAAGTAATTAAAAATGTAAAAAAAGTATAATGTAAGAAAGTATTTGAATTTTGACCATTTTGACACAAAATTTTACACTTTGTAACACTCTTTTACACTTTTTACATTGTTTTACTCTTCGATACAGTTTAAAACTTTAATTTTGCAGCTTTTTAGACTCTCTTAGACTTCTTTCAACTTTTTTACATCATCTTTTATAATTTCAACAATTTCTCAATTTCTCATTTATTTTTAACTATTTTTCACAGAATCAATTTTCACCATATTATCAATATAAGGCAAAATTAAAGGTGAAAATTGAATATTTTGCAGAGATTATAGTAATTTTTGTTAACATTATGTTGGTCATTGTATTGATACCAAACTATTTTGAAAATAAAAAACTGCAATTTTTCTGTAAAGTGTAAAAATATGTAAATAAGTGTGAAAATATGTAAAAATATGCAATAAAGTGTAAGAAAATGCAAGAAAGTTTTAAAAAGTTTAAAGGTATGTAAACATAGGTCCAAATTCAGTACTTTTTAACACATTTTTATACTTTTCAACACTTTTTTACAGAAATAATTTTCACCATGATAATTTACTGTTTGTAATTCGCCTTGGAAATCTGACTTGCATATAGCATAGCACCTATGCTTTCTTGATATGGAACATTTCGCCTATCCTCACTTTTCTCCGGGCTTTCATATAGTATATAGTATTTTTAAGAGCGACAAAGGCTCCTTTTATTATATTGATTTTTTAATACTAATCTCAGTGTACACCCCATTTACTCTCCTACAGACTCCACATTCCTTCACCCGCTACACGTGTTCCGGGCTATCTATCTTAAGTGTCCTAAAGCTGCACTTTCGCACGACGCTAGTACCGCGCTTATAAGCAAAGTTAATCTTATTTTAAATTCTTGCGATTTGCCGGCTAGCGCGAGAACATTTGGTCCTTCGAGCCGGATATGCACGTATCGGTGTGCTGTGAGTACAGTGGAACGGAGTCTCGCGTGAACTTTAACTTTAAGCACAGTGCAGTCACTCTTAAAGTGATTTTAAGTGTAAAAAAAGCCGAATACGGACTCGTATTCCGCGTCGAAAGATAGTCGGTACTTCGCGGAGAAAAGTGACTATTTCTCGGGTTTTACAGCGCCTGTGCGTGAGTGCATTAAATAAAGTGCACGAACAGTTCAGTATTGCGCAAGCATGTTGAGGTCGAAATTCGGTCGAAATTTCAAAATTTGATTTCGATTCAACCTTGACCTTGTGACGTCACGATCACGCTATCGTAATGCACGTTCGAGCATGAGCCCTTGGTGCTGAAGAAGGAGAGAAAGCCTTCTCTCTCTCTCACTCTCTCGAGCGACATGCTGCGCTGCACTCTGCAGTTACCGACCGAGCGCTGCGCGTATCTACGGAGTTAGCACATGACCTATGCTTCGCTCACCGCCGCTCAACGCTGCGCGCGGAGCGCTGCCCTCAGCTGCAGTCACGCTGTTTGCCGCACGGCCGGTGGGGCGACATAACCTCGCCGTCAAAACACAGCGAGGTGCTTCCGAAGCTGCTGCCTCCCAGTGCTGTCGACCTGGACGGATAACGAAGTGAGCAATCTTCGAGCAACTGCACTCAGAGACTAAGTAGCATCTAATCTCTTTAATTATGTACATATATCGCAATGACACAGTGTACTACCACTGTTTCTGCCAGAGACATCACTTGCTTCATGCCTCTCAGACAGTGATTTTGCTGCTCATCAAGATTATGTAGCATAAGCAACACATAGCCATCGCTGCAAATGTCTTGCTTCGCTCATCTAAGAGCCATTTACTTAGCTTTTACTTTAACCTTAAGTTTATTTATTATTTAATTTAAATTTAAGGGCATACTGTGTGCAAGCAGTCACTTCCTGGAAGCACTAGAGCCTCAGCAGTAGAAGAAGCAGCAATCTTTAGCCGCAGTATCTACATTGCTGCTCTCTAACCCCTCGAGGCCAACCTGGAGCTTCGAATTTCTGCACTCTCAGGATACTGCACAGAGCTTGCTGTGTTGAGGTACTGCAACTACTGCCAACGAGCTGTCCGGACTGCTCGATCACTCGATACGCTTTTAAGACAGTCTACTTCGACCACTTAAACCAGTCGATAAACTAATCTGGGGGCTCCTGACCTGCAAATTGGTTCATCTGCGACTAAGGGCTACTATGCGGCACTGTGCTAATGCAGTAGTATGCTGCAGCTGTTTGATAGTCACACCCAGGCAGTATGTACGCTCTTGGACCTCAGGCGCATTCGCACATGGTGAACGCTTGTCCTTTGCCAAGCATAGCCACACGACAGCTTCCACAGCAGACGAGCAACACATAGCAGTTTCAATTTAGACTGCCTTATATCAGTGTCTTTAGTGTTGCACTGCATAATTATAAATTTTGTTTCTTGTTTTCATTTTTGTTATTAAATGGTGCTATTGAAGTACAACCTTTTTTTTGCAACTAAGAACATTAAGGTTATGTGCGTTGGTCTCAGTATGGTCCAACAATAATAGCAGTGACTCAGCTACCTGTCTGTGAGTCACCTTGCATAGAAGAGTCTGTCATCGCAGGTTCCTTGAGGCAGGGTGGCTTCGGCTCTTTGAGTCCAGCCTCGCTACAGCCACTACCTGTCATCGAGCCTCCAAGAACTTCTGGGGCACTCTACACTTAGCTGCAGGGCTTCGCCACCTATCTGAGAGCCACCTTTCACAGTAGAGCCTGTCATTACAAGCTCATTAGCGCAGACTGGCTTTGGCTCTATGAATCCAGCCTCGCTACAAACCGCACCTGTCATCGAGCATCTACCTTGAAAAGGCAGTTTATGCTCAGCAGTAGGGCTTCGACATCAAGCTGTAAAGGAAACATTGGAGCTCGCTTTCCTCCAATATATGGCAAGCTGCTCGATTCAGGGCATGAGTCTAACCTCAAAACGGCTGCACCCTTAAGAGGTTCTCGCTGAGGACCAGGCTGTCTAGTCGAACTCCGGGAAGCTAACCCGAGCAGCTCCTAGCTCTGCTCCTCCACCGATCAGCTTATTAAGTGTAGCAAGTAGCTTCCGCTACTCACTTATTATTTTTATTTTTTTGTTTTTAAACCTTTTATGCTGCAATCTACAGGCAGCTCTACAATATGGTTTAGCATTGCCATAGAATGCTAATGCATTTTGCTTCTTTCAGCAAACCTCTTCCTCGAGTGCTCTCCACAGGACTCGAGCTGAAATGCCCTTGCCATCTACCATCAAGGACATCGACCTTGGCAACTTTAGCCAAGCACCTGGCTCACCTGGCAGCCAGCAGGGACACTCATCGTCTGGTTATGAGGCCCACCACACCAGGAATACCGCCTAGCTACGAGGTCCTACGACATGGCACCTGCCATGCACCCTGGTCCAGCTACCAGCCGACACTCTCGTCGCTTGTTGACGAGGGGACCAGCAAGATCAACGCCACGCTGCGGATCTGCTCCTTGGCAATCTTGCCAATCGCCAGCTTCAAGGACACCGGAGGCTACGCCGGCGAACTGTGCACCCATGCTCTGTCGCTGGTCTCCCTTCACCCAGCAGAGGACTTCGACTGATCTTGAGAGTGGCACTCTCTGCACGTGGGGCGGTACTGCACAGCTCAGCCGTCAGCACCATGTCCAGCGAACTGTGCGCATAAGCGCTGTCGCTAGACTCTACTGCAATGGGCTCGAGTTGCTCTCTACAGCGACACTCGCTGCATGGAGGGCGGCAACGTTCCACTCAGCTGCCATCATCACCAGCAGGTTTGAGCTGCCTCATATGCGAGGCCGCATTCGTCACGGCGGGCGGCACCGCTCCGCTTAGCCGCTCAATTTACGCTCGAGGGGTCGAGCACCACCATCTTCGTCGCCAGTCTGTGGAACAGGCTACAACGTCGCCTGCCAAGCTGCACCTTCTACAGGTCCTCAGCCGGCAACGTACTTGCCCGCCTAGACTAGGCGGCCACCATCGCCCTGGCTGTGGTCCAGTCAGCAGCTGCTACCAAGCAGCTCCCGCGTCCGTCCTCGGCGGGCGGACCATCAGCTGACCCCAGCTACGCTGTATAATCTACGCATCTATAGAGGGACAGCGCTCTATCGTTCTTCATAAAGGCTCCAGCTACTACACGAAGAGCTCTTGATTTTTTTTAATTCACGAATTGTTTTAGAAAAACGAATTTTTTACATAAAAATGTACTCATAAATTTCTGCATTTTAGGACCGGAAACGATTTTCAGTTGTTATACTGTGTGACAATATTTTTTTTTCAATATTTATTACTCGATAACTATTATAATTGTTTTATATGCAGGTATATTCATGTACATTGTTAGGTAATAAGACGGTTTGTATTCTGAGAAAATAAATGTAAAAAAAAGCATTTTCTTATACAACGATAACTTGAGTAATACATTATATAATGCCTTGAAAATTTCAGAGAATATTTGCTAGGTGTCAGGTTATTGGCTGAATTTTTGAGCCAATTATGTTCATAATATTCTGAGATATTAGACATTATTCAATTTAAACAATACTTTTTCACCCAGCTATATCGTTGTGCTTTTTCTTATAGATATTAAGTATTATTATATATGAGATTTACTATTCTACACATCCAGCCAACTGTACGCATTATATTGCGTGAAGAAATGAAAAGAAAACTGGAAAGATAATGTTATATTAACATATTATTATTTTGTGGTTTTTTAAAAATGATTTAATAATGACATAATTTATTTTTGCAATAATGAATATTTATCTATCTATAATAGATCATAGAAAAATTATAATTTTTATACTATTTTGATGATGGAATTTGTAAACTAGTATATATTAAATACTAGTAAAATTTTTAAATTAGTGATTTAAAAAAATGATGCATTTTTGTGTCTTATGCATTTTTTGCAATAAAAGAAAAAGAACAATAATTCAATCTTTTATAGGTGTAGGTTTTATATGATTTTAAAGATAAAAATAGATTTTAGAATCAATGACACATCGCTGACTGAAGATCCTTATATAGATATATTCGATGATATTTATTGAAAAATATTAATTTTTCAGTAGGAAACAAATCCCTAAATGAAAATAGTTAGACTGGAAAATAACAATGATGGGTGGTGCTGCGCAGCTCTTCCTTATTTATATAATAATTTTAATTAAATTCTCTTTGAGAAAGCATAGTGCCAAAGCAGTTGGCAGTGTTTTTTTTAATCTATGTACTTCTTCAGTTTTTATCTTAGTAGTATATATACGCGCCGGGCGAGACGTCGTGACGTCATCACCCAGCGCGTATATGGGGGGCGTGTAAACAATTAATTAATGCGACATTAATAGTTTTTTAATTGTTTGTTTACATAAACATTCAATTAAAAAACCGTAAAAATTAAAGTAATTACCCGCCGACACATAATAATATTAATTGTACTTATTGGTAGATAAACAATAAAATGTTTTTATTGTTTACTTACGTAAACATAACGCGCATCTCAATCCACAATGTTGGAATAGCGAGACGGCTACTCTATATATAAGAGCCAGGTGCCCATCGGCGTTCCCCTCTACCTATATGCTCGATTGCTGTAGCGAGACGAGATTCTTGAGTGTAGGTGGAAGCAGCGAGAAAGATGAAGAGAGAGAGAGAGAGAGAGAGAGAGAGAGAGAGAGAGAGATCCTACTACACGCTGCCGCGAAGCTTACTCTAAATTTCAGCTTCGGATATTAATTACGGTACGAGTGTGTGAGAAAGAGAGAGAAGCTAAAACTATGTACTACTTAGTTGTTCTGTAAAAGAATGTTACGGATTAAAGCAGAATAACATTTTAACATTTTTATATTGTAAAATATGGGGGAAAAATTAAAAGGTTATGGTTGAGGTAAAATGAGTTGTTTCTTTGTTTTACAATTTTAGCTTTTATTTTATTTTTATAGTGTAAAAGTTCTTTTTATAAAGATATTTTACGTAGAAAACATAATTTCAGATAAATTTGTTGCAATTAAAGGTAGACAATAAGCAAATAATTCCATTAATACAATAATCAGTGTGTCGAGATTAAAAATTACCATTTCCATACTCGTTTTCACTCTACTTTCAATTTCGGCTTTGCGAATAGCGTACTGTTGTGCGAAAGCATTCAATACTTTGAGAAAATTTTTAGCATTCGTCTCATCTTCTTTTTTAATTTACTCTTCAAAAAATCTAGAATGTATTCGATAGCACGTTTAACAAAAGTAGTACACTCTTCAACATGTTTAAGGCGCGCACTAATACATTCACGCACCTGCGACAGTCCTTCGAGTAATAGCTAGCTGCATGGCCATGCTTGGTGAATTATCGTGCTTCTTCTTCTTTTCGCTGGGCGGTTCGAATGTAGTGGTTGCTTCCATATCCTCGTGTAGCTGCGCCTCGTGCGGCTGACCTATGTTGTTGAGCTTTGTAGGCGAACCGTCAGCGGGTGGTCTCTCGTCGAGAGCTATTGCTCTCGAGCCGTAAGCCATCGTAAAATTGAGGTTGTGATTGGGGAAGAAAATCTTACATGGCTTTCCGAAATCATGACAGAATGTATATGAGTTTTTTAAGACCTATAATTACGCGCTAAGAGTGAGATCTATTGAGTGCGTAAGTACTTGGTAGCAGCAGCAAATTAGAAAGCGTCTTCGATGCAGCTTTGCAGATTGGTGCTGTGTTCTTGTTGTTAGCCATTTTTTAAAATTGATGTATATTTTTTCGCAACTACTGTACACGAGCAGAGCGGCTGCTGGTAAGCGACTGTAGTCGATGCTTGAAACACCGTTTCTTATATCCTGCTATTCCTACCACCGCTAGTGCGAAGATTGGGTGAAAAAACGGATGTTAATTATTAAACAGCCAATCGCGAATATGAGTTTACCACCCGAAGATGGAGGAATTCCGTTGAAAAATTTTTCTCGATAAACTAATAAAGCAGAAAATTTAAATAAATTTTCTCCATACAATAAAATTTAATGTGTTAACAATTAACTGTGTTCTACGAAATACGCACACAAAAATTTAATAAATTTCTCAATTATTTAAATAATTGTTTAGTCAAAGGAGACACATATCTTAAAAATTTTATTTTAATTTTAATATTTTTTGTTTTAATAAGAAATAAGTACAGTTGTGAAACAAAACACATAAAAAAGTTATCGTTAAAAAATGTCGGGTATTCTTTATTTAAATAAAAGTACACGTCTTAAAATGTTAAAAAGTATAATAAAAATCAAAAAGTTTAAACTAATATTTTATTGAAGAACATAAATTATTTAAGAAACAATAACTATATATTTATATTCATGTATTGGTAAATTTTTAAAAATTAGGAAACAAGCGGTACGTCGAGGATAAAAATAAAAGTATAACACACAAAATTAAAATATCACATGATTAAATTTATTACAATATTTTTAGAAATAAAAAAAAGAGAGTACATATATTTCTTATAATATTAAGTGTACAAAAGTATAAAAATTTATTATAACAAACATTCCGTTTTCGAAGTACATGATTGATTGATACACCCAGCTCCAATATAGCTCTCGCGCGGTAACACATTAACTTGCCGACGAACGTACCTCTTACTTCTTAATTGTTTAACAATATATTTATGAAATTTTGCAACTAATGTATCGTTGCTACGCGTATTTCGTGAAAAGATGTTACAAAACGAGCGTAGATAAACACCGTTACACAAATTATACAGAAACATAATACAATATTCTCCGCACACTTGCGAATCAACAGATTGTAATTTTTTTATTCCATTGATATCGCACGCAGTTACTTCAGAGTCGATTTAAATGATGCTGTGAGAATGGTGCGACGCCGTAGCTGTCAAAGTAGTTTCCGTAGCCATTTTTGTCGATGTAAATGGCAATCCAGTGCGAACCAGGCTTATCCGACGTATCGATGTTTGATACAATAGCAGTTGACGTTTAGCCCTCTAATGGCATTCATTATTTGGCTCGTGCTCATTTTAAACAGTTGAGCACACACTCGCACTCATCATCCGTGTCGTCCGACTCGTCAATGATATATAGCTTTTTGACGTTGGGTACTTCGTCGTCGTCGTGGTCGACATCGGCCACTTCGTCGTAATAGACCTCCTCGCTTTGCCGCTGACCGTCTTCTCCTATCGCTCCGTCGACTACGTCCTATCCTCCCTTTTCCGCGAATCGTAGGTGTTTCACTCTGCTGTCGATGGTATTCCAGCAGTGTACCGTAGAAGACCTCGCTATGTATAACGGACAGGCTGAGCGTATCTTTTGAAAGAAGCGTGTAAAACCACTTTCTGATCTGATAAGCTCTGTGCAATGCGCAAAAATCTTTTTTATTCTCAAAAGTTTGCGCGCTGTGTGTTGTACACATCAACACAGCTGGAAACGCCTGCTCGAGATGTTGAAAACTCGGTGCATCGTAATGCTCGACATTTATAATGCGGCGTGCCATCACTGATTCCAGATACATGGCTTTTTCACTTCCTCGTACATATATTCTGCGTGCATCCCTCGCTATGTTGAAATAAGTGACGTCGTAATTGGCGAAGAGAAACTACGCCTTCAAACCACTGTAGACCGTGCACATCGAGCGAACACTAATTGTTAGTTTGATGCACATACTATCCAGTGTCCGATGACGCGATTTTGTAGTGATATCGCTGCAACTTCTTTCGGTAAGAAGTTTTTATATGCATCGCGAAATCCCTGTTTGTCGATAACGTAATTCATTTTAAGCTTTTGAGAGGTGTGTGTATTAGCTACTACTACTGTGCGAGAAACTGATCTGACTGTGCTTTGTTTTAGACCTAATATACTCATGTCCCAGTTTTTTCGTAGTCGTCGTCGTCAAAGTCGTTAAAGTCTTACGCATTGACATCAATTATGATTTGCCTGTTCGAATCAATCTCCAAAACATTATCGTACTCAGCATAAACAATACAGTTTATGGTCGATGCGAGCACCTGTTCAAAACCCACTTCTATGCGCACACTATCCGAGCGCACGAGATTCCAGTGCGTGGCACATTGAGTATAAATCAGGCGTGAGATCAATAGCAGTAAGACAATTACCTCTTGAATAATTATAACGATTAATTCCGATTCCCTCGTTGAGAAAATGTATGCCTGTGTCGGTAAAAAGTGTTTGAAAGGCGTCTATATGTAGTTCAGAGAGCTCTGTATATCGTAGCTGAAGAGGTTTATTTGGAATTTGTACACCGTCGACATAGCGAGAGAGATAATTAATTGAAAAAGTTTGAAAATTAAATGGATTAAATCTCCGATTTCCGTTAAACGCTCTATTGTCGACAAAAACAATAATTATTCTTTTCGGTAACTGCCCGAGTATGACGTTTTCAATTGCATCGCCGAGAATACCCGCGTGAAGTGTGAACGATTTTACCTCTACACGTGTTATTGGATATTTGGCTGTGATTCTAACTCTGCGAACGATGAGTGTTGCTTCTTTTATATGCACTTTGAATTTACCGTCATCGGAAACATCCATTAAGCAAAACGCGTTCTTGCTTCTTACTAAGCGAATTCTCATTTCTACACCATTAATTAACATTTTATCTTGATTCAGCAGGTCGAGATGCAAGAATGATTGCATGTCAGACAGGCGGCCATTGCTCGTAAAATATTGACGATTCTTAGCGCCTTTGTTCACGACTAGTAGGGCTGCAGCATTCGGCGCAGCTTCGAAAGCGTGTTCCGTATCCTCGTACCATAAACTAGATGTCAAATGCAACTCTTAAGCTGCGGGAACATAGTTGAGTAGTGACTCTATGTAGACCCTGTATGAGTACGCGTTATTTGGTGGTGAAACGAGTTTTTGATTGAAAAATACGTCAATCTGATTAAACATGGAATGCAAAAAATTATTAGCTGGTGCAACTTTAGAATTTTCGGCGTCTGTATCAACGGATATGATTTTTACCTTAATGCAAAGCATAGTGTGCGCTAGATCTATATAATGCTCGCTCGCGCAAGGATACGATACGTAAAAGTGATGCTTGAGTATCACCGACTGTATACGGCTCGCATCTGTGCAGACATACAGCTGGTCGGGTATAGCACGAGAGAGCGAAGCCGGTCTGTTGCCCAGCGCAATGACGCTACCCAAGTTCGACGTGGTAAAAGTCTCCTTCCCCTCTCTGTGCACAGCATCGTCAAAACCGAATACACACCTTATTTTTTCGTTAAACTGCGCGTAATGCGTCTGATCACATGCGCATTGTCGCTGCAGAGTGTAATAGCCTTTTTGCAAAATTGGTCAATATTTTCGTAAATACCGTGAGCAAAAAAATACATTTCTGCGCGCTCTTTATTATCCAATTTAAAATTGTAAAATGCCTCATACTCGTTGATGTGCGTAATCGTACACGGTACGTGAATTTCTGCGAGACCAACGTTCCAATCACCTGTTAGTTTTATTTCGCGCGACAAATGAGTAGTAAAACAGCTTGTTTCATTATCGTTGTAGAACATTAGGCTGCTATTTGAGGGTAAAACAAGATATAATTCGTCGGTATCCTGGATTTTCTTAACTACTCTCGAGATCGGACGCTTTTATCCAAGAATGGAATTTATCCGGATAACCTTGCCACTTTACGAGCACTTGCTTATTCGATCCGCGCCTCTTTGTACGAATGACACATTCTACCTTGAAAACCTCATCGGCTGTCATGCGGCTTTTACCAACGGGCGCCAGCTCCTCTGTATAGAAAAATCCGTCAATTACCTCACCGTTCAAGTCTTCTAAGATAAATGTGCGTAAATTTTGACGTTTTGATACGTGTTTTATCTTGAATATTTCTTCGCTGAAATTTTTTTCATAACCTTTCTCAAAGTTATTTTTAGTTCGACTGATACGTACATAATCACCGGGTGCATATTTAGCTCTAACGTTGAGTGCCCTCTGTTTTTTATTGAAACTTTGTTGTCGCGCCCGTCTTTTTAAATTTTCGCTTGCTTTTATAGCGTTATTTATATTAACTATCGAGGGTCTCATTTTTATACCAGTGTGTGATTGTAAGCATAAATAATCTTTTGCACTACATCGATGTAACGTTTGGTGTTTTTATGCGAAAAGTATCGCTACATGCGTTCGCGTATGATTCTGTTGAGCCTTTCTATTACAGCTGCTTTGATGTCGGGATTTCTCGCGACTCGGAAGCGTATATCGTGTTTCTTTAGAAGGCCTTGGAAGGCCAGGACGACGAACTCCTTACCTCGGTCCGACTGTAAACAGAGGGGCTTTCGACCTACCGCTCGCTTGAGAATTTTTTCAAACGCCGCTGCCACGTTATGGGCAGTTTTATCGCGCAGTGCTTTAACCCACGAAAATTTACTGAGTACGTCGACGACGACTAGAAGGTAACAGTAACCGTCGTTATATTATTTTATTGTAGTTAATTGTAGCAAATCGCATTCCAATAAATCGTCGATATTTGGAACGTTATAGCGCAATCTAGGAAATTTTCGACGTACGGGTCGATGAAGAGAGTAACCGTCTTGATTACTCAACCAATCATAAATTCTTTTTTCTCTTGTTCGTTAGTCAGAGATTTACCCTTTTTGTTGACACGTATGAGATTTCGCGCGCCCGCGTATCCCGCCTCGTGCGAGAGATCGTAATATTGCTTTTCAAAATTCATTTTATATGTCCAATCTAAGCCACTTTTTCTTTGCAGCGGTCCTCGTCAACGCGGGTGATACGATTGGCTCTCTGGATAAATCTGTTTTAATTAAGCGGCGTTTAGCGGTATTTAAAGGTGCTGTTAATCTCTGCGCGATTTTAAAAATTTCCATATTTCCTATTAAATTGCTCGGAGTATTAAATGTTTTGATGAATTTCGCGAATTCAGCACGCTCGATGGGTGCGTTATTCTCGCCCAGCCCTGCCTCCCCATCCGTGTTCTTATTTTTTTGCTTCTTTTAAAAGCATCATTGAGCAACTCAATGATATTCGATCGTTCGATCTTTCTCCCCTCTATCGTAACCACTCTGGCATTATCCCACTTTATTCGTTCTGGCGCTGAAGATTTCCAATTCCAAAGTAGAAGTTTTGCTTTTCGCTCGTAAGTCTCAGGCACGCTTTCTAGTATATCTTCTTGAGTGAGCGGGGTAAGCGCGACGTCGATCTCATCTAGCTCGCGCTCTGAATCACGCTGGCTGATACGTTCGTTCTCTTTAAAAAATAAATATCGTCGTAAAACTTGCAAATAACTCATACATTTTTCGCGTTCATTTAAATTTTTTTTCGAATGTAGGAGATCGTGCATTTCAGAGTCCAGCTTAGATAAATCATCGCCACATGTCTGCATGGAATTTTCATTCGTGCAAGTCGAAGCTGACTGAGGTGGCGGCGGTGGTGGCGGCAGCAGCGACTTGTGCACTGGTGGCCTCGTAGGCCCCGCTCCGCCTTTCATTCGTTCGAGCGACTCTTCAGGCACAAGAATCATCTTGCGAACTCGATCCATTCTCCCTCCCCACAACCACTAATCACTCTGAATTACCGCCGAATAATTTTGAAATAAGTGCACCAACTATAGGTGCTAGTAACAGAGGTAAAAATCCACCACCGTTTTGCAGTAAAATTCGGTTTCTTTTTTGACAACCTACTACACTATCGCGCGATTTTGTACTTTTTTTATTATGTACCAATTTATGCAGAACGTGCCTGTGTCTGCTCAAACGTTTTTTTTTGTGACTCTTTAAGTTCAACAACGCCGTGCAAAACGTTCAAAACACACTCACTCGCATACACACTTTATCGTATCTTTATCGGGCGCTCGAAGCAGGGCTTTTCGCAGTTCGCCGCCAGTACAGTGCCTCAGAACAAACAAAAGTAGTGCGTTTTTTTTCGTAAAATTATTACAGGGTAGCGGGTCTCCACGTTTACTTGGGCGATACTTCGATATTGTCTCAGCCATTGTCACTGATAGACTGATGCATAGAGGTTTCTTTCGTTTTTTATAATTGCTTCGCCTCTCTCATCGAAATTTCAAATATTTTGGCACGTATACGTAGTGCAACTCGTCGTCCGGAAATATGCAAGTACGCACGCGAAACTCATCGAGAGCAGCCTGCAAAAGATCGAGAAATAAATAAGAGTGAGGATTTCTAGTCGCATCGAGATAAGCTTCTTGCAAAAATTTAGGATCCTCGGGATATACTTGTCGCGCAAGATGTTGAATTTGTGCACGGTCGATGGATTTTTAAAAATCACCACATATTTTGTGTTCAAACTTATGTCGCGTTGCAATTTTCCCTTATGAAAAATATTTTGCGTGATAAAGATAAAGCTTATATTTTTGTGATGACTACCTTTCGTAAATAAATCGAGAATTATGTCGCTCGATGACTCGCGCATTAGATCGTCGAGAATAAGCAGCTTTTTTTTCTCATTACCGTACGAGTAGTCATCCGGCTGCGAAAGCCCCTCTCGAAATTCGAGCTTTGGCATGGGTACTGCGGCGACGGCGCCGCCAGATCTGAGCTCCATTCGGTACGTCTCTTACAACCCTGCGTACAAAAACAGTTCACGATCAAAGCTTGCATCAGAAATCCCGCCTGCCGTCGCCCCCCCCCCCCCCCCCGTCAAGTGGGCAAGAAATCTTTTCACGAATAATGTTTTACCGCAACTCGTAGGTCCATACACGCAACAAGTAAACGGATATTTCCAGCTCGTATCCATCCTCGTAACTGATAAAAAAAAAAAGCAATGCTGACGAATTTTTATAACGATTGAGCGTGAAGGATGATAAAAAGACTTTAAAAAGGAAAAAGAGAGAGAGAGAGGGGTATAGGTGACCACCGCGGCGGCGGCGGCGGCGCGGCGCGACACAGGCGCACGCACATTAGCTTCTTACGCGCGCGCGTGCACGTTCCGCGTGGATAAGCTCATCACCGCGGTGTATAAGCTAGTACTGCGTGCGCACGCACTGAGAAGCTTATACGCGCGCACACGCACGCGTGGGGCTAAGCTTACACGAGCACGTGCATATGTTATATTATGCAGATACGTACGTATGATACATACATGTAAAGAAAAAATAAATATTTGATTAGAATAAATTTATTTTCATAATTTTATTAAATATTTTACATAATAGCAACTTAATTATTTAGTGCTTGTAGCCAAATTGTAAAGACAAACTTTGCCAAACGTATCGTCTTTTTTTCAAAACAATGCAACACGTTTTGTTTCATCACGCGCTACAACGTCATGAGAAGGCATACGTCATATAGCTTTAAATTTTATTTTAATATAGTTTGCACTTTCTTCTTTTCCTTCTTCAGCCTCGTCATTGCACAGTATGATTACATTTTCTTTTCTTTTCATCGTAAAATGTACGATCGAGGAGAACTTTAATACTTTCTAAATTTATTTTTTTAGAATTCATAAAATTTAAACATATTCCCTTGATATTGCAACACTCTATAGTAGTGCCCGTAGAGGGGGTGAGTGCTCGAAATGCGTAAAATTTTGGGCCGCCGGATAGAGACGTATGGATGTACGTTACTTCCCCGTAACTTTTTAACTCATCCGTCATATCACCTAATGAAGAGACGAGAGGGGGTCTGTATTCGTTTGCAGCACCCTCATTACACACGAACACACACGACTCAGTGTCATAGTAAAAAATTCTCGCCGATAGAGGTTCCAAAAAACTATATAATTTGAAACGAACCTGAGCGGTAGTATACGCGGCAATATCGACGTTTGTGTGCGAAGTGGGTGCTACAGCCTCCTCTCTAAATTGCCAATTAAATTAAATTACTACGCTGGCCAAATTTACCATAAAAAGAGTTTAAGCAGAGTTTTGCAGAGTCTCATCCCAGTTACATTTAATATTGTGTCGAAGTGGCGCGCTTCCGAATCATGAAGAAGGTTAATATTTCCATGAAACTCGATATCAACCGTCATCAAATCGTCGACCCCGTCAAAAAAAGCCGGTTCACCGCTTCCAAAATTATTTTTATCGTAAACAACAATTGCTATACCGTTGGGTAAAAAAATCTTGAAATTTGTTTACCTCGCGCATTCTGCAACCTCCGTTGGGTATTATAACACTAGCATCGCGCACGAGTTGCTCCGCCCTCTCCTTTTGCATTTTTCTACGCCCATCACGAATGACGCGGCAAGCATTTTTTATTTCCTCCGTATCGTGTGTCTTTAACGTGATGTGAGCTTCACATACTACGAGTGCACGCGGTAAACATAAAATATCGTCATTTTGAATGGCTACAATCGATGACTTTTTAACACTATCGATATTTAAATTTCTTCTTCTAAAATAAAAAGGGCGGACCCAAAAACAAGTTTCTGCTCGTTTAAAGCGCAGAATTATTAATGCAGCAAGCAATTCGAAAAAAAGTTTGAATAAAATTAAAGAAGATTTAAATTTAAATATTTCACGCTCAACAATATATCGTACAATTAAAAGCGCTAATCACCTTGTAAGGCAATCATTACAAAGAGCTCCTCGATTACTAATTCGCCATAAAGATGCTAGATTAAATTTTGGGAAACTTAATATGAATACGGACTGGAATAAAGTAAATAGAACAATATTATTATATTGGTATATAATATATTATGCATGGTTTATTTCTATGAATATTAAATTCACTGTTACTTTATTTTAAGGTTATTTTTTCTGATGAAAAGAAATTTAATTTAGATGGCCCTGATGGCCATCATTCGTATTGGCGAGACTTAAGAAAGGAGCCTGAATATTTTTCCCGTAGAAATTTTGATGGTGGTAGCTTGATGGTTTGGGGAGGATTTTGTATCTCACATAAATTGCATCTAGCTTTTCCTTCATGTAAAATGAATTCACAAGAGTATATTAATGTACTGAAAGATCACCTTTTGCCATTTTTAGATAATAATGAAACAGAAGATTGGATATTTCAACAAGATAACGCATCAATTTACGCAAGTCGTGAAACGAAAGTGTGGTTTAACAATAACGATATTATTGTTCTAGCCTGGCCAGCGTGTTCTCCAGACGTTAATTCGATTGAAAATTTGTGGGCTATTCTTGTTCGTAAAGTTTATGCTGAAAATAAACAATATGGTAGTGTTAATCACAATAGAATTAATAAAAAATAATGGATGTACAATTAATTATTAAATTAAAAATTACAGTGTTCGTTACTATTTACAAATAAAATATATTATAATTAAAATATTGTACATAACGAATTAAATTCTATAGTAATATATATCTCAAATACACAATAAAAATATTGTACACATAATATTAAGCTCTAATAATAATTATAATGTTTTCATATGCAGCTTTAATTACAATAAATTACATTATTAATAAATCTTTTTTTTTTAATTCTTTTCCGCGTATTATATTTTTTATTTTAGAGTTTAGAAATAGAAAATTTTCAGAATTTTAAAATATAATGACAAATCATAGTTTAAATTAATTTATTGCAATATACAGTAGGAATAGTAATAAAATAATATAACTTTACAGTGGTCTTATTGTTATGAAAAAGCCTAAAATACGATATTTCGTTATTTTAATACTACGAAAAATGTTTAAATTGTCTAAATAGCGTAAAATGTTGAGAAATTTGATTATTTCTAAGATTATAAAATTTATGTATCAATACAATATTAAATTACAGTGATTTAGCGCAAAATGTGGGTGGTCTTAAAGTTATGAAACGCACTGTATTACCAGGGAGACGTATATCGTACGCATCTTGATCTGGGGCCCCTGCAGCTACCGTTGCCGCAGTAGCTCCGGCGCCTACTTGTATCGGATCCCTCTCTCTCTCTCTCTCTTTCGCTCGCTCTCTCTCTCGCTCGATTGCTGCTCGATGACACATACATCGCTGTACAACCCGTCGCTTGCTGCCAGCAGCTGCTGCTGCTGCTGATGCGGTGGTGAATATGTAGGCTCTGGCGATGGCGGTAAAGAAGGCCATAAAGAGCCCGTAGAAGAGGGTGATAAAGGTATTTCTGGACTAGAAGAAATATCGTTTGATGCATCATTGACTGAAACTTTTATTTGAAATAATTAATTTTTACAGATACAAATTTTTATTAAATTTATTTTTTCATTTCAGTCATTGTTCTGAACAGTCATTAAAACTTTCGTGAGTGCGTTCAAAAAGATCTGTCAAATTAGTCTCCGTATACAGAGCAGAACTTTCGTCTTCAGTCATATCGTGAAACCATCTAATCTCCATTGCGCGAGGCACATCCATAAGTCGTTGCATATAAACCATCGAATACTCCGGATTAGATAATGCTTCTGGTATTTCCTCTGAATTATTTAATCTTCTTCGAATGACTTTAAAATATATATATGGGTCAATCTATGCCAAAACGCACACGGCTCTGCCCAAAAATGGTAAAGACTTAGAAAAACTTGTATAGGGTAAAAATTTAGGGTTTTTTATGTAGAATCAATAGCTATGTGGCGCTTTTCCAAATTTTCAAAATGGCGGTCCCAAAAACCCGATTTTCTGACCAGTTTTCCGATTAATCGTTCATAAAAATATAGATAAAAGACGAAAATTGTGATTAAAGGTCATTTTATATGTTTTTCGGGTACGCTGAATCCGAATCCGCTGACCGTTTAACCTTATCACTCCAGGATTTGCTCTAACCTCAAAAAATACCTCAAAAACGCTCAAACAGGCATGATTATGGCTAGATAAAGGTTCGTGACGATGCATTTGTTCGTTTCAAGGGTGGCGTATTTCAAATCCAAGGTCCGTTCAGCTCGTTCAGTCCAAAATTTGCCTCTAGCCTCAAAATATTTTTCAAAAACGCTCAAATAGGCATGATTACGGCCAGATTAAGGATCGTGACCATAAATTTATACGTTTTCGAGATCGTTGATTTTAATTCTAAGGTCCGTTTAGCCCGACAAGCCCAAAATTTGTCGCTAACCTCAAAAAGTACTTCAAAAATGCTCAGCTGGCATGATGACGGCTAGATGAAGAATCGTGACCATATATTTATACGTTTTTGGGGTCACTGATTTCAAATCCGAAGTCCGTTTAGTTCCATCAGCTAAAAATTTGTTTTTAACCTCAAAAAATACCTGACAAACGCTCAAATGGGTAGGTTCATGGCCAGAAATGGACTGTTATACTTTAAATCTCTACAACAACTTCCTTTTTATCTCTTGAAAATTTTCTGATAATAATACTCTTGTTTCGTAGTGGAATAAAACAGTGATTGCTTAAAATTTGTGGGACAGAAGGAGTCTCGTCAAATCGCCTTTTTAATCTTCTTTGAGTGTTGCCATGTGTTACTTTTGAATAATAAAAGAACTTTATATTTTTTATTGAATGGCATGCCCACTCATAAAGCTGCTTAGCTGTTAAAATGCTGTTGATTGCTGATGCTTGGAGGCTTGCGTTCCTAGCTCGTATTTTAAGAGTTGCATCAAGGCCATAATGTGGGCCTTTTCCGTGAGCCGTCGCGCAAAAATGCCATTCTACTTTGATACCAAAATCATTTTCATGATTACATAAATTTTGGATATTAAATCGATTTTTAAAATGTTGTTTTGCTCCATCAGAAAAGTAGATAATCTTTGTAACTTTGTGTTGTTTCTTTAGGTAATCAATGATCATCGAATTACACACATACACCGCTGCAGAGTCATGAGGATTTACCTATTTTTGGGGGTGGTCTAGAAAAAGAGTCATTCGTGGCTTTTAATTCTTTAGCTTTTCTAATGGAGTAAGTCGTAGTATTGAATAGAGAAGAAATCATCTCTATTGACCATTTTGATGGCAGTATGGTTAGAATAGCTATCCTGTCGGGATCGTGCTCTGACAACGATGAAAATTTTTCTCTTAAACCTTCTATGATTTCATGGAGGTTTTCCTCAGCATTTGAAGAAGTCGAACTGTCAAGATCTAATTGCACATTCTTCTCTAGGCTATCTTAATTTGCACTGTTAGATACAGAAGTATTGTTCAAATTGTCATTCACGTTTTCATCATGAGTATCATCATTGTTGGAATTGTGGTTCACGTCTTCATTATGAGTATCATTACTAGTATATGATATTTTCCTACATCTACTGCAAATCATATTCTTGGCAGAAGTAAGCCCGAAATGTCTGCAAAGCCCAGCTGATAGTGGTCGTAATGATTTGCCTATGTGAGCTACCAATTTGAACGGATTGCAACAGCGATCTGTTTGAAAAGAAATAGACCTTAGACTTAAAATCAGCGATCTCGAAAACGTATAAATTTATGGTCACGATCTTTAATCTGGCCGTAATCATACCTATTTGAGCATAAAAATTTTGAATAATATTTTGAGGCTAGAGGCAAATTTTGGACTGAACGAGCTGAATGGACCTTGGATTTGAAATACGCGACCCTTGAAACGAACAAATGCATCGTCACGAACCTTTATCTAGCCATAATCATGCCTGTTTGAGCGTTTTTGAGGTATTTTTTGAGGATTCGGATTCAGCGTACCCGAAAAACATATAAAATGACCTTTAATCACAATTTTCGTCTTTTATCTATATTTTTATGAACGATTAATCGGAAAACTGGTCAGAAAATCGGGTTTTTGGGACCGCCATTTTGAAAATTTGGAAAAGCGCCACATAGCTATTGATTCTACATAAAAAACCCTAAATTTTTACCCTATACAAGTTTTTCTAAGTCTTTACCATTTTTGGGCAGAGCCGTGTGCGTTTTGGCATGGATTGACCCATATATATATATATATATATATATATAATTAATGAAAAAATTTATTTTTATTTTTGAACTTACATTTATTTACTTGACGATCCAATGGATTGCGTTGGTCGAAAGCATGATATGATATTCTCCGGCTATCCTCACTGACACGATGAAACATTCTTTCCCTTGGATATGGACGACGCATGTAAAAAGCTGTAAGCGGATGAATGAGATACTGTCGGGCAGCTTCGCTATCACCTACGTCGTTGTCATTGCTGTTGCTCGTAGAAGGGGTCTCACTTGCTAGAAGCCGCAGCACAGAACTTCTAGGCTCTCGATAATTCTGTGTAATTATTTGACCAAATCGCAATATCTGACGCGATACCTCATCATTGTCTTCGTCTGATGATGTTTCGTAAATCATATCATCGCTGCTACTAGGACTGACATTTTCATCCTGTTCTACATTTAAATTTTCTGCAGATACTATATTTTCTTCATTTTCACCTTCAATATTGGAGTCAGGAATTATATGATGTTACTGTTGTTGTTCATCTTGCTGAGAAGGTAGCCGATGTTGCTGCTGCTCCTCCTCCTCCTCATACCCTTTCTCCTCCTCTACACGTACACCTTCCCCCACTACCAATTGGTCACTTGACTCAGGAGATGCGGGAATACTGCGCGCAACGTGCTGCTGCTGCAGCCGCTGCTCGAGCTCCCCCTCACCCTGGTCTTCATCCGATGCATCGGAAGGGCTGCTACTCGTTCCGATTACCGCAATATTACTTCATTCATCACGTGCTGTGTCTTCATAATAAGTAGTATCACTGTCATCACTAATATCAGCTAGTAATCTGTTAAAAGCTAAAAAATGTAATTTTTCTAAATATTTTTTATTAATAAAAAATGTTTTTAAAATTTTTTTTACTAACTATACTGCTCCTCGTATGCATCCATTAAATTTTTGAAAATACTCATATTTTGCATATTCATTCTTTTGATGAACTGACGGACTAAAATTATAGATGTAGGTGTGCGCTTGAAAACCCCTTGCGCAAAAAACCGTGCCAATCTGCGAAATTCACACCGGTTCAGTAAAAAGTTTAACTCGTGCTCTAATGCTACAGGCGTCATCGTATGCAAACGCCTGCGCCACATACGGTCGCACCTTCGCCAAACCGGGTAGCGTTCGAATCTTAATGACGATTCAATTTTAAAAATTATGTCGCGCAATTCACACTTATTTGCCTTCTCGATGCTTGCTAGATCTACCCTTGCTACAGTGCGCATTATCACTAAAACGGTAGTCAGGTAGGCGTTATTCTTTTATAAGACTCTGCAGAGCTATACTTGAAAGTGGTTGGGTGCAGTCGGAAAAAACGGTCCAGCCGCAAATTTTGATGTTTGAGTCATCTCATATACAAAGGAGCTGTGACAGCGATAGTGGCAACTTTGGCGGCTACCGTGTAAAAGAGAATATAACTCTTAAACTCGGACTACGCTCCGGTTCCACTGATTCATTTTTACGTGAGTGCTTTACTTCTTAGCAAAGGTATTAAATTCCGATCGTAGCACGTGCACACGTTTTGTTTTACCAAGCTCGATAGAGAAAAAAATCAAAAGAAATATCACACTCATGCCGATCTAAATTTCCTAGAGGCGGAGGGCAAACTGTCGACGCCACCGCTAACGGATGTATAAAGTATTTTTCTGTTTACAGAATACAAACCATATATGGAAAGAAACGTTCTAAAGATTTGAGTAGCGCTTGCCTATACTCGTGAAAGAAAATTCATTTTGACGCGGATTTTTATTACCTACCACGAATTCAAACACTGCCTCGTTGAATTCTCTCATATAGGTATTTTTAAGCACAAAACGATACTCTTTCGGGTGGTCACTCAGTGATTTTGTAGTGGGGTTGTCGTCGATGTCGATGGCGACAACTCAGATTGATTTTAGATGTTCGACAGCACAAACGTGTCCAAATTTCTATTATAACTGACCATGCGTTCAAAAGCGATCGCTGCTCTTGAGAGTAAATTGGAACTTAAAGAAAAAAAGGGTGATCAAATAAAGAAAAAATTGTATAAAAAAACAGAATTGTATAACAATATTAAAGAGTGCTTCGAGAGACTGACAACTGACATGAACAAAATGATTGATAGTATTAACGAATACTACAATCAGATCGCTTATTTAAGAGAGTACGACAGTGCGGCTCATATCGAAGTGCTCCACTACATCAAAGTAGGAGAAAAGTGTACCGTTTGCAATAAACGCCATCATCGTGGCACACGACTGTCAGTGAAGTGGATAGGATGTGGGCGGTATACCTGCTTTCGATGCAGTGACTGCCGGACACGCGCGTGCAACTGCGCGTATATGGGTGATTCGCCAGCTTCGCCGGAGCCGGAAGATAGAGGCCTTCCAGTGCTCCCGCTCGAGGTTCAACCATCGCCGAGCGTTGTCGAGGAAGAAGAGATTAATCAAGAAGAAGAACCACTTGACTTATCACTAAAGAATGAATTCATGAAAGTGTTGCGAAAAAGTGTATTTTTATAAAATGTAAAAATTTTTAAAACTTTAATAGAAAATAGTTTTTGTAATAAATTTTAAGTTTTTACAATAATCAAAATAATTAATTAATTAATTCTTATTACAATATAAAAATGTTATTGTGCATCAATCCTTTACAGGTCAACGTAAATACATTGTTTTAGGTTCTCTCTCTTTCTCACACACTCGTGCAGTAATTAATCCCCGAAGCTGCAATTTAGAGTAAGCTTCGCGGCAACGAGTAGTAGGATCTCTCTCTCTCACTTTCTCTCTCTCTCTCTCTCTCTCTCTTCATCTTTCTCGCTGCTCCCATCTACACTCAAGAATCTCGTCTCGCTACAGCAATCGGGCATATAGGTAGAGGGGAGCGCCGATTGGCACCTGGCTCTTATATATAGAGTAGCCGTTTCGCTACTCCTACATTTTTATTTGTTGTTCTTTGCATTAGGATTTCATAATTCCCCTTAGCGTCGCGCGATTTATGAGCGCCATTGCTCTGTGGTCAGATTGTGAGTAGTAAGGTGGAGGTACTAATAATTTTTTTTGTATTCGGCCTGGATAGTTATAGTTATAGTTATAATTGTCTATATTGTTTCTTGCGACAGCTCTGATGTCGAGAGTTGTTTGGAAACCGCGATAATGGGATACAATGGCCCAACTAGAGTCTTGTTTGATTGTATTGGAATAAACAGTCCACTGCTGGCGATGTGTCCCGATTAGGGGGGGAGAGTTTGTGACGCATATTCCGCGTCCCAATGTTATTAAGACACGGGCAGTCAATCACGACCGAATCACTCGTTACCAGAGCCGAGCATTTTTACTAAATTGTTATTGTTATTATTGGGGGGTATTATTATGGTTATTTGTTGAGGAAATGAGGATAAGGAGAGTCGTGACCGAGGAAAACCACAGACCGTCACACACACGCACACATCCACACCAACGGCACCAGCTGATCGCGCCGCAGAGTACTGGTCGGAGCGAGCACCGACGACGAGCCCTACACCCACACACACGGCACCTACACCATCGCACGCTGTACGCGCGACCCTTTCACTCTCTCGATTGTTCTTTCTCCCTCGCCTCTCCAGGACGATAAGCCACTACAGGCACACACACATACACACGTGCGCGAACCGTCGTCTCTCCCGATGCACGCAGACGCGGGAGGAGAGAGGATTCACAGCAGCAGCGGTAGCTTCTTCGAGGCACACCACTTCGGCTGTAGCCGCGAGAGAGAGAGAGAGAGAGAGAGATAGAGAGAGAGATACCGACGCGGCTGTCGACAGCATGGGAGAGCTAGCAACCTTCGCGCCAGAAGCCGCATGAAGCTGTCGGTGTACCGTATTGTAGGCCGGCGCGCGGACGTTGCCGCTGCCAACTGTGATGGTCCTGCAGCGACAAAACCGAAAGCGCCCGATATAGATATATCGCCCGCACTTCGCGGGCAGGGCGGCAATCGCGGAGCGGACCAATGACCGATAGCGACTCAAATTGCCGCAGACTTAGCCTTGATTTTCGCATTTCAGAAAAATCAAGGCCAATCAACGAGAAGATAAGGGCGGAAGCAACAAGTGTGTGGGCTGAAGATAGGCAAAAAGCAGATCCGAAATTTGGAAGAGATTTCTGCCCTCTCCGATCTTGGGCATCGACTGCCCGCCCGTCGTAGCCTGCAGGCGTACATCGCGACCGCACTTATTGCGATTTGCAAGGCCGTGAAATATAATCATATAGTAGTTTGAAATTTGTAGTAGGTAGAGTGGCGACAGTTAGAAAGGGGCGCGTTACGAGAAACTGATAGGACTTCCTGGGCCGCGCGGGAAATTCGCGAGACGTGCGCTAAAGGAAAATCAAAGGGGACTTCTCGGGCCATGCTTGAGTTCGCGATTTAATAGCGAACCACGAGGCAGCGACCTCGAGACTTCCCGGTGCGGCGACTGCAGTTAAACGACGGTGAGTGGGACCATAATTGTCGAACATCACTCGGCATTTGCAAAGACTCAGTAAATATAATTTTATATATATATATATATTTTTTTTTTACATTTTATAAATTATCGGAATGCGATCGGAGAGGACTGTGAAAAGCTCGGGAAAATGTGATGATCTGGTCGTCGCGGGAGACGCGCACGAGGGCTAGTCTAGCCATCTTGAATAGTGAGCAGTATTTGTACGAGATAATTTGCTACCGTTGTTGAAATTAGTAATTAAATAAAGCTTAGGTACTTAAATTATAAATTTGTGTCATTAATTTGTAGAAGTAATTATCCTGATTTTCGTCTGACGGAACTTCCACTGGGTTTAGGCTCGTGCAGGGCTAGCCGCGCTTTACCTGGCGCCCAGTATTAATAGAAAATGCAGTAAAGTGCTGAGCAATGTTTATAAAGGACAAGTGTAACATAATGCCATGTTACAAATGACGTATCAACGGGGGCTTAGTAAAACACGAAAATCAGGAAAAATAGCGACAGAATAATTTAACTAATTAGTGATTTCGGGAAAAGTCGGAATTTTTTTTTTTACACAGTACCCAATCAAGCGACAGTTCAGCGATTTAAAGTGATTGTTTTTGTTTTGTTGTATTAATAATTTTAAATAAAGTGGAAAAATTCTTTTGTTATGTGCTTAAGAAGTTTGTGAAGGGACTTTTTTCGCTTGGGCTAATGGGTTATAGGTAGAACTCTAAAAATTTTTCACTTGGGTTATTGGGTTATATATTGGACTTTTTGGAAAATTTCCACTTGGGTTATAGATAGGACATAGAGAATTTCCACTTGGGTTAATGGGTTATAGATAGGACTCTCCAAAATTTTTTTATGGATATTTATGAGGATTTTCCGGAAATTATTTTCGAGAGTTATTGATTTTGAGGATTTTCCGAAATTTTTGTATAGATATTTTGAAGATATCTTTTTTTGAAAATTTTTCGGTTTTGAGAATTTTCCGAAATTTTTTTTTTAATAATTTTTGAAAAATTTTCGGAAGATTCTTTTTTTGGGAATTTTTCTTGTATAATTTTTGAAAATTATCGGAAGTTTTTTTGTAAGTTTTTTCAATTTTGAGAATTTTCCAGGATTTTATTTTTGGATAATTTTGAAAATTTTCCGTGTATTTTTTTTAACAATTTTTAGATTTTGGAGATTTACCGAAAATTTGATGTTTTTAAAGGTTTTCGAAAATTTTCCTGAATATTTTTTTTGAAGATTTTTCGATTTAAGGAATTTCCGAGAAATTTTTTTTTTTTGGATATTTTTGAAGATTTTCTTGTTTTTTTTTGAGAAGTTGTCGATTTGAGAATTTCCGAGAATTGTTTGGTGTATTTTGGAAAACTTTCCGAATTTTTTTTTAGCGTTTTTTGAGTTTATGATTTTTCACAGTTTTTTTGGGTGTGTCGTAAAGGAACTTTTCGTTTCGATTGGGACTCTTCCTAGAAATTTTTTTGAGTGTTTGAGAATTTATCTTCGGTTATTTATGAGGAAGATTGTGGCGATATCCAGAGAATATAGCGAAATAGTAGTATAAGCGGAAGACTACGGCGGCGTACTGAGTAGAATATGAGAGAGGAGTCATACGAGGAAATTTCCACACCCGTGGTCACGAGAAAAAGGACTAAAAAACCCAGGAAGTCGACCAAAACTTTAGAAAGCCCAAGTACAGGGACCGAAGACAGTCAAGACGTGAGGGCGCTTACTACGTCAAGACAAGTAGTTGAGATACAAGAGTCTAGAGCGCAGGTAGCAGTCAATCGGATAAATAGTTGCGCAACCACCGTCATTACCACCGCTAAAAGATGCGTGAACGCAGATACGTGGATCTGGACCGAACTGTGACGACTGAGGCAGGACAGCTGCGCGCCCACTAGCGAGCCCCGAAGATGCTGTGCAGAAAGACGACTTAACAAAGACAGGCATGGTGAAGAGTGTTTTGCCAAGTAACACTGCTGACGTTCTTTTGGTTCTGGGTCTAGGGGGGGGGGGACCCGAGCACCGAGCGAAGAGACGAGAGAGTAGAGCAAAGAAACCCGAGTGACGTAGCAAGAGACCCAAGCAACAAGTGAAGAGATGAGAGAGAAGAGTGAAACAAAAGCAGCGGCAGCAGCAGCATCAGCAGCAGCAGCAGCAGCGGCACCAGCGGCAGTAGATAAGTTACTAGAGAAAGAGGAAGAGAATGAAGCGACCGCAGAAGATGGAAGTGAGCAGGTGAAAGGAGCGACCGGAAATGAGTCACTACAGAAGAGAGAAGAGAGATGAGTCGCAAGTGCAGAGGGAGCGAACGACAGAGTCATAGAGAAGACGATTGGAGCCAAGGAGGTTCTGTAGCGGGGTATAAGAAAGTATTCCGCCGCTTACCGCCCAGTCGACCCATACGTCGCCCCAATATCCCAGTCGACTATGAATCGATAAGGTCGAGGCGGGATGCCCAGCAACTCGAATCATCACCACCTGGAACGGCGACCCACTCAAAGCAACGTCCTCCCATGACGGGGTTGGCGGGGAAGAAAGTCAAGCTGACGGGGATCATGTTTAGTCACGGACTGATCCCCATCGCTAGCGACCTCCTTCTTGACCCTCCTGGTGGGTCCTGCAATAACTGCTGACAATTGGGATACATTGCAAAGAATTGTCGACGCCAGAAATGGCACAGTTAGTGTCATAACTGCGGCCGACGGGGCATAGACCTGTCCACCTGCCCCCGGTGTAGCGCGCCTCATCGGGAATGGATTAAGGGGCGCTATGAAAAGGGACCAATTCCAAGAGGAGTTAAACTTTGCAGCGATCCTCTGTCAGCTCCTTCAAGGGAGATAGCGACCCAACAATGAGTACGAAGATAATGAGCAACCCAGGGATTTACCAGGAACTACCGATAGCGACCCAAGGAAGAGTAAAAGAACCTTGTAGTGTTAGGTCAATGCTGCATGAGGGAAAGATTCACCCAGTACTGAGTAACACCTCACCAGGAGGAATCAAGGACAACCACATCATAAGCGACCAAGAATTTATAGAGTACAATGAGAGAATTAAGTGTAAGTAATGTAATTAAGATGAGAGTGACAAAGGTAATACTAGGTGGCAGGCCATATAGAGCCCTAATTGATGGAGGAGACATGGTCTCCCTAGTAGGGCCAGGGATGGCGGCTGAGTTTAAAGACCGATAGCGACCAGCGAACTCTGTTATTAGAAGTGTGTTAGGTGGAGCAAAGAATGTACTGGGGTATCTGGACATCAACAATCGATGACAGGCGAGGCAGCTAAAAGTATATATATTAAGTCCATATTATCAGATGGGGAGACTCACCCAGTATGGAGTAACACTTCAAACAGCGGAGAATCAAGTAGGGCCTCACCATTAGCGACCAAAAAACCATCAGAAAGGAAAGTGAGTAAATTACGTGAATGCGAGAGCGACATAGGAAAAATTCGAGAAGAGAGAGAAAAAGTAGAGAATAGAGAGTTTTATGAGAGCGGCATAGAGAAATATAGAGAATTCAGTGGAAACAGAGAAAATGTAGAGAGTTTCAAGAGAGCAGAATAAAGACAATTAGAGAAGAGAGAGCAAAAGTAGAGAATAGAGAGTTTCAAGAGAGCAGAATAAAGACAATTAGAGAAGAGAGAGCAAAAGTAGAGAATAGAGAGTTTCAAGAGAGCGACATAGAGAAAATTAGAAAGGAGAGTGAAAATAAAGAAAATTTAGAAAAACAAGAGAGTGGATTAGCGACAGTGAAAGAGAAGAGTGGTGATATTGTAGAAAGCGCTCAACTTACTCTCAACAAAGCATCCAGCACCTCTGCGGCAGGTGACCGATAGAGTTGCGACCTCACAGATTCTCGAATGGTATGACTTAACGGAGCTCAATCCTGAGGCTGACGAACAGAAGGATTTCAAGCACCTAACCTTAGTAAAAACGGCGTTGATTTTCTGAAAGGATCGCAGGCACCCACTCACCCGTGGACTGTTCCCTCCTCCTCTGAGATAGATGGAGATGCTGGCATGCCCACTTCTAGTCTAGGGGGAGAGAGATTACATACGCCAGAGAACGACCAATTGGAGGTCACGGAACCAGTCGAAAGTGAAGTTGCAGGGATGAGCGCAGATAATCGCATTTTCAAGAAGGTCATACTAGGTGGCAGGCCATACAGAGCCCTAATTGATGGAGGAGCCACGGTCTCCCTAGTAGGGCCAGCGATAGCGGCCAAGTTCCAAGACTAAAAGTGTATTAGGCGAAACAAGGAAAGTATTGGGATTTAGACATCAACATGGAGTTGGATGGAAAAACCGAGGTAACTGGCGGTAAGAGCAGTAGATTCTGGTGACCACAACACTTTGATGCCCTGCGTGACTTGGCAAATCGACGCAGCACAGTACAGGCAGAGAGAACGCGCGACTCCAAGGAGGCGACTTAGTCATGCGAGCGACCAATTATATTTATTAGGACAAGACTTTACCACTCCAGGGATATCGATATAAGATAGAGGAGCTGCATGGAGAGGACCTGTTAAATAAGGACAAGTGGTTCTCTGCCAAAATAGTGGATTGATCCGATGATTCCTTTGTTACCAAAGGAGTCAAATCTCCGCCAGTATAGGGATAAGATGTGGGGATGATAGTAGGCGTCCCAGAGGTGCACGTGGAGGAATTTCCCCAAAGGGAAAAGCCCCAAAATATCGACCCTATCCTAAAGTGACCAATTGTAACAAAATACTTGTATTAGTGACGTAGAAGAAGAAGCTATTGCAGCCCATTGAGAGACCCAGAAGAGATGGCGACCACGGGCACGACCTGAGAACCCCAATTAGCGACCGAAATCTGGAATGACGGAGGCATACCCATGCCCAGTAAGTTGTGAAAATTATTGTTATTTATTTATTTGTTGTTCTTTGCATTAGGATTTCATAATTCCCCTTAGCGTCGCGCGATCTGTGAGCGCCATTGCTCTGTGGTCGGATTGTGAGTAGTAAGGTGGAGGTACTAATAATTTTTTCTGTATTCGGCCTTGATAGTTATAGTTATAGTTATAATTGTTTATATTGTTTCTTGGGACAGCCGAGGGTTGTTCGGAAATCGCGATGATGGGATACAATGGCCCGACTAGAGACTCGTTTGATTGTATTGGAATAAACAGTCCACTCCTGGCGGTGTGTCCCGTTTAAGGGGGGACAGTTTGTTACGCGTATTCCGCGTCCCAATGTTATTTAAAAACACGGGCAGTCAATCATGACCGAATCACCCATCACCAGAGCCGAGCATTTTATTAAATTGTTATTCTTATTAATGGGGGGGGGGGGGGGGGTTGTTAGTGTTATTTGTTGAGGGAATGAGGAAAAGGAGAGTCGCGGCCGAGGCAAATATCGGACCGCCACACACACGCATACATCCACACCAGCGGCACCAGCTGATCACGCCGAAGAGTACTGGTCGGAGTGAGCACCGACGACGAGCCCGACACCCACACACACGGCACCTACATCATCGCACGCTGTACGCACGACCCTCTCACTCTCTCGCTAGCTCTTTCTCCATCGCCTCTCGAGGACGATAAGCCACTGCCCGCACACACACATACGCGCGCGCGCGAACCGTCCTCTCTCCCGATGCCCGCAGACGCGGGAGAAGAGAGGATTCATAGCAGCAGCGGCAGTTTCTTCGAGGTACACTACTTCGGCTATAGCCGCGAAAGAGAGAGAGAGAGAGAGAGAGATAGAGAGAGAGATACCGACGCGGCTGTCGACAGCATGGGAGAGCTAGCAACCTTCGCGCCAGAAGCCGCATGAAGCTGTCGGTGTACCGTATTGTAGGCCGGCGCGCGGACGTTGCCGCTGCCAACTGTGATGGTCCTGCAGCGACAAAACCGAAAGCGCCCGATATAGATATATGGCCCGCACTTCGCGGGCAGGGCGGCCATCGCGGAGCGGACCAATGACCGATAGCGACTCAAATTGCCGCAAACTTAGCCTTGATTTTTGCATTTAAGGAAAATCAAGGCCAATCAACGAGAAGATAAGGGCGGAAGCAACAAGTGTGTGGGCTGAAAATAGGCAAAAAGAAGAGCCGAAATTTGGAAGAGATTTCCGCTCTCTCCGATCTTGGGCATTGACTGCCCGCCCGTCGTAGCCTGCAGGCGTACATCGCGACTGCACTTATTACGATTTGCAAGGTCGTGAATTATAATCATATAGTTGTTGAAATTTGTAGTGGGTAGTGTGGCGATAGTTAGAAAGGGGCGCGTTATGAGAAACCGACAGGACTTCCTGGGCCGCGAGGGAGATTCGCGAGACGCGCGCTAAAGGAAAATCAGAGGGGACTTCTCGGGCCACGCTGGAGTTCGCGATTTAATAGCGACCACGAGGCAGCGACCTCGAGACTTCCCGGTGCGGCGACTACAGTTAAACAACGGTGAGTGGGACTATAATTGTCGAGCATCCTCGGCATTTGCAAGGAGTCGGTAAATATAATTTTATACACATCGGAGGGGACTGTGTAAATGCGTTGGTGGTGTGACACAGACTTTCGAGTCAGTGTGCGGCAGGGCAAGCTCGAAAATTACGAGAAATTAACATAGTAAAAGGGGGTTACGTGATAGTAGGGGAAAGCTCGGGAAAACATGGTGGTGATCTGGTCATCGCGGGAGAGGCGCACGAGGGCTAGTGTAGCCATCTCGAATAGCGACCGGTATTTGTACGAGATAATTGTAAATTTGCGACCGTTGATGAAATTAGTAATTAAATAAAGCTTAGGTACTTAAATTATAAATTTGTGTCATTAATTTGTAGAAGTAATTATCCTGATTTTCGGCTCACGGAACTTCCTCTGGGTTTAGGCTCGTGCAGGGCTAGCCGCGATTTACCTGGCGCGCATTAGAAAATTCGGTAAATGCTGAGCAAGATTTATAAAGGACAAGAACAAAATGCCATGTTACACATCATAGAGGAATTTAATACATTTTTCGAGCTATTCACGATGAATAGTAAGCCAATTGATAATTTGATCGGCGACAGTTCGAATGACTTTGTATAGGAATTTCAAGCTAGAAGCGCGGAAATTTTATATAAAGAAAACGCATTAAAGGGTACAGGATGAAGCTAGTAAAACCATTAGAGAAGCTAGGGCCTTGAGAGATAGGCAATGAAGCAGGGAAAAATCAAGTGGTATTGGGTTAAAAGTAATAGATGCTTGGGGATCCAAGCAATGAAAATGATGAGGACATTGAACACACGCTCGACGAAACTTTTGTGGACGCACCTGCGAAAGTCAAAAATCCATTAACACCGCGCAGGAAACCAGCTGTTCATCGAATACTGTCTGATAGGGAGGGGTTAAATTTATCAATAGTCAAACAATTAAAGCAAATTAGTGCTGAATTGCAGCTATTACGAAATCAGGTTAGATCAGCTGATGACATGGTTACATATAGCCCTGTTAGAGACACTAACAGTGGTAGCGGGTTAGCTAGTATAATGGTTAAGAAGGCACTCGGCAATGTGCCTAGCTTTGACGGCACAAATTTGTTAGCATTAAAACGTAGTTGTAAGTATGCAATGAGTTTAGTTCCGGGAAATTTGGAAAAGGAAGTAGCGAATCTTGTTAAAAATTAAATGAATGACATCGCTTATATCATGATGGAAGAATATAGGTTTGACCTTTCAATGAAATCATTGAACATCTCAAGGTTGCATTCTCGCCCACTAAAACGCTAAATAATTTGAGGGGAAAATTAGATGCGATCCATACAGCGTGAAATGAAACGCTCAACTCCTACATTGCACGGATACTTGAAATTACAGACGCCATTGTCGATAGGAAAAGGTTGGACATTGGCAATGATTTAACCGGAAACGAAAAACAGGTAATCGAATCTGAAATTATAGAGGGGTTTCGCGGCAGGCTAGCACTCGATTTTTGTAGTAAATTAAAATCTCCGATGGGGTTGTCCTTAAGTCAAATAATTGATGACGCTATTTGAGTTGATCAACAAATGGAGCGCGGCTATGATAAACATGGTTATGATAAAAATAATTATAGGAATAATGAATTTAGTACGTATCGTTGCAACTTTTGCAACAAGTTGGGGCACATACGTTGTGATTGTTATATTTACAAGCAACAACAGGGGCGAGGGTATCCCCAAAATTCGGGAAAGGGAACAACCGTGTGGGACCAGGGCGCAACCCGTGTTGAGGGCGTGACAGTGCGTCTGATAAACGTGATTGTAGACAATCATTTACACAATCAGATCAGCTGACGACAGGACAAAACCGTACGTAAAAGTTGAGGCCGATGATCTCCATAGGTTAACAGCTGACGCGATGATAGATTCGGGCGTTCAGTCAGATTTAATTCGAATAATTTAATTAAATGGGGATATTTTAATTTATAAATGGAACAAACTCATTTTGCGTAGAATTTCGGGCCACGATATTGTATCAGTAGGAATTTACAAAATAAATTTTTATGGGGGGGGGGGGGGGGGGGGGAAGGGGGGGGGGGGGAAAATGACAGAATTGGTAGTGGTTTGGGCGCATTTTCCGATGAAAGCCAACGTAATACTGGGTTCCTGCTTTTGCGATGAACGCCGGGCTTAATAGATAGACGTTAATGACAGGGGTTCAAAAAGAAATTAAATTCAAGTAAGCGAATGACTTTTTAGAAAATAGAGGTTATATAGAGCCGCTATTTTTCTTTAACCAGCCAATCGATGGTGAGGATTTAATAGTTGAAAACCACGAAAGTTTTGTAAATGTAATGGTAAAGAACACCGGTTAAGAAGTAGAAACAATCGAATTGTATGATATCATCATGTATCCCGAATCGGAAAAAGCTAAAATCCGTGAATTATATAAGCCCAGTGAGGTAGATTGTTCAGAAAATAAGCTAGTTCATGTACAAGTATGTTAGGAGGTAAATAATGACATAACAAATACTGATCAACGGTTGGAAAATTTAATAACGTTAGATGATCTAGGGTTAGCAAAAGAAAGTTTCCTTAGGCGAGATCGAAGGAGCTCCGTCAGTATGTGCAGTGACAAATGCATTTGCTGTAATTAGGGGAGTTATTTGGACGTTCCGGGGGACACGGAGGTGGCTGTTTCGACACCTACTAAGGTAGGAACTGTGGGGGTTTGGGCTGAGTATGCGTCACCGGGTGATCTCACTGGTAACCAGATAACGGAACCGAAGGTAAATGGATTAAATACATCAGAAAAATCAATTGATGTTAGTGAAAAATCAGTTGAAGTGTCTGTGGGTGATCCGGGAAAAAAAAACTTTTTGAGGACCAGCTGTCCGGTTATGAAACGGTATGCGAGGGGGTGACGTATTTTTCAGAAGTGAATTTAAAGGATGGTGAGAATAACTTACAATTTATGCATTTACTAAACGAACATAGTTTACAAATGTGAGATTATCTTGAACTTGGCGAAATTATTGAAGTAGGTAACGATAAATTTGCATATGTAAATACATTCACGTGGGGCATGATGCAAAATGAGGAAGACGTTTTAGACGTAAACACGACCGAGGACTTATCTAGGAAAGATAAGATTTAAAAAAAAATAGATCCCAGTCACTTAGACGAGGCTGGGTATCAGCGTTTGTCTCAGCTTATAGAGAAGACGTCACAGATTTTTCATCTGCCGGATGAAGTGCTCACTGCTTCTACTTTGGTGGAACATAAGATCATCACTACCGATGATGCTCCCATCAATGTCCGACAATATCCTATATCACAGGCACTTCAGCAGATGGTAAAGGATCAGGTTGACTAACTGCTCGCAAGTGATATTATTGAGAGAAGTGATTCTTCCAATAACAGTCCCTTATAGTTTGTAAGCAGGATGCTCCTGATGGGAGTAAACAATGGCGAGTGGTGGCTGACTTTAGGAAACAAAATGAGAAGACAGCCGGGTTTGCTCATCCGACACAAAATACTCTTGAGGAGTTAGGAGGTGCAAAGATTTATACTGTAGCTGATATGGCTTACGGATTTCATCAGCTGTTGCTCAGACCTGATGATCGGTAGAAAACCGCTTTTCCCACGCCTTGGGACCACTTTATGTTTAAAAGAGTTCCGTTTGGATTAAAGAATGGGCCCGCCAGCTTTCAGGAAACCGTTAGTAAGGTTGTCGCACAAAAGTGGGGACAACACGCATTTTTTGATGATATTATATCAGCCTCAAAAAGCTTCGATGAACATGATCTGGAATTTTTTGAATTAACTGGAAGATTAATGATGGCGAATCTTAAACTCAATCCGGGAAAATGAAAATTTCATAAAATTGTTCCATTTTTCGGTCATATTATTTCTCCGGGCGGGATTAGACCGAATCCTGATAAAGTAAAAGCAATGAAGGAATTTCCGAGGCTGGTAAGTCGTACTAATATTAAATAATTCTTGGGCCTATCGAATTATCGTCGCTTTATAGACGGGTTTGCACGTATTGCAAAACCGCTCACAAATTTACTGAAAAGGAATGAAAAATTCGTTTAGATTGACGAACATGAAAACGTATTTGTTGCGCTAAGGGAATACTTAGTGTCAGATAAGGTGCTACAGCACCCCAATTTTGAATTACCATTCTAGGTTACTTCAGATGCCTCGAGTTATGCTCTTGGTGGACTGCTCAGTCAACGGAAGGACGGCGAGGACCTTCTACTCGGCTTTGCGAGTAGATGCATGAATAGAGCCGAACAATATGATAGTACTATTGAGCAAGAGCTCCTAGCTATTATTTATTGCATCGAGCAATTCAATTATTGTCTATACGGAGGACATTTTATAGTCGTGACGGACCACCAACCACTTGCGTGGCTCCATAACGTAAAAAACTCCATGTCGCGTTTGAAATGTTGGGATTTCAAACTCCGACAAGTAGATAATTTGGAAATTCAGGACCCGGGAAAGCTAACAAGGTCGCCGACGCGTTATCGCGAAATCCGTCAGAAATGCCGATAGAATTTATAAATATGATCCGAAAAAGAGGGATTCCATATGTTTTTCTGATGAAGTTTTTCAAGCCCCTCAGAAGAATGTATCTTGTGAACCGCACGAAACTGCAACAGGCGCCAGCTTGCCGAGTGATACATCGGAAGGTCTTGACGATACAGGCGTGTGGATGCCATCCGGATTGACACCCGCGATTCAAAAAGTACGTAAACGCAGCGATTTCTAGACAGAAAATTCGGAAAAACAGCTGGCTCCTTCTGAAAAGCGAGCCAAGGTTGATAGGAGTAACGATCCCTTACTATATCGAAAAAATGAATTCTTAGCCGTGAGGAATGTGGAGCATACATTCTACTTACGTAGACCTACCCAAAATATCTACCTGTCGACTAAGCGTTTACACGTATGGTAGCTTTCAAAAGTAGATGGTCAGGCTAATGTATACAGTCTAGCTTACTTGGATTACATATTGCCGGGCTCTATACTAATGAACGTCGAACTTGAGGAAATTTTAAAATGTAAGTACGTATTGACCGGAAAAGAATAGAGGAGCAAATCTCCCTCTCTGTCGGAGCAGAAGCGGGTGGAGTAGAATCTTGGTCGTTCCAGGCTGCTGCCTCTTCAGATCAAGATGACCCTAACCCTATCCAACTTATCCTTCCAACTACCAACGATCTTGTACTGCCTGATTATAAAAACATCGATATACTAATGCTTTAGTAAGTCACAAATTACTACCCAAAATTAGAGATGTCACTCTGAGTAGGTGTAAAGGTACAGAACAAGAAGGGCATTTCTTCATCGCATTACCGATAAAGATATCCTCATGTATAGAGTAGAATCAGACCATCTAAAATCATGTATAGAATCCTTTTTATCTGTATATATTAATTTAAATTTACAAGCTGTATGTTTCTCAGAAACTGTACATATAGATGATTTTAGCTGGAATGCGATTTTAGATATTTTAAAGTTTATTTCACTGACAATCCGACGAAAATAATAGTTTGTAAAAATAAATTTGTAGTTCCAACACCAGAAGAACGCGAACTCATTATTCGAGATACGCATGAAGCACCAATTAACAGCTATAAAGGCATCACGAAAATCTGCAATCGTTTTAGAAACAATTACTTCTGGCCAAATATGAAGAAGCAAATAGGAGAAGTTATAGTTAATTGTGTGAAATGTCAATTGAACAAAACAGTTAGGAAAAAGACACGTCAGCCGACGATTCTGACGGAGACGCCAGGTTCAAGCTTTGACAAGGTAGCTCTAGATATTATCGGGTCACTTGACAAAATCCCGAACGGTTATGAGTACCTGCTTACCATGCAGGATTTGTTAACAAAATTTAGCATAGTAGCTCCGCTGCGAACAGCCACATCAGTAGCCATTGCCGACGCTTTCTTACGACGCTTAGTATTCGTGCATGGGTCTCCCAAGGCAGTACTTACGGATCAAGGAGCCTCATTTGTTAGTTCCTTGATGCGAAACGTTGCAAAATTCTGTAAAATGAAAACATGTGCAACAACCGCTTTTCGTCCTCAATCGAATGGTTCATTTTCGAACGAACTGGTTCGTACACGAATGCACCACTCTCTACGTCCGATCGCTCCCAGGAAAAGATGAGTCTGCGGCCGCGCTCACGACTCACGCCGGTTCCCAGTCTTCTGATTCGAGGTGATCCTCGGTCAGAATACTGACGTTGCCGACGATTGCATACGCATACCTGCGCAGGATATCGTGCGAGGTACGAGGTCCAACTGCGTATGAATGCGTATACTCTCAATACTTTTTAAATCCCGGATACCCGCTTCCTATACACTACGGCCAAGCCAGGTTGTACAGGTGCTCCTGCCACCTTGATCCGTAGTTTCCCGTCGTCTCCAGGAACACTGCGTATCTGGTGATCGCCTCAAGGCACTCCACGGCCGTTAATACAGATACCTGGGGTGCAAAAAAACAGTAAGCCAGGCACACCCGGGTACTGTCGACGAATAGAACCGGCCGCGATATGAGGCGCTCCTTAATCGCGTGAAATTAGTTTTAAGCATAATTTACGTAGCCGGCCATGACATGAGGCGCTCCTCAATCGCATGCACATCTTTTTAATAATTAATTAAATTGAATAGGGAATTCACCGGCCAGATTTACGAGCGCCCCGATTTACACTGACACCCTGTAATGTATTATTACCTAACTTCTTCCGAATAAGCAGAAAAAAGAGACAGTTCTCCGGAAAGTCAATCAGATATCATGGAAAGTGGAATCTATTCGCAAGGAGATCTGGAAAAACTTCACGAACATGTGGTCTTTCCTATAGAAAGACCGAATTTGCTCGATACCATTGCTAGAAAATTTACAGGAGCAGACATCTCATCATTAAATTTCGAGAATTTAATCGATGAAGATAAGCTTTGGGAAATTACAAAATCTCATTTTGAAAATTTCTGGAATGGCTTTATAAAATTTAGAACAATTTTAGCAGGAATCATTATGATAATTATGATTTTTCAATTCTTAAAATGCATTTTAGATACAGTCATCCGTGAGTTCACTATCAACGCAGTCTATGAGTGGAGCGCACAAATGTTGGGTGCGTTCTGCGGATCCGTAATCCGCTTGCTTTTGCAAAAAGCAAACCGCAGACGTCACCTTCATCGTAACGAGAATTATGAATACATTCGCATGGGGCCGCCAGAGGTTGTGAATGTAGAACCACCCCAATTACCATAACTACAACTGCCAGCACCGACATCGAGTGTAAGGAACACTCCATCACATGCAATGATGCCTCTGTCCAACCATAGAGAAGCTAGCCTCGCCGAGATACAACGCCGCATCATTGGTAAAAATTTAAACTTAAAGGATGTATTTCGAAGTAAAGGTAGGGGGCGATATGTCCTGACCCTCCACCATAATACATTTTTATAAATTTATTATATTATTTCTTACTTATAATAAATTTTGACAAATTTATTATACTCTTTCTTTCTTATAATAAATTTTGACAAATTTATTATAATAACAAAGAAAGGTACATTCAATTTTACGCGTTTAATTATATATATATATATATATATATATATATATATATATATATATATATATATATATATATATATATATTATATTATATTGTAATAATGTCTTGCTAAATAAGTTTATGTTACAAACGAGTAGCGGCTTCAATGATAAGTGGTTCTGCTTATGATCGTAGCCGAGCCGTAGCTGGTAATATAGAGCTACCGCAGATTTAGGGTAATTATCATAAATAATTAAATAATTATTATCAAATTTATATAATAGCCACTTATTATATATATATATATATATATATATATATATATATATATATATATATATATATATATATTCAATTTGCACTATGGGAACAGGATAATTGCTTTATAAATTGTTATAAATAATAAATACAACAACAAAAACAAACCAATCTGTAATAACTCAAAAGAATAATCGTCAAAATACTGTTGAAGTAGGCCAATAAGCAGAAATTCGATTATTTTCAATTTATTTATTATAAAATTATTTATTTATAAGAATTCTAGAACTTTTATAATTTATTCATAAAACTGCAAATTAAACTAACATTAAGTAAGTGTTTGTAACCACCAAAACTAATTATTTATAAAGTTTTTATTATTAAACTCGTGATAGTAATATCTCATGTAACCTGAGATTTCTTTTAATGTCTTTTAAACAAAAAAATATAGAACATTCGCTTTTTGGCCACCTTCCTAAATAATTAAAATCTACATAACGAAATTCGTTTCAAAGAACCGTCTTTACGCTTATCGCGCATTTTCTTAAAAGTCTAGCTCGCGTAGCTACAGTCCAAACCCCTCTTAAGTACCGATACTCACGCTTTGGTCAACCGCCCGATCCGCTCTTGACCAATTAGCGAACGACGCGCGAAGGAATAATTAAGAGTAGGACGCTCGCGGGGTGGCTTTGCTATATCACCATCTTGGCTGCATGTTGTCGTCAAGCGAGTTGTCGTGCGCTATCCAAACCGTACAGTCGACTTATACCATTTCCGCACTTAAGAAAAGAAAACCTTGCGAACATGTTTTCTCCTATCAACCGGCACTCCTTCGGTATTTAGGCCGTCGTAAAAGTAAAGTTGAAAGCTCCGTCTTTAAATTGAAACGATCTACAATAATAATTCTGTGTAAATTAATAAACTTGTATGTATTATTATTTACGCCGTTAATAATTAAATAAACAAAATTTGGTTTCATTAAAATCACATTTAAATCAAGTGTTTGTTATTGTGTGAAGTTTCCCTATAATTATTTATTCAGAATTAAGTCGATATTTGTGGGAAAACCAACCTAATCGCTGAGAAATGTTACGATAATTTATAGTGCTTGAATTGCAGACGTCCGATTGGGTTCGATTTCTGATTTTTACAAGGTAGTAGATCTCGACTCAGCCGCTATTATCGTAAATTGGCTTTCTGAGAATTTTCCGGAAATTTTTTGTTTTTTTGTTGTTTTTTCCTTTGAGATATTTAGGGTAACAGTAATTCTAGGATAACGAAAAACCGGAAAAATTCTTGTGCATGCACGCGTATAGCTTCTCAAATACCACCGTCGGTAAGGTAAACCTCTACCTTAGCAATAGGTTACTGGTAATGAAAAACGCACTTAGCAACCGTCGGTGACGTACTAAACATTATTAGGGTGTTTTCCTTGTTATCATCGTAGGGGAATTTAATAAAATTTTCGTGCTTTTCACGATGACTAGTAAGCCAATTGATAATTTGACCGCCGACGAATCGAATGACTTTGTACAGGAATTGCAAGCTAGAAGCGCGGAAATTTTAGATAAAGAAAACGCATTAGCACAGAGGGAACAAGATCTGTTAGAAGAATCTGGGAGGGTGCAGGAAAAAGCTAGGAAAACCATTGGAGAAGCTAGGGCCTTGAGAGATAGGCAATGAAGCAGGGGAAAATTATGTGGTATTGGGTTAAAAGTAATAGATGCTTGAGACAGTGAAGTGAAGCCGTGGTTCCGCCTATACGGTTACAAGGTTAGAGATCGAGGGTGGTCTCAATAATTTCACTAAAATGAGAACAAGAGGAAGGAAGCCATATCTCCGAGGAATTGGCTACCGCCTCTTGTAATTAAGGACATTTAAGCTTTTCATCGACAAGGAGACTGTCGGCGATTCGGACAGTACGACCCTTCTTTTATTTTCCGCTCGACACAAAGTCTTTTAAGTAACCTTTAAGTAACCAACAACAGCTAAGATTCTAATATATAAATTATACTAGATTCAATTAAACAAATAATGTTCAGCAAAAATAAAGTCCGCCGAAAATAATGTGGTGAGGAGTAAGTGGAAAGTGATAACTTCCTTTATTTCCTAGACTCAGCCATAATACCAAAAGTTTCTTAATCTATACGAGTTTCGCTATATCCCGTAGCTCGAACGACATTTTATGTCAAAATTAAACAAAATGGTGTTCGCTCAAAATTATTAGCTATTTTAGAGCTATTTTTCTTAAGAATTAAGTTATCAAAATTGTATGAAATATTCATTCAAAAGACAATTCTGTTACGCGCTATAGCCAATGGTTTGCAGATGATCCTCTAAAAATTTCAGACCGATTGGTTGAATAAGTTTTTTTTATCCATTCCGCAGATAAAGAGAAAGTCATTTTGAGAAAAACATGTTTGAAATTTTTTATCCTGATACTACCGCGCTGCGATGCGCTCACTTAATAGGCCCATAACTATCGAATTTCGTCGAATTTCGTTACCAAACTTTTTTAGGATATTATTACATTCTAACAACATTCAAATAAAAATACACTCTCAACGTAACATTATATCAATTTTTCTAACTTTTCTCCATTTTGTTTTTCGTTGCCCAAATTTTCTTCACAACTATATATAGTAAAAACATATTTTTCAAAAAGTTTTAATTTTTTAATACCAGTTTATTCAAAGTTATGCAGGACAATGTATTAATATTTAGCGAAAAATAAGCATATTTGTAAATGCTCCTTGCGACCGTAACTTCCTAGAACCTATTTAAAAAAAATCTAAAGTGTTTATAAAGTTATAGGGAAGAGTAGTACATATTGAATCAGTGTACACGCTGGAAATCATGATTTATTTTTATTTTGGAAAATTTTAAATGTGAAAATCATAGAATTTCAGTAATCATATTGCGAATAACTCTCCATGCCAGAATTTTGGAAATCTAAACTTAATATTAACACGTGAGAATGTATAAAAATGTGTTTTTTTAGTTGGCTACAAAATATCTTCTTATCTTGACAACTCGATTAATTTGTTGATACGTATTTGATGAATGCTTTACTTAGATAATAATTCTTATGAATCGGTCTTTCATATTTTATGTTAAATAACGTACTGCTTAACATTTATAAATTACTCGTAATAAATCAGAATTTGACTTTTATTCTATGGTAAAAAAAAATTATTTTTTAATAAACAACTCTTTTTTAAGTAATAAGAGCATTTAATATTGTTTAAAGAAGATTTTTCATTATTTAAATATTCCCTGGTAGAAAAGTATCTAGTATTATATAGGCCCTCGATTATTCCCATGGCAAACTAGATAGATCTACATAGTTCTAAATTAATATCCACCAGAGTTATTATAATGCAATACGAAAAAGATCGATTTTTTCAAGAAAAATCGGTATAACGTTACCATAAGGTGATTCTCTTTAAATCCTAAGTATTAGAGAATATTATGAAAAGAATATATGTTGTTCTTTAGATGTAAAAGAATATCGTAGGATTTTTTAAAACCCCGATTGCCGCATAAATTTTCGAGGAAAAATTACTTGAAAGTTGCCTTGTATTGCTCTTTTTATATGGAATAGCAGGGAATCGCTCAATTCCGAGCACTAATATTAACATAACTTTTCACAAACGCTGGAGGCGAAAATAGAAAAATAGGATATTAAAGTTCAAAATTCATACTTTGTAATGATCCAACGAAAAATATAGGAAGCCGAACTAATTAAAAAGATATTTGTAGTAAAAAGACAGAAAATGCCAAAAGTGCATACTTTTTTAATTTCAAAGCGTAATCACGTGAGTCATACTAACGTGAAAATATTATTTGAGACGAAAAACATAATTTTTCTTATTGCAGCAATTATGAAATATCGTAAAAATTATAAATTAATTTAATAAACATTTTTTCCATACATTGTAAATATATTCGTTAATTTTATTAAACACACACTCGTTTGACGTCGGAGTTCGAAGAGAACCACGTTAATCGTAAATTTGTACCTAACTTTGAGGTCATATAATTATTATAAGATAATTTAAATAATAACTTTTATTAACTTTTTAAAACTATTGATACTTTCACATACCTTTAAACTGATTTATAATAAATTGTATATGTACACTGGATAGATTTATAATAGTAATATATAGTTACATACACGGAGAGAATTAAACATCATTGAGTGATGTCTTGCGCATTACTGGTTATGTTAGCGATGAAAATTGTCCAATTTTGGCAAAATGCATTACTCATTGATGTCAGCGCATGAACCAATGATTTCCGCGTATTACTGAGTAATGCGCCGAACAGTAATGTTTAATTCCCGGTTTAATAGCCCGGTAGAGACATACACATGCATACTGTGGTATGCGTTTGTCAACGCATCAAAACTGCGCACATACACTGTATGTATCGATATTAGGCTCTTCACTCTGACGTCGCGAGCAAAGCTGGAGCTTTTTGTGGCATAATAAGTTTAAATAGCGGTAGTTTAAATAGATAAATAAAATAAATACAGAGTATTAAAATACTTAACTTTGAATAAAAATATGGCGGCGAAGGCGAAAGAACCTCCCGATAAGCCTGATATTAAAGTGTATAAATGCCATCCTAAAAGTGAGGTAAAAACTGTGATATGCATCATATTGAAAGTGTATACCACAAAATTGATTTTGATAAATTAGACAATACTAAATATGTTGGAGAACACCTTGCCATCTACCCAGAACATGTCCTACGTGACATAACCTCAACTTCTGATATAAATATACACGTGTTAAGTGATACAGCAAAACGCGTGATAGCAAACATAAAGTTAAAAAAATCAGAGGAAGTAAGGGAAGAAATCCTTCAATAAATAAATAACAAAACAATAGATAGACAAAATACTACTATCAGAGGTGATGAAGATGAAACTGATATTCTAACAGCAGAAAATATATTACTGAAACAACTAGTCAGTGAACTGCAAGATAAGAATCAAATCCAAAGGGAATTAATTCAGCTCCAAAGAGCAAATCGAACAGAAAATGTAACAAATATGAAATCATACGCTGAAGTTTCATGTAACATAAAACCTAAACCTAAACAAATTCCTAAAATAACAGTAAAAACAGAAGATTCTAACCAAAAAAATGTGATGGAAACAGTAACGCAATGCTTAATAAAAGATATGACTATTCAAACAAAATTTATACGCAAGAAAAATGACAAAGAATTTGAAGTTAGTTGCATGAACGAAGAAAGTGTAAAAGCAACAGAAAGATTATTAGCTGGAAAATTAAAAAATTGTGATATTAAAATGGAACAACAAAACAACCCAAAAATAAAAGTAGTAGGTATAGACAATGCTACTAAAGTGGATAAAGAAAAATCGAAATAGACATTAACACCAGAAATTTCCAAGCATTTAACAGCGAAGGTAAGGTGGTACATATGTACACAAACAAAAAGAACAATACCAGCACAGTACTAATGGAAGTACCCTCTGATATATATAAACATATTAGAGAAAATAAAGACAGAGTGTTCGTAGGTCATCAATGCTGCAAGGCTTTTGATTTGATAAATGTGTTTCCTTGCTACAACTGCGGCAGATTTGGACACAATGGGTCCAAATGTAGAAATAATACAGTATGTATAAAGTGCGCAGACAACCATAAAGTTAATAATTGCAAAAGTACCAATATTGAATGTGTAAACTGTAGCTATAACAACGAAAAATATAAAACTAACTTAACTACGGATCATCTACCAACGGACAGAATCAGATGTGTTTTATTCAAAAATAAAATAAAAAAATATATAAACTCAACTGACTACCCAATTGCACCTGTTTTACCAGCATGGGACGTATCTAGTACGCTTAGGATAATAGAAAAACTACAGTCTGGTTCTTTACTTTACCCAAGCTCAGTAAACAAGCAGAATATCACTCCATCCCTGGCACAACAGAGATCTACTCAACAACACCTAGATTCTCCCAGCACATCAACAAAAGAACAAGACAATGGATCAGAACATTAAATTAATAGAAGATATACAAAATAATGTGATTAAACAAGAAATATCTTATAATGATATTGAGACTCTTAACAAAGAAAGAAATGATAAAGATAGCTTAATTCTACATTTAAATATACGTAGTCTAAATGCAAACTTTGAAAAACTTCAAATCTTAATTAAGAGTCTCAAGATCAAACCTTACGTCATTGTATGTACTGAGGTATGGAAACTAAAACACCACCAGTATTATAAACTTAATAATTATACAATGTATTACAACTTCGGACAAATCAACAAAAATTATGGTTTAGTGGTGTATATAAGAGAAAATGTTACACAATCAACTGAAACTATAGAAATAGGCAGACTTAAAATCTTAAACACTATAGTCTCTTTAAACAACAATAGTAACCTTGAAATAACATCAATATACAGATCGCATAGTATCAACAGTCCTGAATTTAATTTAAATCGTAAAAAAATTTTTGCAACAAAAAAGAAATCACATATTAATAGGTGACTTTAATATAAATATCCAAGAATATAATTCCATAAGTATGGATTTTCTGAATAATCTTCTAGAAAAAGGTTTTCTACCTGGCTTTATAAACACTACCAGGCCATATAATATAACTACTGAGAAGGGAACATGTATTGATAATATTTTTATCAAAACAAAAACAATAGCTACAAAATGTTTTAAACTAATAACGCCTATTACAGATCATTATCCAATTTTCATAGAATTAAAAAATAGAAAACTAAATACAAATGATGTTGAAACAAATAAAAACATTTATTATTATAACAATAAAAAACTTCTCAATACTGCTAAGTTAATTGATTGGACTAAACATAAGCATACACTAGACCCAAATACAGCTATAAATTCAATAATTGATGATATTCAACTTTGTGTAGAAAAAGCTAAATACACAAAGACCAAATTATATAACTCTAAAAAAGTACCTAGAAAAGAATGGATTACAAAGAAGATAATGATTTTATGCGAAAAAAAAAGAATTTTTATATAAGAAACTAAAGAAAAATCCGGAAAATGTAAAATTAAAGACTGAATACAAAAAAATAGTCAAAACTCTGGATAAGGAAATCAAAGCTGCAAAAATAAAACACGATAAAAATTTAATAGAAAAAAATAGTAACAATCCTAGGCAACTATGGACGTGTATAAAATCAAAAATTGGCATGAAAGGCAAAAATACAGAAAACAATATTAAACAGATAAAAATTGAAAATGATTTAATAATAAATGATAAAATTGAAATAGCTAAAAAAATGAACTCGTATTATTGTAGTTTGGGAGAAAATCTGAGTAATAGAATTAAACGACCAAATCATAGAACAATTGAATTACCAATAAACAACTCTAAAACAATTTTTATTAGACCTACAAATGAACAGGAAGTCCAAAAAATAATTGACCATCTAAAATTAAAAAATGGCGGAATTGACCAAATAAATTCAAAAACTCTGAAAATTATTTCTACACTTGTATCCGATACACTAGCGTATATATTCAATCTTTGCATTGAGAAGTCAATCTGGTCTGACGCACTAAAATCAGCAGAAGTAATCCAAATATATAAAGCAGGAAGTAAAAATGAAATGGGTAATTACAGGCCCATATCCCTAATATCAAATATCGCAAAAATATTTGAAAAAATAATTCATAACAGATTAGTTGATTTTATCTCAAAATGTAATATAATAAGCAAAAAACAATTCGGGTTTATGAAGAACATTGGTACTAAAGACGCCTTAAGCTATATCACTAAAACAATATATAAAAACCTGGACCAAAGTAAGCCTATTGCTGTTGCTTTCTTAGACCTGGCAAAAGCTTTTGACATAGTAAACCATAAATTTCTACTTGACAAGCTATATGTACTTGGGATAAGAGTGAAAGCTTTTAAACTTATTGCTAGCTACCTAAACAATAGGAAACAAAAAGTAACGATTAATCAATATGAAAGTGATTTTGAAATAGTAAACACTGGTGTCCCACAAAGAACAATATTAGGACCATTACTTTTTATAATATATGTAAACGATTTACTAACAAAAATTGCTGAAAATTCTATTTTTTCATGTGCTGATGATACAGCTCTAATTATTACTGGTGATACCTGGACAGAGGTGGAAAATAAAATGAATAGATACCTTGAAGAAATATCTATTTGGCTAGCATTAAATAAATTAACATTAAACATACAAAAATCTGTTTATATAACTTTTGGTAACTATTACGATAGTGTACCGAAAAAAATGGAAATTAAAATAAACAATCAAATTATTGAAAGAGTTAAAAGTACCAAATATTTAGGAATCATTTTTGATTTTAATTTAAAATGGGATGAACATATAGAATATCTAATAAAAAAACCAGATATCTAATTTTTATTTTCAACAAAATATCCAAATTCATGGGAACCAAAACTCTCAGAATCATTTATTATGCTTTTTTTCATAGTATAATAAATTATGGTATTATCGCGTGGGGAGGTGCTTATCAAAACAATTTACAACTGTTACAATCTATACAAACCAATATAATAAAAATAATAAATAAAAATACTTTTATTACAGACAACCTGTTGAATTTAAGACTACTATTCTCTTATGAAAGCATAATGTACGAATACAATAATCTGAAAGAGTTATATATTAATTCCGCCAGTAAAACTAGACACAAACTGGTATTTCTGCCAAAAACTACCAAAACTGTTAGCAATAAAAATAGTTATATTAAAGCTCATCGAGTTTTCAACAACCTACCTAATGAACTCAAGACCTTAGATAAGACTAAAAAATTAACCTCCATTAAGATAAAAGAATGGATCAGGAATAATGAATGAAACAGAATTGAATAGGAGAAAAAATTAAGATTGCTTACACTACGTTTAAGTATTAGAATACAAAACAAATACCATAGAATTAATAACCAAATATAAAATTATATATTTAATGTCATGAAAGATAAATAGAGAAATATTTTAATATTAGTTATTGAAGAATATATATCTAATGTTGACAAAGCGTTGAGATTAAAAGGGTATCGATAGCCCTATTTAATCTAACCTGTGTATGATTGTAATACTGTCGTGCACTGCGTGCTGACAGTATGTATGAGTGATGATGTGTGGCTGGAAGTTATTACTGTGTAAGTTATTACTGTGTAAGTATACAGTATTACCTAACCAGTTTTTATATTTAATTTTGTTAATCAGGACCTGCGAACAGGGAATAGTAGTTTCCTCTGCAGGATTACGTCGTTCTAGTATATCATTGTAAATATATTTTGTACTTCAAATCATCTGTAATTGTTATTTTGTAACTCTTGAAAGAAATAAATGTAAAACATCCTTGATATCCTAAACTATCGTATTAACGTATTTTTGAATCAATACGCTACACGATAAAAGCTTTATTAAATATTGCACTTATAGTTACATGAAAAATACGAGTTATTTGGCCACATTGTAGTGCAAATATTCTGAGAAGATGTAACATTGTTAAAGTTTTAATTGTTCGCTATTCTAAAATCAGTTTTATATTAAAACTCTGTTTGATAATAATTATCAAGCCCTCCGTAAACGATCAAACCCAAATAAAAAGGACGATTCCTTTAAAAAAAAAAGTTTATAACAGCAGTGAGGTCGGTGTAATGACTAACATAGTCCAACCGCGGATTCGATTCGTCTAATCCAAGTCACAAAAAAAACTAGTATTTTTGAAAAACGCATAGAACAGTATGCATGCGTACAATTGCGTTTTCTTTATACAAATCTGAAATTTGTTGATCTTCCTAAAGAACAGCATCTTATACTGTAAGTTATACATATTTTGTTTTCTAAGGTTATAAATCTTATATTCTGCTAGTGCTGACAACAATGTCTTAATAATACGAATCATGTAAGAAAAACTTTATTATTAACACTATTCTCTTAATTGGCAATCTCACATTTACTTTCCTTAAAAATATTCGTCAACCAATTTTAAGTCCATACAGAGCCTCTAAAATTTCAAATAATATCTAGACTTCCTAACATTTGACTGCATCATCGTGATAACGCGAAAATGTATAAATGTAATTTAAATTTGAATATTTTTAAATCAAACTACAAAAATGAGCTACCGTCCAAATTTTCAAAACATTTGGATTAACTGGAGGTAGTCTTTCAATAGCCACATTAATAAGGCTACATACATAAATTGTTCAATTGTTGTTTTCAGATTTGCAAAGTGAATTTAGTAGATCTTCATAGTGGTGCATATTTGTTTCAAAGGCCTCCAACTGTTTCGTAAGATCACCTACTTGTTCCGCTAATGTCTGTTCTTCCATAAAAGCTTGAAGTTGTGGAGCACTTTGACATTCACGATAAAATGTGCCTAAATCACTATTAGTGTTAGTTGCTGCAAATGGAGTTTTCTGAAAATAAAAATGATGAATTGAATTAGAAATTCTTGTTTATCTATGCGTGTCAATAAATTAGAAAACGATTTAAAATGGGATGAAATGTGCAAAATGAAGCATACACTGCCCCATATTAGTACATGCTAATATGAAAATGTTAATTATATTATTATTCACATAATGAATAGGAAATTAATTATTCTAGTTCTTTATGTAAGAATAATTAGAATACATTAGATTTTGATAATATACTGTAGTATTTTTATAAGTACTAAAGTAATCTTACATTAATTTATATTACAAAGCAAACTTAAGACAAAGAATATAAAAATAATTTATTGGTTATTTAAATAAAAATTGTTATATTAATTATGTGGCTTCGAGGCATAACAACTTACGTACACATTTTTTGAAGATTTAGTTTTTAGTGATTTAAATATTGTGTGGAATATTTTCATATCAAAATGTCAAAAGTTGCAAAATTACTTGCAAATTACTTCCTTTTTCCATAACCTATGCTTCTGTTTTGCGTAGGTACTTTTAAATGGTCTTTTCGGCACAGAATTAATTACCTACGTATATACGAGGGTTGTTCAATAAGTCCTTAGAAAAAGATAGAATAAAAAAATTGTTTTGGGTAAATTTCTTTTTATTTTTTAACATAATCTCCTTTTAACTCTGTACATTTTTCCAAACGTTTTTCCAAATTTTTTAAGCAGTTCAAAAGTAGGATTTCGGTAGCTCTTCAAAATAGGCATTTGTTTGGGTGATGACCTCCTCGTTCGACGTAAACCGTCGTCCGCCAAGCCATTTTTCAAGTTTGGAAATAAAAAAGTCACGGGGGCAAATCTGGTGAATACGGTGGATGTTGTAATAATTTGAACTTTAATTCCATAATTTTGGCCATCGAAACTGCATAGGTGTGCACCCGTGCATTGTCTTGATGAAAGAGGATCTTTTTCTTTTTCAAATTAGGACGTTTTTCCTTGATTTCTTCGCTCAACCGGTGCAATAACGACGCATAATACTCTCCTGTTATCGTCTTTCCTTTTTCCAAGTAATCGATGTAGATGATGCCGCGTGCATCCGAAAAGTCCGTGGCCAGCCGATTTCACCGTCTTCGCCTTTTTCGGAACCCGCTCGCCTTAAAAAATCCACTGTTTTGACTGTTCCTTGGTCTCTGAGGTGTAGTAGTGTAAGCCATGTTTTATCCATAGTTATGTATCGACGCAGAAACTCCTCACGATTGCGGCGGAAAAGCGCCAAAACAGCCTCAGAGTCGACCACACGATTGCATTTATTCTCCACTGAGAGTAAACGCGGCACCCATCTTACCAAGACTTTTTTCACACCCAATTTTTCGTGCAAAATTGAAGCGACTGTACCTTGCGATATGCTTGTGACCTCAACTGTTACGCAAACTTTCATTCATCGATTACTTAAAATCATATCGTTCATTTTGTCAATCATTTCGGTGGTAGTGACTTCCACTGGGCGTTCCGAACGTTTAAACTCATTCACCCAATTGTAAACAGTTGCAAATACAGGAGCAGATGTGCCGTGAACTTCATCCAACTCAGCTTTGATTTCTTTCGGTGTTAAGCCTTTTAAATATAGATGTTTAATCACCGCTTGAAACTCACATCCTTCCATTGTTATGAATAAACGAAAGTTGCTTACTTCAATCGACAATAAAAATGAAACTATGTGATAGATAGAGCTGAAACTCTAACAGCTGTCTACTTAGTAGTGTTGCTTACTAACAAAATTTATTTTTGATACTACTTAATTCGATTCGATACTATTGAACGACCCTCGTATTTTTATATATCTGTGCGTTAAGGGAATAACAATATAGGTCGACTTTTTACTTTTTATGTTTTAAGATATTATCCATTGAAATTAGTGTAAAAAAAATTAATAATTAGTAGATATCGTCACCCATTCCAGACATATGCGACCAAAAGTAGCACATTTAGGAAATCAGCATCGAAAAGTAGCACATTTCAACAATTCCGGACGAAGAATAGCACATTTTGAGAGATTTCTACGATAGTCCAGACGAATTAATTTTTAATAAGGAAGTTCTTTTGACTAGAGTAAAACGTTTTGGAATCTGTCAATAATATGATCAGAATCATTGGAAAAATAGTTTTGTTGTATGCAATCCAGGTCTTTAATTATTATAAACAAATTATTGCAAAATTAAGTATTTCTTATTCTATTTTCAACGGAAAATATATTCGGAATGGAATTTCCTTAAATGTATGATTTTCGAAAAGTTAATTTGCATAAAATTATACATATTATATGACAAAATAGTGCAAAAAAACGTTTCTTTTGCATTCAGTTAAAAATGCTGTAAATCGTATAATTTACAACGAGAGTTTCTCAAAATGTGTGTAAATATACTTCAATATATGCTGAAGGGGGTGACATACCTAAAAATGACGAAAAAATATTTTTTTTTATGATATATTATTGATTTATAAAGATAAATATTATTAGTATTTTATTTATTCATATCAATTAGGATATGTAAAAAAGATATAGACTTTAATTATTACTTTTTACTGACTGACCGTCAGCTGATCAGTCTCTGACAATCAGTTTCAGTGTTTACTTTTATTAACATAACATTTTAACTTGATAGTGTAGAATGGTTATTATAAAAGTGAATTATAAAAAGCAAATTTTTTAACCAGATACCTAAGCATTTTCATTGTATAAGTAATCTAAATATTGGAAAGAATATATTACTTTGAGTTACACTTATTTGTTTTTCAGCAAAACCAGCATACAAGGGACAAACAGAGTAAACAATATATCATTACACTGAAACAATTCTGAATAAGAAGGCATCACATAAAGGAAGTTACTAGAGGTCTTATAATGTACACAAATTATTAAAATTTTGAATCTTGTATGTTTTTTGTATTTATACTAATATGATATAATTTTTTACAGGTTACACGAGTATTAAATGACATGTTTTATGTCATAATAGTTACTTTAATGGATACAAACGTTATAGAATGGTTTCAGGTATGTTATTCACAGATATTGTGATATTAATACACTTTAACTTTAACTTGATATTGCTCAACTCATATAATATAACAATGTTCATGGTGTCCCGGGTAAGGAATGAGTAGTCGAGGTTCTTTGGCTGTCTTTATCTAACTTCATTTTATTAATTTGTTTTATTAGTTTTTATCAAAGTAGAAAATAAATTCAAAAACTTATTATTTATAGAATGGCGCTTAATTAAGTTTACAAATCACTGTAAATGCGTAAAAATTAGTGTTAATAAACCCAGGGAAATTAGTACTACTTGATGTGATTAAAAGAAAGATTTATTAACTAAAACTTATCCTACATTACAAAGTTACAACTAGTATAGTTCGAAGTCGATCTAGGTCTGCCGACGTGGCACGCAGCGGCGTCGCTCGCCGGCTTATACGCATCATGTGTTGCGCACGGGAGGGGAGGCGTACATGTGTGTATATGTGTGTTGCGCGCTCTATACTAAGAGCACCCGTACCGTACAATACCGTACAAAATCTGAGTATTTTACAGTACTTTTTCTTTCACGCTGAGATCTACGCGGAATTTTTTGTTCTATTTTTCTTTATCGTTTTTATGTTCTTCAGATTCATCTGCGCTTACAAAAACATTATCATCAAAATCATTATCGCTAACATTCTCTCTTCCTCTACCTGACTCGAGAGTCAAAGTAGCTGGAAGTGTACATTCATATTCACTCTCTTGTTCGTTGACATCTAGACCGATACATTTTTCATCACTTTCAACGACATCTACATTTCTTGCAACTATTATTTTCCTATTAATTAAGACTCTATAACCTACGTCACTATATCCTAATAGTATTCCCATGTCTGCTTTCTTATCCCATTTTGAGAACCGTTTTTGTTCTGGTATCCGTACAAAAATTTTACTGCCATATAATGTTAAATTTTGAATACTTGACCGGTTATTAAAGAATATTTCATATGGTGTTTTCTGTTCAATTGTATTTGTTACAGTTCGATTTTTTAAATATGCAGCCGCGAAAACTATTTCTGGCCAATAACATTTATGTACTTTTGCTTTAGCTAATAGGCAACGCGCCATATCCATTATTGATCTATTAAACCGTTCTGCTGTTCCGTTTAATTCATGAACATATGCTGGACAATTATTCACAACAATGCCATTTTCTTTAACGTATTTATAAAACTGATTATTTAAATATTCTTTACCGTTAAAACATCTCAAAAATTTTATTCGTTTTCCCGTTAAATTTTCACTTTCATTTACAAAACTAACAAAACAATCAAGAACTTCAACTTTAGATTTTATGCAATAAATTCTAACTATTTTGCTATAGCCATCGATAAATGAAACAAAATATTTTTCCCCATTCAATCCTGTAGTTTTAAATGGACCGTAAACATCTATATGAACTATTTATAGAATTTCTTTTGCTTTATTTCTATTATTTTCGAACGGTAAAATTATGCATTTTGTTTTCAATACAAATTTTACATTTCATAAATTCTGTTTCAAGTTCATTCGGAATACCGTTAAACAACTGTTGTTTACAAATCGTATTCAAATAACCAAAATTTACATGACCTAACACTCTGTGCCACCTCTCCTTTTGACTCATGTTACTATTTCGTTCAGCACTGTTTACAGAATTCACATTATATTTCAGTTTACTTTTCATTTTGTACGTACCATTAATTTTAAATGCTATGGCAATTAATTTATTATTATTATCTATAATTTTTGCAATTTATTATTATCAGTTAATTTACCGTAACTTATTAAATTCATATTCATTTCTTCAGCAAAAAAACGTTTTTAATATTCACCTTATTTTGTTTCCCGAAGGTCACAAAATAAGTAGTCACTGTTCCTATTTTTGTTGCCTTAATAGACCTATTGTCTCCTAAATAAATATTTACTGGCTCTTTTAAATTAATACATTTTTCAAAATATTTATCATTATTAATTATGTGATCGGTGCACCCACTATCCAATAACCAATTAATTTCAGTTTCGCTCTTACATAACCTGTTCGTTTCGCTGCTGTGCGCCGCGTGCGCCATCGCTACCCAAGCGCTCGCTCCTTCGCTGCTTTGTTCGTTCGTGCTGGCTCCTTGCTGGACACGCTGTCCTCTGCCGCTGTTGTATTATCTGCCATAGTTGCCTCTTCCAGTTCTGCCGCGTCCCCGGCCGCGTGTTCAACCTCGCCATGATCCGCCGTTGCATCCCGCTTGGACGCCATCTTGACACTCTTGAGCAATATGTCCTTTCTTTCCGCATTTATAGCATCCATCCTTATTTGCCGTAAATACGTTTGCCATTATCTCACTTGGATCCTGTTGATTTTTCATTTCAGCTAATTTTATTTTGCTTCTTATGTAGTCTGCCGTTTTTTCTTCTTCTTTTAGTGTATCAATTAAGTAACCTATGTGACTATATGAATCTGGTAACGTGTTCAGCATATAGTTCAATTTTTCCTTTTCACTCCGTGACGGCCGGGAATTTTACAATTTAATTATAGGCAAAAAGTTAACAACGTTTATATTGTTTCTAAAATCATTTTCGATTCAAAAGCCGGGTAACGTGTCAAATGAGAGGACTGGAAAATACGAAATCGGCAAGTCGTACATTATATTCGCGCGGAGCATGCGAATACGCGACAAGGACAGCTGTGCTAGCCGAAATGTGCGAATCATGAGCGGAAAAGAGGGGAGAGATTAAGGAGAAGTAGTGGGAACAAAGAGCAGCGTTCGCGGCGCGCGGCGCAGCGCGAGTATATAAGGACCCGCGAGCGGGGGGCTCGGGAGCACTCTTCCTGGAAACTCCGGGGACGTCTGTCTAGCCAGACTAACGCTCCCTTGACAAACGGGAAAAGTGGACACGGTGCTCGTGGCATGAGCTAACGCGCTCAAGCCTACGATCACTAGTCCCCCATAACTACTCTCTCCCTCTCCAACTAACACCTTGTAACATTATGGAAGGTCCAATAAACTCAAATTAAACCTCGTAATTATTTGTATTTCCTAAAAACCCTATACCCTCTTGGAAGTGCCGAACCCTCTTTGGTACCTATCGAGGAGGCCAATACACCACCTAAGTCCCACTAAGGAGAGCGCACTCTTGAGCGGTCAACGTGCCACTCGAGTGTCGACTCTTCGGGGTTTTTCCTTGAAAGAACTAGAGACGTTTTTTCAAGGGTTTGCCTCTCGCCTCGCTAGAGCGCCAGCGCGCGTTCTTGCCGGACCGAGATAAAAATCGAAACGTAGGAAAACTGCATTGATGAAGCCCCTAACTAGGCGGCTCCATGAACACAGAGGGGAGAAGGTCTCGGGATATTCAAAACTGCAAAACGAGAGCGAAACATAACTTATTTTTGGAGCACTTTCTCGGGTCAGAACGCGACCCGCGTATACACAAACAATTACTTTTTCTAATCAAAACGGCTGAGTCCGTCACAATTGGCGCCCGAAGAACAGGGACCCGAGAAACTGACTGAAAGAGCAAATAATAAATGATACCGGAAATAGATGAATCGTTCGCGGAGATACGCATCCACGCGCGAATCAATGATGTTAATAAAATTATAAGACGAATGATTGTGATAAGTGAGAAGCGAGAAGAAGAAAATGAGAAATTGAAACAAATAGTCGTACTTCAGCGTCAGGACTTACAAAGCTTACAAAAAACCGTAAATGAGGGGATTGATGATACAAATAAACTAATATTAAAACCCAACAACGTGCGTAGGCATTTGAGTGCAGTAACTAAAACGGTCATGGTCTATTTTAGAAAAGTCGATATGGCGTTTCGGGAAAGGGATGAAAAAATTGCCAAGCTTACCTGTTTATTCAGTGCACTTAAATTAAAGTAATAATCAAATATAAGGTTAAAAGAAATCAGCGTATTTTCTTACTAGTGGAATTATTTCATCAAGATGTCGAGAAATAAAAGATTATCGGGTGCGTTGCTTACGGATATAGAAACAACAGCCCCAGAAAGTAGTCTAGATCAGGAGCAGTAAAAACATAGGGATTGGGAGAACGCAGTATCGGAGGAATTAAAATTTTTAGATCAGAGACAAGACGAGCTCGCGAATAAAGTAGAGAACTTGGTAAAATGTCCTGAGGATTTAGGATCGCCGACACTACGCACTACAAGAATAGAGGTTATTAAAACCGATTTAACGGCTCGCATAAATGCACTGTCAGATCTAATACAAAAGATACAAATAGAAAATGCAGCGGAAAAAAAAACGCGGGAACGAGTACGAGTAAAAAATAAATACTCTAAAAAAACGCGTCGGTGTCCTAGAGGGGGAAAATGATACGTTGATTGCAAAAAACACAGAACTATATACGAAGTTGGAAAAAATGAACGGGTTGATGAGATGTGCGCGAAAAGCGAGGAAACGGGTAAAAAAGTAGAAGAATTGACAAAGAAAAATCGCTTGACGCAAACTAGCCCTGCGAATACCAGCAATAATGATGTGTCACATCAAGTAAAATTAGCCATTCCAAAATTTAAGGGCCTACAATCGGAGAGGCCGATGAAATTTATATTCGAATTAGAAAATTATTATGGAAAATACTCAATATTAATGATTTTGAACGGACCCTTGCGACAGATTTAAAACTTGCTAACATCATTGTTGGAATAATGTCCTACAGCAGCATGTACCCATGCATTTGGTGTTACGCATTAAAACGTGAATTGCACCAATGTGGAAATTATTGCACTGTAGAAAACACTTTGCAGAATGACGAGCAATGGAAAAAACCCAGATCTTTAAAGGATCTGGCTAAATACTTTAAAAATTGTATTTATACTCCATTCTTATCTACCGCAAATGATAAGACATTTCTCGAAATTCTACCCCCGCCAGAGTTGCATTTAATGCTTGGGGTAGTGAACACACTGTATAATAGTTTGTTGAAGGAATGGGATAATACTCGTATAACCTGGGCGAAGGAATGCTCTGTGCCTTGCGAAGTAAGTCATGGAGGATCTGCATTCAACGGGAATTCAAGCAGAATTCTATTAGAAAAAATTGATTTTCTGCGATCACGAAATCGCAATTTGGAATGTGTCAAGTTTATTGATGCGGTCGAAAAGTTTAGAGATGTTGCAAAAGCGTGCTTTAGTCATAAGCTCGAGAATGATTACAAAAATAAAATTAAGGATTCAAAGGGAGTTATATTGATTTAGAAATCTCTATAACTCCTAAGGTTCATGCAGTTTTTTCCATGTACCTGATTTTTGCGAGAAAACGGGAGTTAACCTCGCATTTTATAGCGAACAAGCTATGCACAGAGTCTGTGCACTCTGATTTTAAGCCAATTTTTGCTAAGCATAAAAAGTACACAACAATCATCCAGAATACTTTGATAGATTAAGAAGAGCTTTGTGAATATAATAGTTTTCACTCTTTTTAAAACAATATTAATTATTTATTGTTTTGTAAATACTTCAATTCAAATTTAATATTAAAATTTGAATTTATTATACAGGAGAATTTTCTTTTATTTAACAAATCCCTAACACCCATTATGACTTTCGGTAGGAAAAAATTGATGAAGCACATATAAGTGCTGTGTACAACTGTCTTCAATGTGTCATTATAATAATTTCGTAAATAACAATATATGATTATTACTTCGGAAATACTGTTATGCTCATAATTTACCAATATGCATGTAAAATTAAAAATACAGCATTTGGTGAATGTAATGTAACTTAAATTGAAGTGAGAGGAAGCCAATATATTTGTAATATTCCTTTCTTCTAAATGGCATATTTCTCGGTACATAATATATAACATATTATATCTTGATTATATTTGCAGGTAATTTCATAAGCTTTTTAATGAACCTCATAAACCTACTCTTTCCATGACTCATATAGTCGAAAAGTCCTAATTACGTCAACAATCACTACATTTCTCGATTTTGTTTTCTTTCTAACGGCATATTCTGCAATATATAAAGAAGATAGTATACTTTATCTTGATCATACTTGTAGATAATTTCATAAGCTTTCAGATAAACCCCATAAAACTACCATTTTCCTAACCTATATTATAGAAAAATCCGAATTACCTCAAAAATCGCCATTTTTCTCGATTTTTTCAAACTTATCAATACTTTTTGGGCGTGAAAAATATACAAAAAATAAAAAACTTATTGATTGTATCAAAATAAAGTACTCACATAAAAAAATAGCCGCTAAATATGTTACTCTAGCCAAATATATCATTTAACCTAAAATAAATTTTGAAAAATCGAGTTTATTTTCGGTTTCTCCCTGGGATGTTTTTAATTCGGGGCACAAAATACTCGTCATGCATCCCAGAAATTATGTCTACAAAGATCTGCCCGGTGCAGGAACTTTTTTAGTTAAACTTGGTCGAGATCCACCGTGCCAATGCACCACCGACTGTAAATGATTCTTGCTACAGCTCAAGTTTTTATTTGAGGACCGCACGGTAAGCATACTCGCGTACGTGCGCTTCTCGATCAAGGTTCGGAGTCGACGTTTGCTACAGAGGCAATCGCGCAGCTGCTCGGATTATAGAAGCGCGCGTGACCTCATGGACGCTGCAGTCTGCAATTGCACCGGATTTCGAAATCGAGGCAGAAGCATTTATTCTTCCACGACTTACATCGCATTTGCCTGCGCGTAGCATTATGGAGATAGTACAATTCTGCATTCACGATACTGTAATTGTTATATTAGATGCCGACCTTTTGCGGACAATTCTTGCGATCCAGTCTCCGTAATTTTCCTGCTTCGAATTTGGCTGCGCAGAATACAGCACTCGGATGGATCATACCGGGACCGGTTCGAACAAGCGCGTCTTGGTGGGCGGAGTGCTCTTTTCGTGCGCAAGTGCAACCGTTGCACTGCGTCTTGACTAACGACCCGAGTGACGCATTACAACGGTTTTGAAAACTCGAGAATTTCCAGAGGTAGTCTGCTATCAAATTAAAACCGGAAGATGAAGCTTGCAAGGGCATATTTCGTGAGACACACATGCGCGATTCTGACGGTCGTTATGTCGTGTGCCTTCCTCTGAAATCCGATCCACCTGCAATCACAGCAGAGACTCAACGTATAGCATTAGGCTCGCTCTCACATAAGTATCGTCGCTTTTCACGCGAATCCAAATTCGCCGAGGCCCATCGCGAGTTTATGACTCCAAATTGTTTTTTTAACTTTAAATAATTATTATGTTAGTTCAAACCATTGACTTTAAATATTTCGTATTGGTTTAATATAAAAATTTAAGATATCGAAGCTATAAGTCGAAATAAGAAAAGTCATTTTTATCAGATTTACCCCACATCAAAGGGTAATACAGATCAGCCTTGGTACAATTCCGGTCACTATTGAAAAACTTTTATAGGTGAAAAATTTCTTTAAATCAATTATATGAACCTTCATATGATCAGTCGCATTATTATTCGCACTTACACAGTGAAATATGTAACGCATAACCACTGTTCAATCAAAAACACTTAAGCAAAGTTGCCGTATCTAAGATCGCAACGCAACGTTTTCTTAGACTCACTTTCTGAAGCATCATATAAATAACATTGTGACCGGGATTACCCCAATTCTGCTTAGTAAATTAAATTGAAATGACAAAAAAGCAATACGGTTTATACTCTTTTTTCTTCACTACTTCGTATTGTTAAATTTACAAATTAATAGAGTAGCAAAAAATAACTTCATAAAATAACAAATTATATGCATTAAAGCTTATTTTATAGATCAGATTTCTTATAAGAAATGTAGGCCAACACTTTAACTGGGTATAATTCCATAATAAAATAGAATATAATTTTGTTTGGACATTAGATATTGCATTTTATGTTGTGTTTGATATACTATTCGAATTATTACTTAAAAATGTTTAGATTAATGAAAATAAAGGTGACCGGAATTAGCCAGTGACCGGAATTACCTCGTTCTCCCCTATGTATGAATGACTCGGGCATATGTCGCGTTTTACTACGGCAGAGCTTATGAATCCACGTGCGTGGTACATACCGCACCATGCAGTTACACAGATCGTGGAATCACTTTTGAAAATACGCGTTGTTAGTAACACTGCTTAAGTAAGTTTCTCATCTCGGGACCGGCTCTTGAAAGTGATCTTGTCTTGATCTTACTTAATTAGCGTAAATGCCACTTTGTTTTCACTGCCCACATAGTAAAAAAGTTTCGGTAAATCCGCGTTACAACGGAAGATCGAGATTATCAGAGAATTGTATTTGCTCCTAGCCCTGCAGAAACTTCCGTGGAGTACAGATTGACCACTGTCACCTACGAGACATATTGCGCGCCGTATCTCGCGATTCGCACACTTTTGAAATTTGCGCAAAACGAGAAGTAGCTATTTCCTTTCAGCGCTCGATGTCTCGAAAATAATACGTATGTAGACGATATTTTTGCTGAAGCTGATAAGCTTTCAGTAGCTATTTAGAAAAGGAAAGAGCTTGCTGAGCTTTTAAGCTCTGCCGGTATAGAATTAGATAAATGGGCTCCAAATCATGTCGATCTTCTACCTGTACGCTTAAAGCAACTTATTAACAGCGCCGAATAAGAAATTGATAGAGACACGGCAGTTAAATAGGTATATATAATATACAGCTATGTAATATATGTATATGCATGTTAAATGCACATTTATGCATACTCACACATGCATATAAAATTCATACATATTTATTAAAGTATATATATGGGACATTCCACCTAAAGTCAGACGATCAAAAAATTGTTATCTGTGATCAAACAGTAAAATTATTGCAAATTATTAAAAAAACATAGAAAAAAATTTTCAGACCCTAAGCTTAAAAGTGTACAAAGTTATGTGGATACATAAAAATGGAATTTATTTTTTTTTTTCATAATTTCAAACGTTTATGTATTTTTAAATTCAAATCCTTGGGGTTTAGGAAAAGAATGTGTAAAAAAGTTATTTTTTTTTGCAAAATTCAGGAAGAACATGCCTAAATTTTCTCAATACTTAAAATGGAGAATTCTGATTAATATGCAGAAATATGACATATTTATGCAAATCTAATCAAGTACGACTACAAAATTTTTATGATATATACATTTTTAATTTTCAATCTCAATTTTTTATACATATATATACACCCTTGCATACGAAACACTAAAAAATAATATATATATATATATATATATATATATATATATATATATATATATATATATATATATATATATATATATATATATATATATATATATATATATATGTGTAAATGAATAACTCTCTGGGAAATCGAAAACAAGAACAGTTTTTTTTTAATTTCAGAAAAAATGTTCCTTCTACTATGTAGAATGCATGTAAATTTTTTCAGATTTATTGCAAAAATGTGCATTTTAATAACTTTTTACAAAATTTGATGATATTATTATTTTGTTTATATAAATATTGCACTTCTGCCATTTTGCGACTCTGGCAGTCACTTTTGTACTGAAAGAAAACTATCTGCATGATTTTGGGTGTAATGGTTCGAGTGATCAAACCCACATTTTTCCGAATTTTTAGATTTAAAATGAGTTTAATTAATCGAGAAGGGCATTAAAAGGTTTTGGAATCATGTTTTATGAAAAATTCAGAAAATTTGCTAAAAAATCCTTTGTTGCTATTTTTTTAAGAGATTTAAATTTGTTGAAAAAATCGAAGTTCAAATTGTCTAAAAAATGGCTACATGCTCATATTTATTGATCAACTTTAAACCTAAGGGGATAAAAAAATCTGAAAAAATTCACATACATTCTACATATCAAGAGGAAAATTTTTACCAAAGAAATAAAAAAAAATTCTTTTGATCTCGATTTTCCAGAGAATCATCCATACATAGATATTGTAACGAGTTGCGTATAATTCGCGAACGGGAAGACGCGAAAGGGGCATGAGACGCCATCTCATGCCTGCGCGCGGCAACAGGTGGGAAGACGAGAGCGAGAAGGAGCGGGGGGCTATGGCGGCGGAGAGGAAGACCACTACCGCTCCACTCCACACGCCGTGTGCCTCGCCGCTGAAGAGAGATGCTCTGACGCCATCTTGACAGACGACACCGAGCACGTCGACGATCTGTTTTTGGTGGAGCGGAGACGAATGACGCGGAAGAAAAGAAAGGCAGCAGCGAAGCGCCGAGAAGCCAGAGAGAGAGCCTCGTCGAGAGAGCAACAAGCAACGTCGTCGGCGACGCGTCCGCATCGCAACAACGAACTCTAGTGATAGAGGGTAGTGATAGAGGGAACGGCTAGCCCGCGGTGACCGCGAACGATTACAGGGCCACGCTACGAATAGCGTGCCGTGCCCTCAAGACGAAAGGGGCTCTATGCAGCCCACGGGACAGAGGGAACGCACGCGTTCGTAACCCTCTGCGAATCCGACGGCGTGTTCAACGACGGTCGTGTTGAACACGCAAACGACGCTCGACCTACGCGATTTTATTTTGTTATTGTCGACTGGTTTTATATGTAAAGTAAATGTAAATTGTTAATTATTTGCCTTTTCAGATTATATCTTAATTTATTGTTATCAAATCAGTGTGTCTTAATAAACCCAGACCCGCCTGCTCCTCGCACCGAATTAGGCCAAAAATAAGACGACATTGCTGTGCGTATACAGTAGCATTTAGTTTTCGTATTTTCGCGCTCCTTACAGTTGCGGCATGCCGCGCACACGTGCTGCGTGTGGCGCATGCCTGCAGGGTGCTGACTTGGACAATTAATTAATATAGTTAATGATTAAGCACCCCGTTATACATGGCGCCCACCAAACCCCGGCATTAACAGCATCATTGATTGGCAATCAACAATTTTAAATAATAAAAATTATTTGTGGTTTTTCGGTGATTTTCAAATTTTAACTTGCGGAATAGGTCGAGCACGCGTGCGCGAGGCGAGCGAAAATTGAGCACGAAACTCAAACAGACAGAAGTGTGCAAAAGTATATGCGAGAAGGCAAGCTGAGTGTATTGAACACAATACGCAGGAATAGTAATATTTTAATCAACTTTTTGCTCTGACTCGCAACCTTAAGAAAGAGAAAAAATTATAATATACGATTATAATTAATAAAAAGGTCGAGCGTAATTACGAATAATTATAAGCAGTCAGAGCAAAAAGCAATCAATCACGGTAGTGAAGTGTGTGTAAATTCAGTTCAGCCGCAGAGACACCCGCGCCGCGCTCAGCGATTCTGTGGTCGACCGATCATCATGGTTAAGCAGCGTTTGGCGCGGTCGTACTCAGAGCGGCGAAAAATTTATTTTGCGTTATTTGAAATTATTATTGCAAAAATTAATTTTTTTCAATTTGTTGGTTGTTTACTGAGGGACAATAAACAATTATCACGAAAACAAAAAAAAAATTTTTTTGAGTTTGAGTTTTTTTTTGGAAATTAAGAGGTTATCTGAGAGCGTTATACAAGATTTGTTTTTCTTTACAGTGGTATTGTTTATTAATTATTAATAAACAAAATTTTCAGAAAATTGGATTTTTTTGGATTTTTAAAACTTTTTAAGAGGAATAAAATTCATTTTCGATTTTCTTTTCTTTATTTTGGGAAAATTATTTTTCTGCAAAATTGTTATTTACAGAACACTAATAAGCAATAAGTTCGGAAAATCAGATTTTTCTTTGGATTTTTGAAATTGTTAAGAGGAATAAAAACCATTTTTGATTTTCTTTGCTTTATTTTGGTAAGTTATTTTTCTGCAAAATTGTTGTTTATCGAACACTAATGAACAATGGTTTCAAAAATATAATATTTTTTGGATTTTTAGTATTTTTTAAAATAATTTAGTATATCGAACAGTTCAATTAGGAAAATTGTTCTTCTTCGTAATTATTGTTTATTCAATAATTTTAGGATTTTCGTTCTTTTTATTATTTTAGAAAATCGTTTTTCAATAAAATTGGTGACTGTCGATAATAAACAGTAAAATAGAAAAACTCAAAATCCGGATTATGCTTATTTTTAATAAATACAACTAGTTAAACTAACTTGGAAAGATTTTGCAGAATGAAAATTCATAATAATTTTTGATATTTTAGAAAATGAGAGAAATTTATTTATGAATAAATTGTTTTTTTTCAAATTAGAAAATTTTAACAGAAAAAATTATATTTCTTCCGGAATACCTTTAGTAATATAAAAATCCAATTTTCTTCGAAAATAAAATATTAAAGCTCTCCTTTTCAGAATTTTTGAAAAACGAAACGAAAAAGAAGTCGACAGTTTTTATTTATTATTAAACAAATAATTTAAAAAAAAACCGATAGTTTTGGTTTAGAAAATCGAATATTTCCGAATATTTAGATTTCTGTTGGAAAATTAATTTTTCTGTTATTGAAGAAGTAGCTCGATTCAGGTTTAGATTTTTTTACATAAAATATTTTTCTAAATATTTTTCGGGATAAAAATAAGCATAACAGAAAAATTAGGAGAAACAAAGACTGAACTTATTTTTCGTTTCTAAACAATTAACGAAAAATTTTACACACACTTCCGAGTTACAAAACGAGATTTGAACTCATAAGAGTTTAGTGACGAACAAAAATATTATTTTTATATATTTTTTACGAAAAGAATGCCCATGATTGATTGAACCGACAAGGCGAAAACTGCGACATCGAAAATGATAGGATTTGCGAAATTCGTACACACAAATTTGATTGCAGAATTTTCATTGTGCCACCGTATTATAATACCCTCTTTCAGTTCGCATGTGCCAGTGATCAGTGAAATAAAATTTTATTATAGTTTTACGAATTAAAAATGAAATAGTTGTTTTTTGTCAAAATACCCTAGTGGAATTCAAACATGTATATATAAATCTACAAGAGTATACTTTTTATATTGACATAAACTTTCCATAGAGAAAATATTTAGTATAATTTAGCGATTTAATTTTGGATTTGCCTGACTAGTTTATATTTATATACGTATATATACACTATCTTATAGAATTTCGTAAAAAATTTACACTTTTGTACATTTATTTACACTATTATACACAGATTATGTGATAATGAGGGCTAAAAACCTATTATTTTATGTATATTTGATATTATTGAGTCATTATATATTTTTCGATGCTATTATTTATTATTAGTTGTATATTCATTATCAATGTTAGCTCATATACTTAATTTTATTGTCCAATTAAAACAGAAATAGACACTTTTATACATATTTGTACATTTTTATACATTTGTATACACTTATATACAGTTATATATACTTTTTTATTTTCACACGGGTATTAACCCCTCTGCGCAGAGAGCCGAGTATACTCGTCCAAACGTCATTTTTGTATACATTTTGTATCACAAATTTAAATCTTTACTTTGTTGGGACATCTACAACCTCTCAAATTGAAGCTAAATAGTATAGCTATTATTTAGAAAATGTTACGAATTTGCAGAAAATATTGTTGCAGACTTACATTCGATCTAGTCCATATACACGAAAATAAACTTCTGCGCAGAAGGGTTAAGGTCGATATATTAAATTTCTAAAAATAGTTTAATGCTCATAGATGTTTGTAAAATTTATTTAAATATTTTTCTTTTTTTGTAATTAAATACTAATACATTAATTTATAAAAAAGATTTAAATATCTTTAACAGAATTAGTTGATTTTATTACATTTTGAAAAACTTTTTTTACAGAATATTATATAATCATCTTAATCATACTCATAATAGAATGCAAATTCTTCATTTATTTTAAATTTCAAATTTTTTTGGATCGCCTGTGTATGTTTCAGATATTAAGAATGACTATCAATCCGATAAACGTTATAAATTTGCTTCTAATAACATTTCAAGCTTTAAACTTACCAAAAACTCCAGAAACATCTCAAGAGATTAGTTTAAAAAATAGTATTAACAATATTCTATTGAATGCTATGAAGGAATTTCACGATGTAGAGATGGTTGAATATGAAACATTAGATTTTCAAGAACCGTATAAAGATGTTGATATGAAAATATAGAATACGATGATAAAATATTTACAATTGATGAAGATTTACAACAATGTACAGAAGATACAGAAGAATTAAATCATGACTATAAAGCAAGAGCCATGGAATTCTGGAGAAGTGGTTTGACAACAAATTTAGCATTAAAAACGGTACAAAATCGTTTTTGGATGGTTTAGTCCATAACTCAATTAAAACGTTGTGTAAAAACATTAAATAAAGGAGGAACGTATAAAGAGAAAATAGGAAGAATTTGTTCTTTTGTTTTAGAAAATTTTAAAACTGTTGTTGATGCTGGTTTCCGGTTCATGACAAGGATTTACAAAAATGGGCGTTACAGGCTCAAAAAAATATTGGAAACGAAGATTTTCGTTTTAATGTATATATTATGGCTTCTAAATCTGAAAAATTAACCTCAGATAATTGGAAAAAATCTATTTATTTGATGTTGTAAATGTGTAAATGAATGAATGTAAATGAGTAAATGATATTGTAAATGAGTAAATCAAATTTGTAAAATTGTAAATTAAATTTTGGTATTTCAAATTTTATTTAATTTCAGATCATTTTAAAACGTGGGTAAAATAAGTATACTTTACCAACGTTGGTTCATCAAGTATTTTGTTAATAGACTCTTGGAGTGGGAATTGTCCTGCTATTATGCAAGAAGCGACCCCCCAGAATAAAGAAGTGATCTTATAAATAATTCCGAAAGGAACTACGGGTAGAATACAACCTCTTGATGTTTATGGCTTCAGAGTATGGAAGAGATATGTGAGACATTTCTCTGACTCTGTGATATTAATGAATGAGGATTTAAATCTACATTTAAGGAATCATATTATAAAGTTATAATCACTGGTACATAATCAGCTATCATCACCGAGGTATATCAATTTATTAAAATTCGCGTGGTATAAAAGTGGATACACTGATGTAGCACCTGCGAAATTTGAAGATCCAGTTAATTTTGCTTTTGGTACAAAATCTAATACACACTACGAAGTAGAAGGTTGCTCTAACATTGTAATAGTTAGATGTTCTTGGTGTAAAAAGTCTCTATGATTGAAACATTTTTTTATGACTACCATTATTATTCATTGTATAAACACTAATTAACATTAATTCAGAACATATAACTGTTAATTAATGCACTAATTTATATTTAATAAAAATTATACCAAATTATTAGAAATATAGAAATTTTAAAAATTATATTGATATGTAGAAAAATTGCAGAATAAAAAATCAACATCAATATACAATGTACAATATATCGTTTGTATGATAATTTATATATATATATATATATATATATATATTAAAAAGAAAATCAAATTTATTTTTAGATTAAATAAGGTATCTAACCTTTTGTATAAAAGCAGAAAAGCGTCCTTTACAAAGAAAAGAATTGCCTTTGGGTTAATTGGAAAATTTCAATTTGTTTTTGAGATATTAAAAAAAAAGATTTTTCAGGGGTGAAGTATAAGGGTGATTTTCATCCCTAAAATGGTCGTATAAATATGTATGTATATATTTGTTATGCTTTTTTCATGTTTTACAATAAATTACAAAATTGAGTAAATTATTAAGGCCTACGTCAGAAAATTCGTGTTAAGGGGTACCCCTTTAAATAATTTTTTTTTTAAATCCGGGATTGGTCAACATTAAATTTCAGTATTGTTTATAACAGAATGATTTTTTATAAGATTCGGTTAATTAAGAAAATTTTGGAGAAAAAAACGAAAAAAAGTCACATTTACCCTTATAAAAAAAAGGGATGCAACCCCCTGCTGAAAATAGGTTTTCAAAATTTATTAAAATTTTTTAAAGTCCAATCATTTTTTATTAACTTCTATAATTCCAATGAACATCGACATTTCAATTATCAAGCCATCAATTAACTTTAATAATATTGAATCAATTTTAATGAATTTTTATAATTAATTGACATTAAAAATTTTTAATGTTCAATTTCAGTATCGACCTTTATAAATTTTAATAAACTTTAATTCACTTGCATAAATTTATTAAAATCAATTAAATGAATGAATTTTAATTGTTTTTTCTGAATAATATTCAATAAATTTCAATACGTTTAAATTATTTGCAACTAAATAAAGTTGAATCGTCAAAAATGTTATTAGCGATAAATAAACTTCATTTACATTGAATCAACTTTTATGATGTTTTGTAATTAATAAATATTAATTATTTTGAATGAGCAGTTTTAGTATGCTTTTTTATGAAGGTTAATGAGTTTTATATACGTACTTAAGTTGAAAAAACAATTAAATGAATGAATTTTAATTGTTTTTTTCTGAATAACGTCCAATGAATTCCTATGTATTTAAATTATTTTCGACTAAATAAATTTTAATCAGCAAAAATGTTGTTAATTGTCATTGAATTTAATTATTAAAAACCAACTAAAGTTTATTGAAAGTTATAAAGAATAAAATTTCAAAGTCATTCAAAGTTATAAAAAATTAATAGAAAATAATTAAAAGCAATTGTTTATGCATTTTAAAGACCGTTCTTGATCATACTTTTGACTATTGATATACATTAGTTTTACATTTCTGATAAAGTTAATTAAAGGTCATTAAATTTAATTAAATATTATTCAATTTCATGATTAGAAAAAAACTAAAGTTTATTGAAAATTTTTAACTATATCACATGACTTAATTGTTTTAAATGGTTACTAATAACCTCTATGTTTTTTAATTATCTTTAATAGGTAGAAGTATGATCAAGAATAAAAGTATTTTAATGAATTTTAAAAACCTATTTTCAGCAGAGTTCTTCAGAGTGAAAGCGATTACCAAAGAAGCGCATTTTTATGAGAAATAAATTGGCGTTGATTTCATTGGAAAATTTCAATTCGTTTTTAAGATATTAAAAAACATGATTTTAGGGGGTGAATTATAAGGGTGTTTTTCATCCCTCAAATGGTCGTATAAGTATGTATGTATTGTAATGAAATGAGCGCCAGGTACCAGCGTTCGCACTATAGGCGACGCGCGCGCATCGAGGGTAGTTACCCAAAGAGAACGCGACTGGGGGCGCGGCGCCGGCCGCGCTGACGCCTCGAGCACGTCACTATCGATCGAGTGTTCGACCCGCGCGCGTCAACGACGTAAACCTCTCGCCGGCATTTTCCCGCGTCAAATACACCGCACGCGGAGCGACTTGTTGCCGCGACGCCGTAACCCGAGGTAAGTGGTTACGGAGATATCTCCCCGTTGTGCCATTAGTGTGGAGGCGCATCCCAGGAGAGAAGCGAAGCGGAGAAGGAGATAGCGAGAGAGAGCGAGCGAGAGAGACAGAGACAGAAATAGAACGATCGTCCTCGAGCAACACGCAATCGAGGTAAAGGGTAGCCCGCGCGTATATATATATATATATATATATATATATATTGCGAACCGCGAGCGGTGTACAGGGCTGCCCACCGCGGGCACCGCGCCGTAGAGTACACCAAGGTTCCGTGACATCAGGCGCGCGTACGGCCCATCGTGAGGGCAACGCGTCCAGCAGCGAACGAGCTGGACGCGCACCGTCGCTTGGTCTGCGCGACTTTTGAATTCTAATTGTTATTTATTGTTAATTTACCGTTGTTAATGTTGTTATCCTTATTTATTGATCCATTGTTATTAATTTATTTGTTGCTAAATATAGTCTATTTTATTGTTTAAAGTTAAACCCGCGTGAATCAATTTTCCCCACGACCCGCCTGCTCCTCGACCGAGTTAGGCAAGCGCGAAAAGTCGTTATATTGGCGCGTTGCGACAAGTAGCTTTCCGCGCTTTCGCACTCCTTACAGATCGTGAAAACCCGTGCGTCGAGGTGACTCCGCACGGAGCTGAATCCACTGGGGATCAGCGAACTTTGCAGCAGGACGGCTAGAGCAGCGTCAGCCAGGCAGAAGCTCAGCGACAATTTTAAGAAGTGTTAGTTAAATAAAAATAAATTTAAAACGACTCGTAAAATGTTATTTAAACGTGTAAGCAGGCCAAGCACGCGTACGCGAATCGAGCGAAAAAGCGGAACACCGAATTGTACAAAAGTGTGTGCGAGGTAGGTGAGCAGAGAGTGCGAATAAATAAATATTACATAAGATTATTTTTGCTCTGACTAAATTATCAGAAATATTATATTAATAATTAGTTAACAATTTTCGATTATAACTAATGAACAGGCCAAGCAGAAGCGAAATAATAATTTAAGGCGAGTCAGAGCAAAAATAACTAATCACGGCAGAGAAGTGTGTGTGGAAAATAGCAGAGTAGCGCGGCTGTGTAGTGGGCAGTACGATTAGCCGGCTTAACAGCAAGTGTACGAGAAAAGGGCTGTACGTATGCGACACAGGGGCCCCGCTTCTACAATATTTTTTTTTGAATTTCTTTTTCAAGATTAACTCCAAAGAGAAATTATTGTTTATTAAATATTAATAAAGAATAATTGCAAAAATCTTTTTTTTTAATTTGATTTTTTTGATTTTTTTTTAATTTTTATATTTTCTGAATTTTTGAACTTTTAATTTTTTTTTGATTTTATGTTGAAAGCTAAATATTTTCTAAACTTCTAAATTTTTGAAGGTTTAAATTTTCAGATTTTTTGATTTGTTTTGGATTGTAGAAATTTATGGACATTTGGATTTTCGAATTCTTGGAAAATTTTTTGGATTTATTTTCGAGGGTTTCGGATTTATTTGGGATTTTTTTTAGGCTTTAAATTTTTAGGTTTTCATAATTTTTAAATTTTTAAAATTTTTGAACTTTTGATTTTTTTTTGAAATTTTCGAATTTTTGAAATTTTCAAATTTTTAAAATTTTTGAATATTTGGAATTTTTAAATTTTTGAATTTTTAAAATTTTTGAATTTTTAAAATTTAGAATTTTTAAAATTTTTGAATTTTTGGAATTTTAAAATTTTTGAATTTTAAAATTTTTTGAATTTTTAAATTTTCTAATTTTTTTGAATTTTTGATTTTTATTTTGTAATTTCCGAATTTTTGAATTTTTGAATTTTTGAGGAATTTTTCGAGGTTTTTGAAGTTTTAAAATCCTTTTAAATTTTTTTTCTATGATTTTCAAATTATCAGTGGTTTGAATTTTTGACAGTTCGAATTTCCAAAGTTTTCAAAATAATTCAAATTGGCAGTTTTTTAATTTTTTTTTCTGAGGCAAAATTTTTTCTAAACGAAGGCTGAACTCATTTTTTTTTCGAAAATCTTTGCGTGAAATCCCACACAGACTTCAAACTTGCAAATCGAGATTTGAACCTGGGCACTCGAGGTTACCGGGTCAAAACCAAAATTGGAAAAAATCGATTAAAATCACCGGTCTGAAGCGAGATTCGAATCCGAATACTTGCATAGATCGAAATAGGAAAAAGAAACCCGTGATTAGTTCAGAAAATAGAACAAAGACGATCTTGCGAAACAGAACGCACCGAGAAAAGCGTAACAAAGATCAGTCTGACGCTCTGCTCAACCGAGAAAGATTTAATTGCGAAATTTTTCTCGGACCTTAAGTGTATAATACACTCGCACACACTTGCGAATAAAAGCGAAATCGAAAATCTCGCGTGGCGAGAAAGATATAGAAAATTGCGAGCTAAGTCAGCAATCTATAGAACTTCAGAATGTCCATCACAACAGAGACAGCTGTAAAGACGTGGCTGACGGAACTGAGTGGTCAGCAGCTACACGAAACACTCTCTCAGTTGAAGATGTCCACAGAGGGCAGCTATTTCGCACAGGCATATCGCCTGCAGAAATGGTTGCTCGGCAACTACACAGCCAACGATTTCGTGGAAGAAGACGATGAAGAGGGCAACACTATCAATGTCAGAGCTCGCCGCAGGCGCCAGTTCATCGACGAAACAATAGCAGCCGATATTCAAGATGGCACGCAGACAGGCCAGGCAAACGCGCACAGCCTGACAAATCTGATCACAGACACGAACGTGCTCAGAAACCTTGAACTGTCGCTTCGTGGGCCTCCAGAGGTCAACGAAACGACACCAACAACCAACGAGACAACAGCCGCTGAACAAACGATGGAGTCGGCCACACAGCCAAACGAGCGGATGATTACGCTAGTGTCAGCACAAGGAACCGAAATCCAAATACCGCAGGATATATCGTTCGTATTGGCAGAACTGCTCACACAGGTCAAGTTGCTTCAACGACAGGTAGACACTCTGAAGCGAGAGCAGATTCTGTCAAGTACAAGGAACGAGGAAACCAGACGCCCAGGACATGTGAATTTCCAAGCCACATTCACAATACACGGTGATACGCATCTGGACGATTCTCGAGCTACAACGGCGCCACCTACTACGGCACGTAGCGCCTGGGAGGGGGCAGATAGTCGAAAAACGACTATAAGCGATGACCATCAGCTGCCAAGAGATCGACCAGATGTGCGTAGGAGTGGTAATCCTGGTAACACCTCAAGCCCAAGATTCGCACCAGGAAGTTTGGACGGGACGTCTAGGTTCGGTTCGAATAAAGATGTAGGTCAAGTAGTAAGGAAATGGAACGTCAGGTTCTCCGGCAGCAAGAACCAGAGCATAGACGCATTCCTGGCACGGATCGAGGATTGCAACGCATTGAGCAACCTGACGGGTGATGAGCTTCTGACAGCGCTGTCTGAACTCTTCACAGACAACGCAGCGACCTGGTATAGAAATAACCGAACGAAGTGGCGGACTTGGAATGACTTCACCACTTCAGCAAAGCGATGGTATGGTACAAGTCGTCAATACCAACAGAGGCTATGGAACGAAGCCAACCTAAGGACACAAGGACCAGATGATCTGGTCCGAGACTACCTCACGTGCCTCATCGGCATAATGAACAAATTATCGCCGAGGCTTGAGTATAGTCAGGAATTAGACCTACTACACCGAAACATGCGGTCGGACCTACAGAAAATGGTCCGCAGGTGCGAGATCACTAGCGTGGAAACACTGCTGGACGCCGCGTCAGATGCCGAGCAAACGTTGGAACGAGAGAAAAGCATACGTTTGCCCCCGCCTCCGGAAGCTTCTTTGTTACCCGAGATGGCGTATAAACCCACTCAAGGGGCAAAGAAACAGAAAGCGGAAGTATCTGCCATTTCGAAGGAAGAACCTTCGACGTCTGACATCACGGCAATGTTTGCCAAGATGTTAGACGAGAAACTGAGCCAGTTTCGGCTAAACATGTCGGACAAAGGCGGCGTCACCAGGAGCGAAAAGGGCGGGGGGACCAGAACGGACCCCAAAGCGCCCGACAAAGGGGGAAAACCGATTGGGTCGTCAACTCGAACGGGATGGGGAGCCAAAAGGTCGCAACCTCCTGGCACCCCGCCAGGAGGGAGTAAACCAAGGTTTGACCCCACGCAGCCAATGAAATGCTACGGCTGCGGAGAGATAGGGTTCATGCGGAAGCATTGCCCTACATGCTCGGGAAACGAGCAAGGGAGCGGCTAGAAAGGACCAAAGCCACTCCTAACGAGAAACCGGTCCCCGCAGAAACACTTCCCGTCGTGGCCGAGACTACGACGGAGGATGTGGACGTCCAAAAGAAGCCAGGTGATTCTTGTCCAGAAGGAGAGATAACACTGGAGGAGCCTCCGAAAGAGCCTACGGTCACCGTAGCTGCTCAGGAAGTCGAAGCTACGGCAACAACAGAGGACTTGGACGTCCAACCACGGTCAAGTCAGCCGACTCCCGAAGGAGAGGCCGAAGCGAAGGCGTTCACAGGCTTCGATTCTTTAGTAGAAGAAGACGAGCTTGTGAGACCGTAGGGAATGAAGTACAACCCCGAAGACGAAACACGATGGTGGATGTCGATTGAAGTCACGGACTATAGGCTCAGAGCCCTATACGATCCTGGCGCATCCAACACGGTCATGGGGGCGATTGGACTGCAGATGGCCAGCGCACTAGGGCGAGAACTCTCCCTGAAGTGCACAGGATGGGTGAAGCTACCAGACGGTACTTGTCGCCCACTAGTTGGCCATGTTATGCTCCCCATTACTGTGGCGGGTATAACGAGAGAAATACGAGTAGGCATAGTACCTCACTTGGACGATGCGTGTTACGTCGGTGTCAATTTCATCAAGGAATTCAGGGCCATGCTCGACCCAGATACCGATACGATGTACTTCAAGGGTACGGAGGCTAAATTACTATGTGAAGTAGCCAGCTTAGAGGTGGGAGTAGCCGCACTCTCGTCCGTTGGTGTAGCAGATGCCACGGAAAATGAGCGCAAAGAGCTGGAAGACCTTCTGGACGAGATGTTGGCAGGTCAAAGAGAGACGTGCGGATTGACGTGTGTCATAGAGCACAATATCGACGTCGGTTCCACGAGACCGATCAAACAACGATACTAACCCGTCTCTGAGAAAATCGAGCAGGAAATGCACCAACAGGTAAAGGAAATGTTGGAACAGCGCATAATAGAACCATCTAACAGCGGATGGTCGAGTCCAGTGGTTATGGTGAAAAAGAAGAACGGGAGGTACAGGTTCTGCGTCGACTATAGGAAAGTGAATGCCCATACAAAACCCGATGCGTACCCACTACCGTATATGCAAGATATACTGCGGAAATTACGCAGGGCCAAGTACATATCGACGATAGACCTTAGAAGTGCGTATCACCACATACCACTGGGCGAATCTTCCAAACCCATGACGTCCTTTACAGTGCCCAGAATAGGGCTGTTTCAGTTTGTGAGGCTCCCGTATGGTTTATCCTACGCTGGAGCCATGTTCCAGAGATTGATAGATATGGTGATCGGTAGCGAGCTCGAGCCATACGTGCTCGCTTACCTAGACGAGATCATCATAATCTCGGAGACGTTTGAAGAGCACAAGCGCCTACTCAGGCTGGTATTAAAGAGGTTAAAGGCTGCAGGGTTGGTGATCAACAGGGAGAAATGCGTTTTCTGTAAGCCAGTGGTCAGATATTTGGGAGGTTTAGTGAACCGGGACGGGATCAGACCCGACCCAGAAAAAATTGAGGTAGTCCTGAACTACCCAGCTCCCAAGGATCTGAAGCAGCTGAGACGATTCTTGGGAATGTCATCCTGGTACAGGAGGTTCATGAGAGATTATGCCACCGTGGCCGAGCCTCTAACGAGATTACTGAAGAAGAGTCAAAAGTATCAATGGCTAGAACATCAACAGTACGCATTTGAGAGATTAAAGGCGTTGATTGCCTCGGCTCCAGTACTTCAGAGCCCTCTACCGGACGAGCAATTCGTTGTAAACACGGGTGCGAGTGACACCGGGATCCGAACCTTAAATTCAGCTGAGCGGAATTACAGCGTTCCGGAACGAGAATGTCTAGCAGTAGTATGGGCCATAGACAAGTTCCGTCCGTACATTGAGGGCTACCATTTCAAGGTGGTCACCGACCACATGAGCTTGAAATGGTTATGTGACATGAAAAACCCCACAGGCCGGTTGTGCAGGTGGGCGTTACGATTACAAGGACAGAGTTTCGAGGTAGTTCATAAAGAAGGAAAACTCAATTATGTCCCTGATGCCCTATCCCGAATGTACGAAGAGGAGGGGATAACACTAAGTTCACTCAGCTGGTCAGAAGGTACCAATGACCAATGGTACCTCAAAATGGTAAACGACACATCTGAGAAACCGCATGAAAATCTGCGCTGGAAGATCGTGGGAGAGAGCCTCTACCACTATCGACCAGATGAAAGCGTCGAGAGTGTCATAGGAGACGATGACGCGTGGAAAATGGCCGTGCCAGCCGAACACAGGCGGGCCATATTGAGAGAAAACCACGATGATCCCACTGCTGGTCACCTCGGGCGAGATAAGACATTCGCCCGGATAAGTCAATATTATTATTGGCCGAACATGCACGCTGACGTGTAGAAGTACGTCAACGAATGCATGGTGTGCCAGCAGTGCAAAGTGGTACAGAAAACTCCCATAGGAATGATGGGTAGGAGGGTCGTGGAAAGACCGTGGCAGATAGTGGCTGGAGATATCACTGGTCCACTACCACGTACGAAAGGCGGCTACGAGTATATCTTGATATTTCAGGATTTATTTACCCGATGGGTGGAGTGCATACCCATTCGGAAGGCCAACGCTCGGACGGTAATTAAGGAATTACACGAGCGAGTCGTCATGAGGTTTGAGACTCCCGAAACCTTCCATTCGGACAACGGCACCGAGTTTAAGAACAAAGCCGTTGATGAATACCTTTGGAAGCAGGGAGTGTACCACACCACGACTCCCCCATACTGCCCGAGAGCGAATCCCGTGGAGAGGAAGAACAGAACCCTGAAAACAATGATTGCGTCCTATGTTCAGGAGAATCACAAAGCCTGGGACGAACATTTACCAGAGCTGGTTTTCGCAATGAACACGGCCAATCACAGTTCAACAGGTTATAGCCCGGCCATGCTGAATTATGGGAGACAACCGACGCCACCTGGGACCGCAAAGCGTACGCGCGATGAGGAGGCCAAAGACTCCGTGCAAGAAGAGCTGTTGCGAGCTTGGCACGCGAGAATGGAAAGGCTACACGAATTGCATCAGCAGTCAGCGTTACGCTCAGTGACTGAGCGAGCCAGGCAGGCGAAGTACTACGACGCTAGGCGCAGAGAAGAAACCTTTCTGCTTGGCGACATAGTATAGAGAAAGAATAGAGTACTCTCGTCGGCAGCCCAGGGCATAACGGCGAAACTAGCGCCGAAATATGCAGGTCCATACATCGTGATCGACGTCCTCGGCGCCAATTCATTTCGATTGTTTGGTCCGAACGGGCAAGTCGAGGAACTGGTCCAAGCCGAGGATATGAAGCCTTTCGTCCCAGGGAAAGATCCAGCGGAACCTGGGCAGAAAGAAGAAAGAAGGACACGAGAAGAGAAGGATCGTCCGGTAGGGGACTCAGAGGCGTCGGATCAATCGCCACCGCCTACCGAAAGCGTACGTGAGACGACCCCAACGGGAGTATTGAGCGATGCGACCCCAGCGGGGGTAATCGGCGATGCGACGCCGACCGACGATAGCGTGCGAGATGCGGCTCCAGCGGGGGCAACGCTGGCGGATGATGACGGCAACCAACGAGCGAAGCCAAAGCGCGGTCGTCCGCGTAAAGCAGTATACGTCGTCAAAACAGCAAAAGCCGCAACCAAACCGAAGAAGGCGCCGCGCGAAATCGAACCGACTAAGCGCCCGCGAGGTCGACCGAAGGGGTCTGGTAAGAATCGTAATCAGAACTTGCCGGCACCCACCTCACCGCGTCGCACGAGAAGCAAGCGCGACATGCCCTATCAGGGCTAACATCAGAACTGTTCCCTTCTTTCAGATGGAGGCTTCACAGGAGATCGTCGAGAAGATCGCCGCCGCCATACTCAACTTACAGCTCGGGGAAAAGGTCGAAGGAGTAGTGCAGGCCGCACTACACGTGTTCGACCAGTGGTTGAGCGAGCTGGAGGGAGAACGGCAACGACGAGAGGAGACCAGAGCCTCCGTATTGATAGAAGAGTTGGAGGAGGACGAAGACGAAGTGCGGTCCAGGTCACCTGGAGTGCCAACTTCCACCGGCTCGGGAGAACGCCCGTCGACGCCAGACAGCATGCCGCTGCGGCCTCCACTTCTCCGCCAAGCAGTGGTGGACACAACCGGGAGGTAAGTGAGGCCCAGCATGCCGCTGCGGCCCCACCAGCCGGTGAGTCGGACCCAATCAAGATGGCATGGCAATCCGCCGAGGCAGCAGTCATCGAGGCGCGAGCTTTACTTCGCGCCTACCGGGCAAAGGTGATAGAGGCGGTCGAACGATCGGATGGTTTCCATCGCAGCTACTACCAGGCCCGGGAATATTCCGATAAGCTGGCCCAGGTGCATAATAGCCATCGGGAGCTGAAGGAGCACCTCGACCAGTGGCTCAACGACAGGTCAAAGCGCCTGCGAGAGCATAGGGAGGCAGCCGCAGCCAAGGCTGAGAAAGACTCGAGGCGCCTGCGAGAGATTCAGCGCGCACTCGCAGCACGTGACGCTGAAGCGTCCCTCGCGAATGCCGAGGTACGGGCCCTCAGGCGTGAAGCCGCAAGGCTGGCCGAGGAGGCAGGGCGGGATGCCGCTTCCTCGAGCCCGTCAGGCACACCAGAACCGACCCGGGCGACCCCTCAGGCGCCAGCGGCGGGAGCCCAAGTGGGCGCCGACCCTGGTGAGGGAGTTCGAAGGCGGCCCCCACGGCAACCACAGAACTCGCCCGGGACAGGCAGGGCGAGGTATTGTGCGATATGTGGCCGGTTAGGGGTGCGCACACCCGGGAAATGCCCCGAGAAGGATACCCGCCACGCCGCCATCATTGCGAGGTGGCGGAAGGAAGCAGAATCCGAGATGACCAGGAGGCCGGAGTAAGTCCGTGGAGCGGATGACAGATGGTCTCTCGCTCCCTTTGTATGTATGTGTATTTTATATTTTTTTTTTTTTTTAAGTAAAAGCTGATATGAATAAGAAAGTTAGTTGGACCTAACCCGACCAATCCCATCCCCGATCGATCGAGCATTTCGTAGATTATGTGGCAGAAGTTGCTTGCGGGGGCAAGCAACGTCTGGGAGGGGGTTGTAACGAAATGAGCGCCGGGTACCAGCGTTCGCACTATAGGCGACGCGCGCGCATCGAGGGTAGTTACCCAAAGAGAACGCGACTGGGGGCGCGGCGCTGGCCGCGCTGACGCCTCGACGGCGTCACTATCGATCGAGTGTTCGACCCGCGCGCGTCAACGACGTAAACCTCTCGCCGGCATTAACCACCGCGGGCACCGCGCCCTAGAGTACACCAAGGTGCCGTGACACCAGGCGCGCGTACGGCCCATCGTGAGGGCAACGCGTCCAGCAGTGAACGAGCTGGACGCGCACCGTCGCACACTGGGCCCTATAGACATTTGTTGTTTCAAAATTCTCTACAGACCATGGTTTTTGACCAATCACAATAATTTTTTTTTAATTTGAAGTTTATTAAAATTTTAAAAGACCCATAAGGCCAGATTTTTGAAAAAATGTTATAATAATTAATTAAAAATCTAAGTTAAACAATAAACACATAAACGTTAAGGCATGAATGGCCATAAGCAAATTGGCGACTACTGAAGGAAGCTATATATATTTGTAAGTGGTTTTTGGGGTCGATGATTATGAATCTGGCATTAGTTTTGCAAAATTGATTTGGTTAAACAATTTGTTTAAACAATTTATTGCAAAATTACCTTTTTATTCAAAACGACTTTAGTTTTGAATTTTACGGGCATAATTACTATAACCAATCATGTTCAAAGCATAAACAATTTTTTTTGGAAATTCACTACTCCAAGGTGGGCAATTTGCAATTATAGAAAATTAAAAAAAAAGTGTTAACCGTAAACTTTTAACCTCAAACCCAAATACCTTAAGCTGAGCAATTTTAAAATTGTATCACTTCATTTCAAGTTAAAATTAATAAGTTCTTAACAGCATCATCAACATCAAGCTTTATATTTTTTGCCTGGTGCCTTAAACTAGATATATAAGGATCAGAAGATATTAATAATTTATGCAATAGATCTATTTTCGTGTAGATTCTACCACATTTTCGAGTATTAAATTGACGATAGTATTTTAAATCTTTATTCCGTGATTCTTGAGCTTCTCTTATGTATTTTCAGTTGCTTAACCTGATCATAATAATAATATTAATGATTAAATTGAATACTCATAATAAATTTATAAATGGAAAATTTTTTAAACTTTTATATATGATATTCTAATCTGTGATCATTTTTTGGCTAAATTAATTCTGCAATAAATTGTTTTGGCAAATTATTTAAACGAATTTTGCAAATTTTAAACCATATTCAAAATTAGCAATAACCAATAATGTATAGAAACATATACCTTCCATGGGTCGTAGCTCATTTACACAGCATCTAAACGTAGATGTCCTAACATTTGAACACGATTGGTTATAGTAATTATGCCCGTAAAATTCAAAACTAAAGTCGTTTTGAATAAACAGATAATTTTGCAATAAATTGTTTAAACAAATTGTTTAAACAAATCAATTTTGCAAAACTAATGCCAGATTCATAATCAGCGATCCCAAGAACCACTTACAAATATATATAGCTTCCTTCAGTAGTCGCCCATTTGCTTATGGCCATTAATGCCTTAAGTTTATGGGATTATTGTTTAACTTAGATTTTTAATTAATTATTATATCATTTTTTTAAAAATCTGGCCTTATGGATCTTTTAGAATTTTAATAAACTTCAATTTAAAAAAAATTATTGTGATTGGTTGAAAACCATGGTCTGTAGAGAATTTTGAAACAACTAATGTCTATAGACACTTTTTTTTTTATTTTCTATAATTGCAAATTGCACACCTTGAAGTAGTGAATTTCGAAAAAAAATTGTTTATGCTTTGAACATGATTGGTTATAGTAATTATGCCCGTAAAATTCAAAACTAAAGTCGTTTTGAAAAAAAAAGATAATTTTGCAATAAATTGTTTAAACAAATTGTTTAAACAAATCAATTTTGCAAAACTAATGCCAGATTCATAATCATCGACCCCAAAACCCACTTACAAATATATATAGCTTCCTTCAGTAGTCGCCCATTTGCTTATGGCCATTCATGCCTTAAGGTTTATGGGTTTATTGTTTAACTTAGATTTTTAATTAATTATTATAACATTTTTTCAAAAATCTGGCCTTATGGGTCTTTTAGAATTTTAATAAACTTCAATTTAAAAAAAATTATTGTGATTGGTTGAAAACCATGGTCTGTAGAGAATTTTGAAACAACAAATGTCTATAGGGCCCAGTGTGCGTCGCTTGGTCTGCGCGATTTTTGAATTCTAATTGTTATTTATTGTTAATTTACCGTTGTTAATGTTGTTATCCTTATTTATTGATCCATTGTTATTAATTTATTTGTTGCTAAATATAGTCTATTTTATTGTTAAAAGTTAAACCCGCGTGAATCAATTTTCCCCACGACCCGCCTGCTCCTCGACCGAGTTAGGCAAGCGCGAAAAGTCGTTATATTGGCGCGTTGCGACAAGTAGCTTTCCGCGCTTTCGCGCTCCTTACAGATCGCGAAAACCCGTGCGCCGAGGTGACTCCGCACGGAGCTGAATCCACCGGGGTTCAGCGAACTTTGCAGCCGGACGGCCAGAGCAGCGGCAGCCAGGCAGAAGCTCAGCGGTGTTGCGCTGCTGGCTTACTCCAGGTAGGAGCAAAGGTGTACGCCAGTACGCGTTGCGTGCTGTGCTAGCTATTGCACGTTAGGAGCTCGGCCGAAGGCTTATTAGCCACGGACAATTGTTATAAACAATTGTCCAGCCCGTTACAGTATATATTTGTTATGTTTTTTTCATGTTTTACAATATATTACAAAATTAAGTAAATTATTAAGGTCTATGTCAGGAAACTCGTTTTAAGGGGTAGTTACCTATTTAAATAATTTTTTTTTGAAAACTCCCGGGACCGGTCAACTTTTAATTTTAATTATGTTTATAATAGAACGATTTTTTATAAGATTCGGTTAATTAAGAAATTTCTGAAGAAAGAAAAAACGAAAAAAAGTCATATATACCCTTATAAAAAATAAGGGATGCAACCCTTCAGAGTGAAAGCGATTACCATAGAAGCGCCTTTTGATAAGAAACAGATTGGCGTTGGTTTCATAGGAAAATTTCAATTCGTTTTTGAGATATTAAAAAAAAACTGTTTTTCACAATCAATTTCACAGAGAATATAAATGTACCCCATTAACCAGGCTTGCCGCGGCAAAATCGCGGCAATAGTTGCTGTGCAATATTTGTTTTAGCAATTTGCTTCCAACTTACGCTCAAGAAATGACGAATATCAAGGATTGATGTCAATGTGCCGTAAAATTGACTGCACATGCTAGCCACCAAATTGCTGCCATATACGGAAGCAGATTTACTTACATTTGATGTGCAAGTTTTGTACATCAATTTGCTTTCAACTTGTTTTCAATATTATTAATATATTATATTATTTTATTTTCAATATTGTTCACATAATATTCAATAAAATTACTCATATATGCAACAATGCAAGAGAGAAAGGGAAGAAATTAATAACAGCATATTGATGGAAATTAGTGTAACACAAAAATCGAGAAATGTGACGACAATATGATGTTAATGTATGCCTATGATACGCCTGCATATCATGAGCAATAGTTGCTGTAATTTTGCCTTCACTTTGCCCTCATAATTTACTTCAATACTTGATACAAAATTTCTAGCATATACAGAGGTAGTTTTACGTAAAACTTATGGAAATCGATAGCAAAACGTGTATGTCAAATTGCTAACAATTTGCAATATATCTGGCTAATGGGGTATATATGTATATACAACTGCTCCATCGAATTTTTTTTGTTTATTGAATTTTAATGTAAACATTACGTTAAAATTTCGTTTTTTTGGGTTATTTATTAAATGAGTATGTTAATTAATAGTTAAAAATAAAAAAATTCATTTTTTTCTAAATTAAAGCCTTTTCTATAGCGAAATAAGTTGAGTCTGTTACTAAACTATCGAGAACTAGGTCAACTACCTTATACTGCGGCGACAAATTGGTCGCTTTTCCAAACTTGGCTACCTATTGTGAAACATTGAAATGTGTTATTCTCCCTCCAGAAGTATGCGCGAAATATGTTATTCTTGGACGGGAATCGTTAAAATGTGTTTGTTTTCGTCAAGAATTGTCGAAATGTGTTTGTTTTGATCAAGAATTGTCGAAATGTGTTACTTTTCGTCAGGAATTGTTGAAATGTGCTATTGTTCGTCGGTAATGTGTAATGTGTCACTCTTTGTAAGGATCGACGATATAGTCACTTATTTTTATACTCAAGATTTTTTACATTTTTATTTGAAAATATACTATGTAAGGATACCAAAAAGGTTCAAAACTCAATTTTTAAAAGAAGTGGACTTATGTTGTTTTGCCGGGAACCCACAGATATCATAATTCTTTAAAAATGAGCAGTATTAAATAAAATATTGTTTCAATAAATAATGGTATGTTAGGGATAAATATTTAATTACCAAGTCTACCATAATAAAGTCGTCATTGGCGCTTGTCATTGAACAACTACTACGCCGTGATCCATTTTGTGAATTACATTTTGGTGTAGTATTTTCATTGGTAAGACGCTCATTTCCATTGCTTGTATCGATAGCTCCTCCAGACGCAGTTGTTAATGTAGTTGTTGTTATTTGTGCTGTATTTGATACTTCAGTTGTTATAACTGGTGGAGGTGATGATGTTTGACGTGGCGTTAAAAGTGAACTGAATGGAATATCTGGTCTACCATCTTCTTCACTTACAGCAACTTGCTTATTGGCTACAAATGCTCCCACCTTAATTGTGTCACTTAAGGATTTGGAACTGTCTTCACTAAAATATAACATTTAATTAATTAGTATTTATAATAAATCTTGGTACATTAAGGGGGTGCCTACTACACCAACTAAATACCATCAAATTAAATTCCTCATCCCATTCGAAAAATAGGCAGCAGAATCGATTTTTCTTTTCAGCAACAATTTATTTTATGAAAACAAACAGTTGATCAATCCAATTATAAAATTTTTTTTTTAATTCCTGCATATCCAATACAACTAGAGTCTGCTGGTCGTGTAGCTAACTTCACTCGTATCGCACAACAGATTATTGTAATCAAAACTAAATTATTTATATTCTTCGATTTGTTCTTATGATTGAACAATCCACTCTTCATCTTCATAAAATAAAGTGATATTGAAATTCGATTCAAATGAGTATTTCTCGAATAGGACGAGGAATTCGAGTTGATTGTATTTAGTGGGAACAGTAGGACTGATGTACCCCCAACGTTCACCGGCTAACAGTAAGGTTAGAAAGATAAATTTCGAAAAAAACATCATTAAATGGCAATATTCATAATGAGAACCCTTTTGTTTACAATGTAAAGTATTAAAATGTTGGCAAAGAATATAAAAGTTATGAAAAAGCACCATAAACCAAAGTACGGCATTAGCTTTTGCATATATTGTACCACGATATAGATATACTAATAATATTGGAGCACAAATTTAGATAGCTATATCTTTAAAATGTATCGCTCGATATACCCAGCTTTCTATGTAATACTTCTATGCTAATTTTACATTATAGGTAGTTTTCCAAAATGATTTAAAGAAAACTTGGTTTACAATAAATAAAAATGTCCGTTTCGTAAGAGCACAAGATAGGGCTCCCAGGTTAAAAATTAAAACATTCAAGCTAAATTTCTCGATTTTTGATACAACAAGGGGGGTCGCAATTTTAATCACGTATAAAACATACAAAAATTGATATATAATAAAAGTTTTAAGAGATTTTAAAGAAATTCAATTATCCGGTGAACGTTCTTAAGCGTTATAAGTTATGAACATTCACTTTTGCTGGTAACGAGCATGTCTTGGACTTAAATCAGAGTGAAAGTGATCACTTTTTAGCATTATAGAGTCACGGCCAGTTTGCGTAGGTGAGATGGTCATTTTCGTTCTATAGGACACTGATAAATGAATCATTCCCACAGGTGTGCACAGTTGACCAACTCTTACATGTTTATAATTATCACCTGCAATAAAATAAAAATAAAAAATATGATGTATAAAATAATTCAGTTTAAATAATTAATATAATGAACTCCTAGATTATTACGCCTAAAACTCGTACATATCTTCGAGAAAATTTTATAAATTTGACAACAAAATCGTATTGAGCGACCCGAAAAATATAATAATAAGAATACCAATCCTTATAGGCAATGAAAATTGAATAGAAGTTGAATCAGTGTAAAAAAATGCATTTGAATCTAATTGTAAGTAACTAAAATAAATAGTTATTATAATGATTAAAATTATGCCTATTCGCTGTGAGCATTACATGATGCGCCATCTAGCTTGTTATGGGGTTGACATTAATGTTAGACAATTCAGCATACATCATCAGGGTGTCTATCAGAAGCCTGAAAAAAAATCCCTGATATATCCAGGTTTTCCAAAATCATGTAAGTAATTTTTCCAGATATTTTGCCTATTGCAAAATCTCACGTGAGATCTCATGCCAAAATCTCATGTAACTAATTTTTTGTTTTTTATGTGTTTTAAACCATTCTTAGTCGATTGGTGACTATTTTTAAAAATTTTGAACTTAGAAAATTTTTGAAAAATTTTTGAATTTTTTATAAATATTCACCAATTGACTAAGAATGGTTTAAAACATATAAAAAACAAAAAATTAGTTCATGAGATTTTGACATGAGATCTTACGTGAGATCTCACCTGAGACCTCATGTGAGATTTTGCAATAGGGTTAAGGAGCACCAAATGAGAAAACTTTTGTTTGATAAAACTGTAATCCCAAAACTCTACTAGCCGACACCCAACAATTTAAAAAGTTTATATAAATATAAAACCGCAAGCCCTAAACCCAAGTAACCAACCTGCAGTAACTTGCTTTAATAAAGTTAAAATATAAATTATAAAACCATAAACCCCAAATACAATCAACCCATGTACAGGAGCTTGATAATAAAAAGTTTAGATATAAATACAAATTTAACTATCTCTGTAACGGAGACCAAATTTATCAAGATTAAACTTTGTTTATTTTGACTATTATAATTTTCGTATCATTGTAGTGGGCACAACAGTGCATGTGTGGGTTAGTTGGATTTGGGGCTTGCGGATTAATAATTTATATTTTAACTCTATTATCAATATTGCTTTGGATGGATTAGTTGGATTTGGGGTTTATGGTTTAATAATATACACTTTAACTTTTTATTAGCAAGTTAATATGCATGAGTTAGTTGGTTAACAGTTATACTTAATGAATAAAAATGTAAGTGATGTATGTTCCTCAAAGTATGATACATTAAATAATATTAATCAGAAATCCTCCTCTTTTCTTACAATAATTTACCCCTTTACCCTATTTTCTTCAACTATAATGGGTTGCATCCCTTTATAATATACTATATATTGATAATTATCTCTGCATGCTCACAGTAAATGAGGCCTCACGTATGCCTTTTTCAAAATCTAATTTTGGTTTCACGATTTTTTCTTTTTTTCTTTAAAGAAAATAAAAGGATTTGCCAGGATACAAAAAAATCCCTGATATTTCCAGGTTTTCCAGGTTTTCCAGAAACGGTAGACACCCTGAATTTATGAATTTCATATGGGAAATTTGTTAAAAACTGAGAAAACAACGGAAATAAAGATTGTTTTCCAATTATTGTCTACAGAATGAATCTGTATATGTACAGCATTAATTAATATATATATTAATATAAAGCATTAATATATATATTAATATAAAGCATTAATATATATATTAATATAAAGCATTAACATTTATATTAATATAAAGAAGCACAAGAAAATCATTTTAAGTTAACTAAATTACTTTTTTTTCAATGTCTTTTGAGGCGAGGTCATCTGTATCGACAATATATATAGTAATACACTTACGGGTAAATATTTTTGCCACTTTTATAATAGTATAAATGAAAAAATAATAATTTATACCTAAACTGTGAAGCTGAGGTTCTCCCATGTAAATCCTGTAGCAAATAATATAAGAGTCAGGACCTTGTCTCCGACTTAACTTATATGCAGGTGTGATTCTGGATACAGAAAGCAATGACTTTAATAAAATTCCCATTCTGTTATATACTGTATATGTCACTCGAACAGTAGGGTCACTATGTTCTGGAAGAACACCAAGACTCCAGGTTTCGAGAACCATGGTATCGCCTTCTATTGTCCTAAGTGATATTTCTATACATAAAGGAATTGATGAGCTTATTATTTCCTCGCAAAGAGCTCGTTTTGCTTCTGTTAAGACTTCTGGTAAATCTTGTATTGCTAGATTGAACTGAATGTAACATAAAATTAAGTTGTATTATTACTACAGCAGAATACAACGTAATATACAATAGAAATATGATTACCCAATCTGTTCCAGATGAATTTGGTTTGCATTTTGTGCTGACTTTCTCTCCAGATCTTGATTGAACAATAATCTGGGTAGCTTTCAGTGCCAGAAATCTGGTGAATTTCTCTAAATCCCGTTTGTCTTGCATACTTAATTTTAGTGAAGACATTTCATTGAACTTTATGCGTATCCTCATTCTAGGGTAGTGCTACTATGAATTTAAATTAAATGAGCCGATAATCACAGCTAGGAACAAGTGGCACGTAACAACGGCACGCGACATCTGAAGCTGTTGATGATGAGGCACATGGCCACGGGCGAGCACGCCCAAGAAAGAGACGGGACTTGGAACACGATGAAAGCCAATGACCTTCAAGATTTTCTAGTATAAAACTGAACGTTATAAATACAGCTCGTCTTCGTTAATACGCTGCTGTTATTTTATTGTTTCTCTTCTCGATTTGAAAGTACAAATTACAGCACTGTCATCGTAAATCGTATTAACTGCGCGCAAGTCATACACTCATTTAAATACATCAAAGTAGTTTATGGTTTCTCTTTATACAATACACACATGCATTGCACATTTGTACACACAGCTCTCAATTCAAAGGCTAAAATGAAAATAATCCAATTAATATGAATATATTTATATTTTTAGCACGGTAGTTTTCTTAAAAAGGAAATTCCAACAATTATCTGCGTACTGGAGTAAACTTTGATGTTGTCTTCTTCGTTTATTGACTATAAGTTTCATCGTTTCGCCATAACCCAGTATAGATAACTTTGATGCTGATAAAATAATTAAATGGCTGTGTCTACAACCACGTACTTCGATGCGCACTTTAGGGCGGATCTATGATGTCAATAAAGACTTACCATAAATCGTCACTAGTACCACCCTGCAGAGAAATATTTTTGTTTATTTGCTAGTTTTGAATCGACTAGAAAATCAAGAAGCGCGCGTACCGCGCGCGTGGATTATTTTGTTGTGGCAAATCAACTGTAATATAAGTAAAGTGTCTTTGATGATTTTTTGGAATAAGAAATAATATAAACAATAGTTCTATTGTAAAAGTATAATATATATATAATATATTTCAACACATTCCTTTATTCTTAAATGTGTTTCGTAAATCGTTGTTAGGTCTATCGATACATATCGATACTCGATTGTATATACTTGAAGTTGCGTCGGATGACATAATCGAAATTGGAGAACTGTCAAGTGACAACGTGTTAACCGTTCATTATATCTAAATGAACATCTGCATTAAAAGCATTCATTCTGTATTATATTGCTTCGTTAATAATCAAAAATAAAGAGTTGTCCATAAGAAGGTGTTTCGTTCACTTCTGACTGTAAAGCAGTATTAATTTGATAATAAATTTGTCCCTGTATTTTGAAACAAGAGGGATCAGGACGCCTATTATTAAAGTTAACTAAATTTGCATTAAAAGATGCGGAAGAAAATAAATTGTATCAACGAATATTGCGAAAAAATTGATGTGAATATTCATGTTCTAGATTAAATAGTTTTTTTAATTCATGAGGAAATTCAGGAGGAGATTCAAGTTCAACCTTCCTGTGATTACAGCAATCATTGAAGGAGTTACCTTTATTCAATACTTTTTCACTTGCAAAATGCTTAGCTCTACAGTGAATGCATTCAACATTCATTTCTCCTATGAAGTGTTGATTAATTTTTGGATTAATATTTCTATTACCATTATTTAATAAATTTCTGACATTACTATCCCTGTTTATGTTCTGATTAAAATAACAATGGTCGTGATAAATTCCAGAATGCATATTCTGTGCTTGTTAAGGTGGATTATTTGGAACATCATTCTGATGTTGTTTAAAATAACAATGATCTTTATAAACTACAGAACGTACATAATCAAAGTCATTTACGAACATGTTATCATTATTAGAAGTACTTACCAAACAACTATCAGTCACTTCTGTGTGTAATGAAGCATTCATATTACCTATATTAACATCAACAATTGCTTCTGAATTTTCAGTTAATATTCTATTTGAAATTCTTTTTCTATAGTTATGCTGATTTATTCTTAATTGCTCAATCCTCCGTTTTTTAGATTCATGAATCTCTTCCTTACACTTTTCTTTTCTTTTACGAGCCATTTTAATAAAAAATGAATATTAGAAATATAAAAAAAATAATAATAATAAAAACTAAAGAAAATGTATAAATATTCAATACAGTATGGAAAATTATTGCATTTCTTCCTCCGACACTTATTTTGTTTTACAAACCATTTGTATAAAAAATCAATATTATAAATATTAATAATAATAATAAAATGTATAAATGTTCAACATAGTATGTAAAATTAGGTTAAAGATGTAAAATACAATAAATAAATTCCAATTTTGGATCAATCATTATATTAAATAGAAATATATAACATTAGTTTAAAAGACAATTATACAACAATAGTCGTTTAAAATATGTATGTATATAACATACCAATATTTAAATCAGATAATTATAATCGTGTAAAATTTTGACTTATTTATCACATTCAATTTACTAAAAGTAAAGTTTCAGTTTATAACCATAAGTTTTCCTTAAAATTTGTCATTTCTTAACCATAACTTGTCCTCAAAATTAGCCTTTAAATTTTCCCTTTTAAAGTTTTTCTCAAAATTTTCCTTTAGCATTTTCTTTTAAAAGTTTTCTTCAAAATTTGCATTAAAAACTTTCCTTCAAAATTGAAAATAATGTTTAGTCCTTTAATATATGTCCTATATGGGTCCGATTAATATCCTTGTGTAGCCGTACAGCAGATCCAATGAAAGAATTGCGACACCTGTAACAAAATATATACCCGGATAAAAATGACTTCATATATGATTGCCTATGATCGTACATGGTCATATATGGTCATACATGAAAATGATATATGAACTCATATGTAATCATATATATTTTGATATAATTAAAATTTTTCTGGATTGATTAAGTATCTGCATATATGACTATACATAGTCATATATAACCATATATATTTTGATATAAAAATTTTAATTTGTCTGTAAATGTCCATTTAGACATTATTATATATAATTATAAATGAGAATATGTGATCGTATATAACCATGATTGTCTTAATAACACTTTCAAATTTAAAACACTGTTTTAGATATGATCATACATAATCATATATGCACAAATATGATTTTATAAACTCATATATACAACAATTTATCAGAAAATACTTTTAAAATCATAGTATCATAGCTTAGTCCCTCAGTTTGAGTGTTATCATCCGGATGATACTTCCAAATAAATATTTTTACAGGAGAATTTAGATGTACATACTGGAGAAAAATAGTTGAAGAAGATCAATCAGCTCTTCCAAAAAGAGTCAAGATTATTGATGGCTGAATTTAATGAGCAATTAGAACCTTTCTACATACTGTTACGAGAAGTTGAAGGAATTAAATTAGCTCCAGAACTCCATATATAATTATGATACTTCCAAAAATGGTAACTTTATGTACGTTCAGTGCAGTTTTTTAATTCGTATAATAATAAAAACCAACAAATATAGACTTGTATAGAAGAACGGTCCTGGATTACGAATCGGGGGCCAAAACGTGGGTAACAAAACGGTTAGTTATGTTACCCAACCGCTTGGCGCCGCCAGGGATGATCTTCCTACTAAGCATGTGCGCATGCGCTACCGACTTTAGGATAATATTTTTATTTCTTTTGTATTTTCGATGAATGAAATAAATTGTGCAGGTAAAAATAAGTATTGCTCACTAAATAACCTTCTCCAAATATATAAATAGATAGGTAAAGGTTTAACGGCGTAATTAGAAAAATAATTCTTGCCGCGAAAATGCAGACGAAGTCATTTTCCATCGCGACTTTCTTGCGTAAACAGCGGGTAGGGCTTTCTCAGTATCTGTGTAAGAGTACCTTTGTCTTGAAGATTTGTGTAGTTATTTTATTCTAAAAGCAAAGTTGATTAATCGTCATCTTCTTGGAAATTGACACCAAGATGCTGCTTCTTTGGTGAAATGCCACCTCCACGTGCAATTTGTGCCTACAATGGATGTAAAAGCTCGAAAAAGAAAACCCCTGATTTGACGTTTTATCGATTTCCTTCGGACGAAACAAGGTTTCTTTTTGTTTTAAATAATTGCTCAAAATTAATTTACTACCGGATACTAATATTAATGTCATCGACTGTTCGATTAAAAATGTACCAATGTTAAATCTGAAATGCAGACATTGTGCAAATCAACACAAACTCGTTTATTTTTCAGTACAATCAGGTAACATATAAATAAAATAAATGAAGGCAGCTCTGTATTGGTGACTGAATTATGTGTGAAAATTTTGTTTTAATTAATGTTTGGTATATATACTGCATGTGTGTTAATTATCTTTACAGTATTAAGAGTTTTATTGAAATATTATTTGTTGTATTTTTTTCTGATTTCATCGTAATTTATTATTAATAAAATGATTAACGTGTTTTCAATTTCATGAATTGTTTTGGATATTTTAATATAGAAAAGTGACGAGACTCGGTCGCGAGTAAACAGGCGTGTATTTTAAAAATAATTGCCTGTTGATATCAATATTGACATTTTATTTATATAAATATTTATTTTTATTAAAATTAATATAATTAGATTTTCATGTATTCTATCTCTATATTTATTTCAATTTATTATTTTTTCATAACTTTTTTTAAATATAATTTTTTAAGCGTAGAAGGTACCTATTCTTATCCCTAATATAACATTTGCATTCGACGGCATGGTTTTCGTTGAGGTCTATAATTAATTATTGTGTCGTTTTTGTATTCCATCATATTTTTACATTTCTGTATCTGTTAGCTACATTATTTTACACTTTAATTACAATTTTCTGTTTTCCCAAAAACACCATTTTTTTACTTTAAATTTTTTTATAGCACTGGGTGGCTTAAATCCGCACTTAAGTCACGCCTATCCGTGACTTAAGTAGTCCATTATTGCACCGTGCTTATCGCACTCGCTAGGACGCTAACCTCACGCCGTGCAATAATGGGCCACTTAAAGCACATGTATCGTAATGTACTATTATGCGCAACAGTTTTCGTTAAAACGTGTTCAAAATTTACTAAAATGTTGTTTTTTTTATATATACAACAACGAAATGGCGAGTTTTTGAGTTTAAACTATTAACACAGAAAACATTTATTTAACGCGCATGTTAAACAAATACAATTTATTAAACAAATTAGATAATAACATTTACTTTCAAAAAAAGCTTTCTATTACCCTTTTTAACTTACAATTTAAAAGTGCAGGTATGCATAACTTAAGTTATGAAAACAAAAAATTGTGATGCGCACAAATAATTTTCAAATTTCATGTTTTGTTACAGGTTTTTCTAGTTTATAAAATATATTTATCAGTAAAATGAACTTAATCATGAGGAAACTTATTTGTTTTATAAAAGATTACGTATATTGATATAATAATTATATATTAATATAATTTATTGGATAATACCAAATTTAGCCTCGTTGTGTATCTTCTTCTATTAAAAAATGCTTATTCTTTGTTAATAATCAGATGTAATTACCAAATTATGCTTTATTTACCAAATATTTCATGTTAAACGGATAAATTAGCATCCATAAATAACAGTAATAAGTATTACATAGCGCTTAAACAAAAAATTAAATTTTACAAACTATCGAGTAAAAATGAATATAATGAGGCATATAATGAGGCGCGGGTCAGACTCGGTCAGACTCTAAACAAATTCTAAAAAATAACTCTTTTTTTAAATTTATGCCGCAAAGGGTTAATACGAATATAAACGCTAATTCATTGACTTAGCTCTTTCTAAACATGCGCAGAAGCATTTGATCACGTCATTAGATTCGTCATGAAAAAACCGTTAATTTCGTATTAAATTTGTTAAGATCCTATTTTTTACAATTTACTAAGAAGCGATACAAGACTCTTGTTCTATAAGGTTATGTGTTAAAAGTAAGTTCTTTCTAAGCTTGTTTTCTAAATAATTTTGTCGACGATTCCAAATTGTCTTTACAAAGATCAAAAGTTTAAGATCCAAAGAACATTTTTGGAAAGTTTCAATATCTGATATTTTATACAAAGTCGCTCGATCCACCTGAATTCATCATGCGAGTCTGAAGAAGCAGTTTACCTCCTGCATACACCGTGTTTTTCTGAACATGTGCTGAATTGGCCTTTTTCCATGCATGTAAAGGAGATAGAAAATTGTGCATATTGAGCGTGGGGGTGGAAAGGAAGTATTCCACCCATTAAAAAATTTCTTCCGGATCAAATTTTTTGAAAATGTTGAAATTGTTTAAAAGATTTGTTAACTTTTAAAACAGTTTATTTATAAATTTTTAATAATTGTAAAAAAATTTTAATTTTTAAAATTTTTCAAGAATGTTATTTATATATTTATTTATTTTATTTATGTTTATTTTATATTTATTTTATTATTTTTAAATATTATGTTTGGAACTTGCATATGTTCATTGATGGGAATAAAGTAATTTGTTTTTAAAATGTAGGTTCCTTTGAGCGCTACGTAATATATATTACTGTAATACTCTTAAATATTTCTTTAGTAGATGTAAATAAATATTTAACCCATTACAGCCCAAACGTTCAAATGTGGACACTCGGTTGTTGAAGCTAATAATATTTTTCGGGGTAAAATTATGTAATCTTTACAATTTTACGGTCATTATTTGGATGTGACCCCATGCAAAACATATATAAAGGGTTGAATGTTATAAAATAAAAAATGCGAAGCCAAAACTGGACATTGATCAAGTGTTCAGATTTGAACGCTTGGACGGTAATGGGTTAATTGATATTTTATAAACCAAAATCGATGCATGCGTGCAAAATAAATTTTTATTTTACTTCAATTCGCTGGATGGGGCCTTCAAATTTATTGGTTTTGGTTAATTGTACGTTTACATTATAATTGAGTTAATAGTATTGTTTTTCCAACTTTAAAAATATAATATTTTATAATATACACTACAAAAAGAGGTTTTAACTTAAGATCTTTCTCGTACTAAAATTAAGATGCAACAAATTTTAGTTTCGTTGTAACTGAAAGTTTATACAACGATCTGATATTCAGACTTTTTTGTTTCTTATTTTAAGATTTCTGATCTGACAATCAGACATTAACAAAACGTACTTAAATTATGAATTATATATTGTTTCTGAATAATTAAATGTTTATTCAAGTAGTATAATGTTCGTCAATAAGGTTAATCATGAAATTTTTTAACATTATGTGTATAAAATAATCATGATTTAAAATAATCCATCCAATATATAAATAGCATTTTTTTTTAATGTAAGATTGCGATTAAAATCTCTACTACCAGATTCATGTGATTTCTGAATATTAATTTGAACTCTGGATCTCAAAAATTGAAATGATAGATCTTATAATATTTTTATATCAAATTTAAGGTTATAACCTCAATTTACGTTATTTAACACAATTTGACGTTGCGGATGCGACAAATCCAGGTTTTTTTTAATTTCTCTGAAAGTATTGATTATAAGATTATAACAAGAACATAATCTTTAATAGTACATGTAATACTATTCATAAATAGCTTAAAAACCCGGCCTATTTTAGTCAATTTACACAAATTAATTGAGCGTTATGGACGCGAGATTTTTAAACCTATCACAACACAAAATCGTACATAAAAATAATGGTGCACCAACTTAGAATAAAAATAAAACTTAAATAAAGTATAATTTTTAAACACTTTAAAATTCGGTATGAGTCAGGGAGTCGAATTTGTGAAATTTCAAAAGTGGGCGCGTTGGCGCGGGGAGAGTCATTTTCGCGCTTACGGCGCACAACTGTTACGTGCCAAATAAGCCAAACACATTCAGACTAAACCTCAGTTCACTCGTACTTCAGTATTCAATTTTAGATAAAGCATTTCTTGTATTTAGATTAATTTCATCTGATATTGTTTTCAGTTATATATTTACCTTAAAGTCAGATCAATTTCTATCTTATGGTCTGAATTTAAAACATATGAATATTTCAGATGCAACAAATTTAAGAATATCTTTTTGTAGTGTATACGAATAAATTTCTATATTAAGATAATGATTATTTCTTTTGCTATTTGTAATTAGAAAGTACTTGTGTAAAAAGAATGATTTTTTGATATGCTAACTTCTTAGACGTGCCGAATGGATTCTTCGGACAGGGAATTTAAGTTTGCAAGAATTAGAAAAGAAACACCTTGATGGTAAACGTATTTGCTCGTTGCATTTCCAAGAAGATGACATTAAGAACATTGCAGTAACAGGTATGAAAAAATTAAAAGATTTTGCAATACCTATCAAATATGTTATACCTGCGATTCCAGAAGGCTTGCAACAAGTTAATGAATATGATGGCACTAATGTGATTGATGAACCTGTTAATGATAATTTAGTTAATGATACTTTGTTGAATGTACAGATACGACAGTTAGTTGATGTAGAGCCACTATTAATTGATATAAATGAGCCATCATGTTCAACTTCACAAAATCCTTTAACTCCCAATGATAATATTTTTAAAGAAAAAAAAGTCAACTCCTGCAAAAGAATATTCCTTATAATACTTCCACTCGATCCACTCGAAAACTTATTTGCTGTTTTAAGATCTCGGTCCGGTCATAATCCAAATCCAACTGCAATGCAATTAAGACGTAATCTACAATATACAATAGTAGCAAATTTAACATCGGGTCCGAAGTCAAGTAATTGTGAGCCTGATGGAACCGTAGCGTTACTAGCATCAGAGGTACTTGAAAATAGCGAGCGGTTTACACAGCCCATTGATAATGCTGTTGATAATGAGAGTAATTTTGTAGTAATTAATGAACCCGATAGCATGCTTTCCAATAGTAATAATATTTCACCTGCAGAATCGAACAGTTCATCTAAACCTGATGAAAATGCTGGTATATTCAGTACAGACAGCGATGCAATTGAGTTGCCTGACGATGAAATGTTATCTAAAGAAATGCACGGTTTTGTAGAATTCGATGAACATGATCATACTTCAACGTTATTTAATCTTAGTAGACATTCATCAAATTTAGAAAATCTATCAGATAAATTTAATAGTGTTATAGATAATGTCTATAAACCATCTACTCCTTTGCAAAGTTCAATGAAGTATGTCGCGGGATATATAGCTACAAAATGTTTCAAAAATTTCAAATGTTTAGATTGTTCATCTGTCTTAGCGAGAGAAAATACCAATTTTGAAGAAGGTAACGACCTTTTAATTTTTTTCAAAGCTTACAAGGTATTTGAAGGTACAAGTCAGTGTGGAAATCTTTGCATTCCTTCAGATTTCTTCTACAATATTATTACTACCGCGTATGAAGTTTTAGATTCAAATTTTTTAAGGCTTTGTCATGAACTTGAAATTGCCAAAAATTTGATAAATGAAATAACTTTAAAATTAGACGAATCTCATCCAGCATACTTTAGCATTGATGAGCCATGTAAATCGCATCGTAGGCATATTGTAGCTTTTTTTGTTAGGGTGCATATATTTTTTAAATTAAAATGGATCAACTCTGATGCGCGAGATGCCAAGAAGGGTAGAAAGTGTGATTCTTCTAGGAACAAGCCAAAACTCAAATTGCAGAAATTAAGTCATCAATAAGTACAACTCGAGTGTATAAGTATACGTATTATTATTTTAGGTAATTACCGTACATTTCCAAAATTAATTTTATGGACCTAAATTGTTTTCATTAATTGTTTAGTTATTTTGTGTATAATGGAACATAAATTATCCAAACAACGGTAGTAATTATTAAAATGTCATTTTATAGCTTCGATTTTTTTTATTAAATTCAATTTTTTTTACAAAATATATACGTATAAACTATCCTGTTAATTGTATTTTAGCTTAATGTAAATTAACTTTTAATCATGGGCATGAATTTAACTTTAATTTGCCGCGAATATAGTTACATATATTTAATAGCCGTTTAAAAATATTTATTTGTATTATATAAAAGTTATAGCTGCACGAGTATTATTTTGTTTGCATGTAGTAGAATTGTTTGCGCTTAGTGCGCTCTTTTAAGCGCGATTTGATTTTTGCGCCTCTTCGCAACTAAGCGATAGATGATTCAATCTGTGGTAGATTAAGTTTTGAATTCTTGTATTTTTTGTATGTATTGGGATTTACTCTTGTTTTTATTTAATAAATTTACTATTATTCAGTAATAGCTTGCTCGGACTTTTCCCTCTACTTCGAGAGGGTTTTTCTCTTTCAACATTCAAACTAACCAAAATACTGTGTAGTATAAATAGTTTTAATAATATTTTAAATTTGAAACATTAAAAAATCACAGAATTATATTTAAAATGTATTTCAATAAATTGTTATGTAAAAATAATATATGTTTTGTTTCAAAGATTTTCTTTAGATATATCTTAATAGCTTATCGCTTTGAAACTGTTATTTAACTTTCTCGTAAAATTTAACATATATGTTTAAAAATTAGTGTCTTTTACTTAAAAAGTAATAGTGTTTTCTTTGAAAAATTCATGTTTTATAATTATTAATTAAATATTTAATTCAAATAAAATTATCATAACATATTAGAGCTAATTATAGGAGTAATCATATAATTAATTAAATATGATTATTTAATATTATTCCAAAACATGGTGTTGTAATATTTTATTTTCATAATCTTAACAGGAAAAAGTATTGTGTTTAAATATTTTTTTAAATAAATAAAAAATTATTTTTTATATTTGATATCTGCTATTTTAATTTTAAAATCTTTTAATGTAACCAATTACTTTTTTCTTTTTAAGAAAAAATTTATATGATAACTTTAGTATATACGTAGATATATTTTGCATTTTAGTATACATACTGGAATTATGATGGAGGCAGAAGGGCGATCTCTATTAAAAATTAATAAATTAGAAATCGGAACAATTACTTTAACATTCTCTGAGAAGATTATCTCAGTTAATTATTATATAAGTTTATGTACTAATTTAATGTTTTTAACAGGGGCGGGAGTGAGGCTCTGTCTTCTCGTGGTTATGTAGGGCTATTGGCGATGATTACCACGGTTTGAATTACTAATACTTGAATGCATAATTATGACAAATATGCGTGAATTTAACATGTCAATAAATCACATTTATCTGGCAATAAATTGTTACATATGAATACTAGCATTTCAAACAAAACAAAAAATCAACGGACCTATTAGTCTAGGCACCGACCATACTTTTCGTGGCCACTTTTAGGTCCCCCCGTAAGCCCAACTTTTCTAAAAGTGGCCACGAAATGTATGGTCGGCGCCAGGACTATATCTATTTACCTCTTGAGTGGTGTGGAAAAATAAAAAAATAAATATATTTATTAATTAGAATGTGTAATGTTCATAGCAAATTTTATATATATTTATATATATTGCTACGTGACTATGTACAATATATATATATATATATATATATATATATATATATATATATATATATATATATATATATATATATATATATATATATATATATATATATTGGTTTCCATCGAATAATATTAGTTTGTTTTTAATATTTGTACTCATTCTAAGAATTATTTTAATTTTTAGTAAATTAATATTTAATTTTCATTTATCAGCTAATATTCACCAAGAGTGAGCTCTTTATCGTTTTATGTATTATATATGATTTAATTATGTATTCGTGATGGTATTCGTTATAACGTACTGATGCAACTAAATAAATACGAAAGAAATATGCGCGCAACCTTCAGAAGATTTGAAAAGTAAAAGGCGCGCGTAATATCGGAGGTGCGAGAGAGAGAGAGAGAATGATAAGAAATGTGTCGCGGCGTCATCTCGCGGAGAGCGCGGAACTAACACTTTCGATCCCCAGCGCTCCATTGGAACCGTTCTTCTATACAAGTCTATATTCGTTGTAAAAACCACTGCAATAAATATTTTTATGCCAAAAAACCGTATATGCCATAACTCATATATGATCATATATGAGCATATATGAGTTATTTTTACCCGGGTACGGTTAATGTATGATTTCACTTAATTGAAATGTGTACAATTTTCAAATTCGTAACAAGGCAACGTTACTTTGTAGTATGCAGATAGCACAATATATAAAAGGAACTTGACTATTTATAAGAAGAAAATATAATTCTCAACCACAATTACAATAATTTCAATAAAATATCATGACAGTGTAAATATGATCATATATGAGCATATATGAGTTATTTTTACCCGGGTACGGTTGATGTATGTTTTCACTTAAGGGGGGGAGTCTGCTTTACCGGCTTCAAAAAATCGATTTTTTTTGTCTTAAATCTATTCCAAAACTATCCAAGAATATGTCTTTAAATTTTCAGAGGCCAATTCGACATATTTCCGAAGCTAGAGCAGTTTTAGTTGCCGAGCATCGAGCAGGTGCGAATGCTCGGACAGACTCGAGCGCGCGCGCTCCGCCCCTCGATGTATTCTATTAATCGACTATACTCGTATATACCTGAAAAGGTCCAACCGTCCTTTGAAACATTATTTGAAATTTCTAGAAGGTCTGTGTTAAGTAGTAGTAGGGAGAACGGTATACTATAGCTCTCGGCATCGGCTTCTACACTGCTGTTTGTAGCGTCAGCTTTCAGTTTCACTTTTGATTTTGCCAAGTACACATCGAAATGTCAAGCTACCCGAAAGGTGATCGATCTAAAAGACAGCGTGCTGCGGAACCGCGAAAGCGTAAATTTCACGGCAATCGTTTTACAAGTGTTTCGTCGGATGACGTAGACTTACGTATGAGCCGCAGTGAGCAGAAGTTAACGACAGCAAGCAGCGATGATGTCATTATTCATTCTGCGCACAGCTACCGCATTATTGAATTTATATCTGTGTTTCTCGCCATTTCGGAAATCGTAATTTGCAGATCATGCAAGCAAAAATTAACGTTTGCAGAAAGCGGTCATCGAGGCCTAGGATTTTACCGGCTACGAAATCAACAGACGAATTGTTTTTGTTATGAGGCTTCTTGGTATCGGACGAGAAGGGATAAACGTATTCTGCGGCCTTATGGATATGTCTGCAGGTTTTGCAAAATCTACTTACCAACAAATCGTTGAGCATTTGCATGCAGCGTCGAAGACAATGTTCAAGAGCACCTGCGAAAAAACCGTCAAAGAAGAAAAAGAAAAAAACGTTGAACATGAAAGACCTGCGAATCATTTGAAGGTTTCGGGCGATGGATCGTGGAAAAAGCGCGGCTATACTTCCTTGTACGGTGTAACAACGCTCATCGGATACTACAGTGGCAAAGTAATCGATCTCATTGTAAAAAGTGGATATTGTCATTCGTGTGCCATAAGTAAAAATACTTTGGACGAAAACGCATTTGAAGAGTGGTATGAGAATCATAAAGACGCATGCTCCTCAAAGCATGCAGGTTCGGCGGGGAAGATGGAGGTGGATTCCATAATGGAGATGTTTCCGAGATCCGTCGAGAAATTCGGAGTTATGTACACTAATTATATCGGCGATGGCGACTCCAAAACTTTTACTGGAATCTTAAATAGTAATCCTTACGGGGACGAGTGCACAGTGACGAAAAATGAGTGTGTTGGACACGTGCAAAAGCGTATGGGTACTCGTTTACGTAATAAAAGAAAAACCGAGAAACTCGGAGGAAAAACGCGGCTAACGGAGAGTGTAATCAAGAAATTGACGATATACTACGGGCTGGCAATTCGTCGAAATATTGATTCAGTGAAAGATATGAAGAAAGCTATTATAGCAATAATCTCCCTTTTATAGAAGGATTAAACGTAACCTCAATCTTTAACTAAATCTCGGCTGATACTTGTAAACTAGTGTTACGCGTCGCGTAAGCAATAAATGGCGCGAAGTTAATATGAAATTAAACCGCGTTCGCCTCTAGTTTTGGTCAATACTTGCGTAATTTACCTGACAGTCGAGGCATTAGCAAAAGCAGGATAGCGAAAATGACATTTAATATGATAATGGTAAAAATAGGAAGTGCGAGTTTACGATAGGATCAGAAAGACTAGCGAAGTATTTAGGGACTTACGTTGTGTGTGTGTGTAGACCTTGGTTCCTTGTAGTCGGCTCGGCTGTTTGCATACTCTGTGCCCATACCTTCAAAGCAGGCATAGATTATGTAAACATTAGAACGCGTACGTTCTTAGAGTTTGAGTATGAGAACTGAGTATTAAGCATTGAGTATTGAGTGCCAAGTGTCGACTATAAATTCCAGTCTGAGCTGCGCTGCACTGCAGGCGGTGTAATGTAATAATACATTACGTGTTATTCGCCATTCATATGTGCAAATATTCAAATAAAATAATACGCATTACATTTAAAAAATATTCAAAAATACATAAGCATTCGATTCTCGGACGGACTATTCAATTTTACAAACTGTGTCTGAAAGGCAAAGTAAACACGCTCACTAAAAAACAAAGAACCTCTGTTCTACGTGATATTGGGGGGTCCGAGTTCAAGTGCTTTTCCGGGAAGAAAAGCGTGTCCATCGCACGATAACAACATATGGCTGGAAACAGACTCTAGACTGCATACCCTGCTGAAAATAGGTTTTTAAAATTCATTAAAAATTTTTAAAGTCCAATCATTTTTAATTAACTTCTATAACTCCAATGAACATCGACATTTCAATTATCAAGCCAGGAATTAACTTTAATAATATTGAATTAACTTTAATAATATTGAATTAACTTTAATAATATTGAATTAACTTTAATAATATTGAATTAACTTTAATGAATTTTTATAATTAATTGATATTAAAAATTTTTAATGTTCAATTTCAGTATAGACCTTTATAAATTTTAATAAACTTCAATGCACTTGCATAAATTTATTAAAATAAATTAAATGAATGAATTTTAATTGTTTTTTTCTGAATAATATCCAATTAATTTCTATGTATTTAAATTATTTGCATCTAAATAAAGTTGAATCGTCAAAAATTTAATCAATGATAAATGAACTTCAATAACATTGAATCAACTTTTATGATGTTTTGTAATTAATTAATATTAATTATTTTTGATGAGAAGTTTTGGTATACTTTTTATTAACTTTAATGAAGTTTTATACATATACTTAAAGTTTAAAAAACAATTAATTGAATGAATTTTAATTGTTTTTTTTTAATAACGTCCAATGAATTCCTAAATCTTTAAATTATTTTTGATTAAATAAATTTTGATCAGCAACAATGTTATTAACGATCAATGAACTTCAATAACATTGAATCAACTTTTATGATGTTTTGTAATTAATTAATATTAATTATTTTTAATGAGAAGTTTTGGTATACTTTTTATTAACTTTAATGAAGTTTTATACATATATTTAAAGTTTAAAAAAGAATTAAATGAATGAATTTTAATTGTTTTTTTCTGAATAATGTCCAATGAATTCCTATATCTTTAAATTATTTTTGACTAAATAAATTTATTCATCAAAAATGTTATTAATTGTCATTGAATTTAATTATTAAAAACCAACTAAAGATTATTGAAAGTTATAAATAATAAATTTTCAAAGTATTCAAAGTCATAAAAAGTCAATAGAATACAATTAAAAACAATTGCTTGTGCATTTTAAAGACCGTTCTTGATCATACTTTTGACTATTGATTTTCATTAGTTTTACATTTGTGATGAAGTTAATTAAAGGTCATTAAATTTAATTAAATATTATTGAATTTCATGATTAGAAACAAACTAAAGTTTATTGAAAATTTTTAACTATATCATATAACTTTTAATTGTTTTAAATGGTTTCTAATAACCTCTACACTGAAAAAATAATTTGTTAAATCTAAGTAAACGTTTCCTTAAATCGTACTAAGAAAAGATTTACTTAAATAAAGTAAATATTTCTTAAATTTAGTAAATATTTATTGAATTGATGAATACCAGTCTAAACATAATTAAACATTTACTATTATCAAATAGATCTTTTCTTAGTACGATTCAAGGAAAAGTTTACTTAGATTTAACAAATTTTTTTTCAGTGTATGTTTTTTAATTATCTTTAATAGGTAGAAGTATGATCAAGAACGGTCTTTTAAGTTTATTGAATATCAGCTCTATGTATTTTAATGAATTTTAAAAACCTTTTTTCAGCAGGGTATATACAAAAAAGGGACCCGAGGAGGAGAGGAGCTCAACCGGGCTACAACGAATTTGTAGACCATGAGTAAAGTCAGTCAGAGTCTAGGCGTGCTAAAGGACACACGGATTTTCTCGCGATATTCATATATTTTATTCTCCTCGTGATTTCTCGCTTCAAACACTTTTAAGAGGCTAGTCTAGTTTCTCACTCTCAAAAAATCGATTTTTTTGCTTAATTCGATAGTATACTATTCGGAAAACAAGTTCCCAAAGTTTTATAGTCGTATCATAAATATTTTTGAAATGGGAGAGGATTTAGTCGGAGCTGATCGTCGGCGCACGGTGACGGGGCGGAGCGCCGAGCAGCTGTGCTCATTGTTGTGCTCCAAGGGCATCATAAATCGAGTCCCCATTGTACAGCGGGCTAGGCAACTACCTGGATGGCTTCCCAAACAAGTAATTTAAGCTATACATTCGTTCGAAACCGTTACAAGAAGACGCAGGTAGAGAAATCATACGAACGCCGGCGCGCACGAAACATCCGCTTCAGTTCAGTTTGAGCAGAGGTCTAGAGCGCATCGCAGCTAAGTAAAGTGAAAATGAGTGAGAAAAGTCCTTACGACCATCAAAAAGGCACGAAAGAGAACCCAGTGCGCAGATCTTCGAGTAGGAAGAGAACTTTCCATGGAAATCGGCACACACTTGAGCAGTCAACGGCGAATACAAGTGCTACAGCTGAAAAATTGGCGCGTAACGATGACGATGAGATTATTATTGATAATACTCACGGCTATCGTATCATTGAATTTTTCTCCGTCTTTACTGTAATTAGCAACATAGTACTTGGCAAGAATTGCAAAACAAATGTAAAATTCGAAGAAGCGAGTCCGGCAGGTCTGAGTCTTTTTTGTGGTTTGATGGATATAGCAAAAACATTTAATATTAATACCTTCGAAGGCTGCTTTAAAAATATTTGGATAGCTACAGAGGCGGTGTATAAATCTTGCACTAAAAATGCTGTGAAAGAAGAAAAAGAAAAAACGCTTGAAGAAGAAGGTTCCGATATGAATTTAACAGTTTCCGGAGATGGTACGTGGAAAAAACGGGGACATACTTCACGATATAGCGTGACGACTCTCGCAGGAAAATATAGCAAGAAAATCATCGATACATCAGTGAAATCGAGTTATTGTAAAGCGTGTGAGTACTGGACAAAAAAACAAGAGGAAGATCTAGAAGCATATGGAGAATGGCTAGAAGAGAATCTATGAAGAATGGCTCTCAAGCGATCATGATTGCCTATCTAATCACGCCGGATCGGCTGCGAAAATGGAAGTCGACGGCATAAAAGAAATGTTCGGCCGCTCTCTCGAAACGTATAATGTGAAGTATACACGCTACATCGGTGACGGAGACAGTGCTACTTTTCAAGGTATTTTATATATGAATCCTTATGATACTCCTGTTGAAAAGCTAAAATGCTATCTACACGTCAAGAAAAGAATGGGTACACGATGCCGAAATGAAAAAAAAAGTGAAAGGTTTAGGAGGAAGGAGTAACGATACAGTAAAATTAACTGACAAAATCATAAATAAACTGCAAAAATATTATGGTTTAGCGATAATAAGGCATCAAGATAATGTAGAGGAAATGCATAAGGAAATTTGGGGTACTTATTTCCATATGGGCTCGACTGACAAGAATTCACATCAAAACTGCCCGGTCGACGCGGAAAGCTGATCCGCGTATCACCGAACGGAAGCTGAAGGACTTAATATGAGAAATTTCAAGCACGATTATCTGCCATTAGATCCACAAGTTTTAAAAGTTTTGCATCCAGTTTATACGGATTTGTCAAGAATGGAATTGCTAAACAGATGCAAAGGGAGCAACACACAAAATAATAATGAAAGTTATAACGGCTTGCTATGGCACTTTGCTCCGAAACATCTTCACAGCGGCCTAAATACCATACAATTGACCAATTTTTTTGCAACGGGGATCTTTAATGCTGGCATGAAGTTCATATTAAGAATATTTTGCACTATGGGCATAACTGTTGGCCGCTACGCACTAGAATACGCCAACAGTCGCGACATGGCACGTATACAGTTGGCCGAGAAAAGGCACGAGAAGACTTCAAAGAAGGTTCGGACAGCTCGTAGAAAAGCTGCAGCTGATAAACAACACTTTTTCGAGCAAGAGGAAGGTGAATTGTATGTCCCTGAAATCGCAGAATAACTGTAAGTATGAAAAATTAAATTTGATAACCGAAAAATCAGTTGTCAAAACTTTGAACGCATTTTTCTCGAAACTGCATTTTCGAAAACGGCTGCAGCTCTAGCTCAAAGAAAAATTAACGAATCGATTTGAAATTTTTCACGAATATTCGTAACATGTTTTTACATACCATGAACTAGGATCTTTTTGATATTTCAAAAAATACATATTTGCCGAGCAATAAACAAGCGTTTTTTTGTGAAAAATTGAAAATTTTTTTTTCAAAACGCTGCCATTTTTTAAATTTTCAATATGTTTAAAACATCCTAGTTCATGGTACGGGGAAAGTCATCTAGTTTAACGTGAAATAAAATTTTTTCAGATACTGGCATTCTGAGGACCTCTACAACTGCTGCCGATTTACAACTTCATTTTTGTGTATTTACTTGTCAATAGTATCTAAATATATCCTCAAAATTTAAAAATATTTGACTGCATGGTTTTTTTTTATGAGTCCCGGAAAATCACCTCCATTTTCCGCCTGAGAAACTAGACTAGCCCCTTATTGCGGCCGTAGCGGGTCTCAAGACCTGATTAAACGCAGAGAGAACGTGTCGTTGTTAATCAAAACATCCTTATTTCAATCCGCGTTTATTATATGTTATTTCATTTGTTTATTTCTAGCTGTTTTCTCCCCAGCTGTACTGTAAAAAAACTGTGTAGTAAAATTAGAACATCGGAAGTAGGTAACAAACCGACCTATTTCCAAAGTAGTAAATTTTCCGAAACAATACTAAAATTACCATAGGGTAGTAAAATTACCGTACGGAAATAAAATTACCATACGGAGGGTAGTAATTTTAGGAGTAGAAATTTTACATTCATTTTTAATAATACTTATTTCAAAACTTTTTTTAATTTTTATACCAGTTACAAAAACAATTCAGCTACAAAACGATAAGTGGTAAAAAAGAAAACATGTTTGGCAATGATTCAAAAAATTCCAGGAAGTCTAGAAATGTATAAATATTAAAAATAACGTTAATGCCGATAAAACAGTAATTAAATGGTATACGGCTTCATTTTAGTAATGTATACTTTTAGTATTTTTTAATAAACTACTTGAACATGTTTCTGGTTTCATACGCGAGAGAATTGAAAATTTTTGACTCCACTTCACAAATACGTTGCCTTTTGGCCATTTTAGTCTGGCTATGCTGAGAATTAGAAATTTTGAAACACTTTGTCACTCTTAAACAGTGTTTTTAATTACTAACTTATGCTTTATTTAACAGCCTATAAACTGTCTCTAACTTTAATTTCTGTTTTGTCATACAAAATACTTCGAAAGCTAACTGGCAGTTTCTCCTGCGTCCAAGATGGCGTCGGCGCAAACGTTCCGTATGTGATACTTTTACCATGCATGTGTGAATTTTACTACTACTTTTGCGGAATTATTACACCATTTCCATTGGTAAAATAACCATATCCAAAGTAGGTAACAAACCGACCCATTTCCAAAGTGGTAAATTTACCAATTTTGGTAATAATACAATTCCAATGGTGCTTTTACGTCACTCAAAGTCGTAACATTACGAAACGAGTAGTAAAATTCCACGTTGATTTTTTACAGTGTGGGTCATCACAGCGGTCTCGTGCTCGAGATGGTAGCGGGAGATATGAATAGGAGCGCAGGTACAGCGAATGAATAAGCGCGAGCAAATAAGTTTAAGATCAAGTTTATTGTATAAGAAGCACAAAGTTAAATATAAAGGCCTGTCCCTTTTACAAATGAAATGTCAAATAACAAACTGGTGCGTACGTACCTACGGTTCAGAGTTCGAATGCAGAAGGCTGTCGAGCCCTGGCTTATATAACCACGCGGGGGTCGTATGCTTAGCCCAATTAGAAATTAATTATGTGTCATAGAAGGGAAGCGACGGAGGTGTGTGGTCGCGGAGGGGTGTTAGGAAAAAATTGAGGTGGATGAGTATGATATGCAGGGGTATGAGGTAGGCAAGGTAGGATACTGGTTGTATAGCGTAGATCGATGAGTAGGATTCAGTATGGTAAGATACATATAGCTTGACGAGACGATGAATGCGAGATGATGTTCTGTACGTAACAGGCCCGCCCATACAGACTCGCGTCGCCGGTGCGATGCAATTTAAGGTATAGCTTACTTGCCCCTGCAAGTGTTCATGATTTCGAAGTTTTCCTCATTCGGGATGTCCTACCGGTAATTGGTCGGTGTGAGAAACGTAATCGGATGATGAGGTATCTTTTTAGGCTACTTCCGTTTCTGAGTTGCAAACGTCTGCCGAGAACCCAGTTTTCTTGACGCAAAACACGGTTTTATAACATTTGGTCAACGATATATTCGAAATTGTTACATATATGTAGGAATATGGCCTTCTCTTTTTATTTGCCATTACAAGTAAATTTTGCATTTGTGCAGATTTTTCATACATTTTTTTGTGAATTCACATAACATGTAGAACTGGTCGTGTGTAGTGGATATGTAGTTGTTGCTCTTCTGAGAGGGATTTTATTTCAAGAAAAAGGTCGGGAGTGGTGTGAAAGACATGTTGAAGTATAGGTTAAACATGCTATTATTAAATTCCGGATAATAATCGTTACACATCTTGGTTGCGATTAAACCTAGTTTGTTATGTCACGCGATGGATTTTTAAATATTGATACATTGATAAAACCATTTGTACTAAGGAAGTGATTATTTAAAGTTGATATAGTGAACTGTTTGGGTTTGATACAAATCCCTTAGTATGTTACGCATTGATTGAATATAAGTTCAAAAATTTATTCGAATCGAGTACATAAGTTTTATTGTTTATTTTGTTGTCTGCGTAAAAATAGACTATGAAAAAATATGCAATGAAAAAGCAATGAAAAAGCGGAAATATGGTGTGTGGCAATGTTGTCTACAGGTCGTCTAAGGTTAGATAAGCTGTATGCAATATTGGCGAATCTGGTGAATCTTCCAAATCAACATTGTGGCAATATTAGATAAAGATTGGGTGCTATGTGGGAAATGACGTCATCAAAGGTCCCGTCTGCGGATTCCTGGAATTGGCACGATAAGATGCTAGTTAATTATTTGTTTATGTAAATATACAATAAAGACGGTAATTAATGGGGTCATTAACATTTCAAAACAATGTTTATTTACATAAACAAATAAACAATGTTTATACAATCTTTTCAAGGGTCCCGTTTGCAGATTCCTGAAATTGGAGCGATAAGATTGTAGTTAATTATTTGTTTATGTAAACAAACAATAAAATGTCAATTAATATCCTTGTTTGCATTTCAAAGAAACAATGTATATTTAAATAAATAAACAATCCTAATGACCTTGTTAATTGTATACACAAACAATTGAATAATATGTATTTCATGATTTCGAAAATTCTCTCCTCTTCTCACGTCATCTATGCATCCTCGCTATACGGCTTTTCGTACTACCGGATTTTTGTTTATTATTCAAAATAAAATAAATAAAATTACCCTAATCTAAAACTTTTTTTTTAAACATAAAAATGTAGATATATAAATTATGATACATAATGCAAGTTTCTACGTTTTAAAAAAATTGTGGACTTTGAAAGGACCGACGGTTTTGCGTAAAGGTGAGAATATGAGAAAGCGTTGATCGAAAATTTGGTTATGCATTGTTTTGACTTCTATGAATCGAGTAGACATTGCCGGTTCGGATCTTTGGCACTAATGGTGTCGACGTAGACCGACGGCCTTGTCTTACCTTGAGATACCCATATTGCTGTGTGCTATATCTTCTTTCCTCAAATGCCTGGAGAGAAATGCGATGCGACGCGATCAGTGTGTAGACTTATATAAGATAAGAAGCAGGCATATATGCAACGTTCGTCCATTAGCTGAGAGAATAGTTATAGTGCTTTTAAAAGTTATGTATTGTAGACCCTGACACGGGCCGATTATTTCATAAAAATATCATTTATTTAAAAATCGGATGGTAAACTATAATCGAAAATCAATCTCTCTTTGGCTGTGTTGTCGCTGTTACAATTTGTAAAGCGTAATTTGTTTCCGATCTCTCTGATAAGTCACCTTCTCTCGTTCGCAGCGATTGCCTTCTGGTCCAGCGCGCGATGACGAGAGTCTACCGTAACATGAACCCATCATGGCTCTGTTCGTGCTGGTTCGAGAAATGAATGAATGATACTGTATACGAGTACTGTTTACGATTTTTATATGTGACAGCTAAGGAAAAAACTTACGGGTGAAGGAGCGGTTTTGTTTAAATATTGAAAAACTAATTTTTATATTATTACGTCATACATTTTTTATCACGTTTTATTACATTCCTTAAAAACAAACGTTCTACAAAATTACTATTTTTACAAAATCATTATTTATAAAAAATGTTTACGACTGATATATAAAATCATACAATTTTTTTGCGGGTATTGGTAAACAGAACGCGTACAATACCAAAAGTACGCTATTGATCGTTTCGTCAGTCACAAGCGTGGACTCTAATTGTAGTTTCAAGTAATCGCATATTTCATATTTGTACATTCTATAAAATTATTTAAAAACAGCATAGTCTTCAAGAATGTTTTAGCTTTATCATCTCTTTCGCATTTAAGCTTCATTTTCAAAAAATCGACAACTATATAAAAAATGCGATTCACCACTCCAACGTTTTCTTCCAGACACTTCAATCGCTCGGTGATGCACTCGCGCACTTCTTACAACCCTTCAAAAGTTGCAGACTGCATAACGATGTTGGGATAGTTGACGTATTTTATTTTCTTAGTAGGTGGCTCTTGAGTACCTTCTGCTGATGTCAATGCCGTGTGCAGCTGCTGCGTCTCGGCTGTATACTCTGCCTAGGATGACGCTGGGTCTCTCGTCTATGGCGATCGCTCTCGAACCATAAGCTTTAGTAAAGAGCAGATTGTGTTGAGGTAAAAATATTTCTGTAAGAGTTCCAAACTCCTGGTAATAGGTGTAAGAGTTTTTAAATTTATGCAGTTATTCCGTCTACTTGATCCAATATGAGCTCCCAGCTGTGTATGTCAAGAGTTACGTACTTTGAAGGTGAGCCTCCGCTGCACAGCCTCTCGATGGGTCTGTAGAATTCACCATAGTAGTCCAAACCAACGACAGCTCTTTTTGTGTATGATTTATTCAGAGCATAGTTCGTTGAAATCAGTAAATTGGGTAGTGTCATTAATTGAGCGAATTTAACGCTGCCTCTCAAGGAATTCTCGTCATTAGTCATTTTTAAAATTTTTTTCAACTTTTTACTTTTATAAAAATGAAACGTAAAGGAAATATACGCACTCGTACGGAGCACTGCTTGCAAACTATGCGCGTTGGAACGAGATGCTCTGATTTTATGATTTTACCCCTACTACCTCGCTGTAATTAAGCGGGGGGTGCACCGGACGGTGTTAAATTCTGCACCACCGACGGTGCGGAATATGTGTATCTTGACGATTAAAGCCAGCTACAAGTTAATAAATCGTAATAAAAGCTAAGAAATCGTAATAAAACCAATTTGAGATAAAAAATTACCAATACATAACATAGCATGCAGTTGATCTTTAAAAATAAAATAATCGTTACTGATTATTTTGTCAAAGTGATTTAATTTATTTGAAGGGATAATTACTTGGAAAGCGATTGGATATAAAAAATGGCAACGCAAAATTATGGTTTTTACAATTTATTGATTACAGTATTCGTAAAAAGAGCATGTATATAAGTACATATAAGAATAATCGCATTTTAAAAAAGTTACATAATTATTTTGAAAAATTATTAATATATTCATATTTTAGAAATGCACGATTGGTTACGAAAACCTGCGCCGCTACAATTTTCACTTGAAAAACTGTTTACATGACTTAACCACTTATGTTTAAGTTTTCTCATAATCTTTTTCTAAAACTAAGTTGCTAATTTGTCTTGTGTATTTGATGAAAAAAGACTGCTAAACGCACGTAGAGTAACGCCATTGCACATATGACAAAGAAACATAATGAAATATTCACCGCACACTTGTGAATCAAAATTTTGTATTTTCTTTCTGTTCCACTGGTAACGCACACAGTTTTTTCTAATTCCATCCAAATGATATGGTGAGACTGGGGGAAGTTCGTAATTGTCGAAGTAATTTCCGCAGGCAATTTTGTTGATGTAAATGGCGACCCACTCCGATCCTGGTTTTCTGATGTATCGATGTTTACAACTATAGCTGCAGACAGGCTTAAGATTTTTGGTATACGATCAGTAGCGTGCACTCCGATAGAGTTAGTCTGTAAGCCTCTCAGGGCTCTCATTATCTGTCAGGTATTCATCACTGCTTATGTTTAAGGGTGTGCCGTTGTAGTAAATTTCACCTCCTCCTCCTTCTCTTCCTCTTTGTCATGCTGCTTGCAGTGTGTGCGCTGACTGCGAAGTATATATCGTCCTCGTAGTCAACACGTCGATGCCACCACGTTCCTCGTTCGGTTGTTCAAAGCGAAGTCTTGATGCTTTCTTTATGCGCTCACATTTTATTATGCAACTATAAAACAACTCACTTGGCATTACAGGTAATTCACGCCATTCGTCAGGAAAAAGCGAGTAGAGCCATTTTCGAATTAGACAGTCCTAATAAAGTGCGCAAAGGACTTTTTTATTTTTGAATTTTTGCTGCCCATGAGTCATGCACGCCAAAACCCCGGAAAATTCCACCTCAAGCTGCGCAAAGCTTGGTGCTTCGAAATTTTTGAGGTTCAGGATGTGACGACCGATCACTGTCTCGAGATATTTGGCTTGCTGATCGCCCTGCACGTAGATTTACCTAGCATTTTTTGCAATGTTGAACAAATTATAACCCAATTGGCAGAGAGTAACGTCACCTTCAAACCATTCAAGTCCGTGCACATCCAGAGAGCAGTAATTGTTAGTTTGTTTTACATGATTGGGTAAATCTTTGAATCTGCCGGGGGGTCTTACAATCCAATGGCCGATGATGCGATCTTGCACACATATTGCAGTTACTTCTATAGAATATAGGGAGAAATTTTGTTTCCTCGTCTCGAAAGCCCTGTATGTCGAGTATGTAATTCATGTTGGATGCATGAGAGCCAAAGATGAGAAGGCACACGAAACGACGTTAAAACAGAACGAGATTGAAACTGTGCTTCTGATCAAGTTTGTGGTTGATATACTCCTCTCCCCTCCATCTTGCCAAGCTTGACAATATGATGACTACCAACGGAAAGGATGTTTAAACGCTATAATCCGTTAAGATTTGTCTGCTTACGTCGATTTCCAGAACATTATTATACTCGACATAAACAATACAGTTTATCGTGGACGTGAGTGCTTGCTCGAATCGCACCTCTATCCGCACGCTAACCGACCTCGCAAAATTCCAGCGAGAAGCACAATGTGCCGACAAGTCGGGTGTCAAATCAAAAGCATAGATAGATAGATAGATATACTGTTTATTCATCAATGACGAAAATTCTTACAATTGCATGTACATGTATAGTTATAATAATTAAAATATCAGTTAGTTTATACATTTGTTATCTCACATTTCACATTCAATTATTTAATTTCTTATATAAAAAATAACATTATTCGCTGTAACAGTTCGTCAGTTTATAAAATCTAAATATAATAAACTAGTCATAGTCAAATGGCACATCACAGAATACGCTTCGTCAATACATAAAATAAATATAATAAAGATAACAAAATACGATAAAATAAAAGAAATACATACACACACTTTACGAAAAATTGTACGTAAATCTATCACGTCAAAAAAAATTAAAACACACTCATTCGTATAACATTCTTACAATTCACGCTAATAAATCCATTCATACTTAACACTTAACACGTAAAATAAATTAAATTAATAAATAACTAAATCAAATAAATAAATAAGTTAGATAGATAAATAAATTAAATAAATAAATAAATTTAAATAAATAAATTAAATAAATAAATAAATTTAAATAAATAAATTAAATAAATAAATAAATTTAAATGAATAAATTAAATAAATTTAAATAAATAAATTAAATAAGTTAGATAAATAAATAAATTAAATAAATAAATAAATTTAAATAAATAAATTAAATAAATTTAAATAAATAAATTAAATAATTTATATAAATTTAAATAAATTTAAATAAATAAATTAAATAAATTTAAATAAATAAATAAATTAAATAAATTTAAATAAATAAATAAATTAAATAAATTTAAATAAATAAATAAATTAAATAAATTTAAATAAATAAATAAATTAAATAAATTAATAAATTAAATAAATTTAAATAAATAAATAAATTAAATAAATTTAAATAAATAGATAAATTAAATAGATAAATAAATCAATTAAGTAATAAATTAAATAAATAAATTAAATAAATAAATTAAATAAATAAATAAATAAATAAATAAATAAATAAATAAATAAATAAATAAATAAATAAATAAATAAATAAGTAAGTAAGTAAGTAAGTAAGTAAGTAAGTAAGTAAGTAAGTAAGTAAGTAAGTAAGTAAGTAAGTAAGTAAGTAAATAAATAAATAAATAAATAAATAAATAAATAAATAAATAAATAAATAAATAAATAAATAAATAAATAAATAAATAAATAAATAAATAAATAAATAAATAAATAAATAAATAAATAAATAAATAAATAAATAAATAAATAAATAAATAAATAAATAAATAAATAAATAAATAAATAAATAAATAAATAAATAAATAAATAAATAAATAAATAAATAAATAAATAAATAAATAAATAAATAAATAAATAAATAAATAAATAAATAAATAAATAAATAAATAAATAAATAAATAAATAAATAAATAAATAAATAAATAAATAAATAAATAAATAAATAAATAAATAAATAAATAAATAAATAAATAAATAAATAAATAAATAAATAAATAAATAAATAAATAAATAAATAAATAAATAAATAAATAAATAAATAAATAAATAAATAAATTAAATAATTTAAATAAATAAATAACCTAAATAAATATCAGAGTTAGATTAGGACTGCACAGAAATGAACAAAATAATGCATTAACCGATTTTCGAAAAGCTCACTTCTGTGTATTCCCGTCACCATGTTTTTGTTAAGGTGCCTGCCTAACGCCTTTTTAAATTTACAAAAAGATGGCAGGCACCTCACACTGCTTGGGAGCGAATTCCAGAGGTGCGCACCTTGAACTCTAAACGAGAATAGGCCCTTATCGGTGCGTGACCCCGAAACCGAGAGCTCCTTCGTACCACCCCTACTTGAAGTCCTGGCCTGGTTTTTTTCAAAGAGGGCAGTAATATATGGTGGCTGCCTCATGACAACCGCTTTGTAAAGCAACAGCCCCATAAAACCTTTTCACCTTCAGATCCAGCCAGTCCAGTCTTTCCCTGTAGGAGGTAATATGCTCATCACGCCTAACACCACATATATATCTCAGACATGAATTCTGTAAACGTTGTAGGCGTGTCTGAAGCTCCCCTGACACGTCAAGAAGAACCACTGTGCAATAGTCTAAGTGAGGTAGTACCAGTGCACATGCCAGCTACTACCGCAGTATCTCTGTGGTGCAAGAACGGAATAATTTTAGACTATACAAAGCTCTATTAACTTTCTTACTGGCCGCATTCAGTTGCGGCTTCCATGTTAACCTTTCGTCCATCATAGTAGTTGTATATGTAGTGGTAAAGTTTTTTTTTTTTGTTATTATTTTTTCTATATTCTTTATTATTTCTTTATTGTCTCTTTCAACTCTATTAATTTTGTTAATTAAATTTTGGAAATCAGTTTCAAAAGTATTTATTATAAAATTATCAATTTTAGTTTGAGACTCAAGGTTTGTCTGCTCTAAATTATCTATTTTCTCTAGTAACGTATTGTAATTCACCTCAATTTTGTTCAACAAATTGTTTGTGTAGACGTTACTGTCATGTAATATTTTATTATTGATTTTTAAATTGTCTATTTCTTGGCAAAGCACTTGCTTTTCTTTTTTCATCTCCTCCAACTGGGAGTGTTGTTTCGACAGTTTTTTCTCAATTTTTTCAGCTCGGATTTAATTGAAAGTGCTAAAGTATGTACTGCTGGTAACGCATTAGCCTATTAACAATTGCTTCCAATCTGCCTTCAATAGAGATGCAATGTCTAGCAAGTGCATTGTCAATGTTTTTTGAAGTCGCCGAAGCAGTGAGAAAATACCTGAGAGCATAACTTATAACGACCGATACCATTGCCCTCATTAGGATAATGGATCGCTGTACAGTTTTCTATCACATAAAAAACGCGGCTGCAAAGGTTTTCTGGGTATCTGCATACTATCGACGAATAAAGAAAGATAATTATTTGAAAACAGTTGGAAATTGAAGGGATTAAAACGACAATTTCCATTGAAAGCTTTGTTATCGACGAAACCTGTTATAATTCGTTTGAGCAGTTGACCGAAAATTACGTTGTCCAGTGAATCGACGAGAATCCCCGTGTGTATCATGAAAGATTTCACTTCAAAGCGCGTGATCTGATATTTAGCTGTAGCTTTGGCCAAACCATTTGCATGAGCGAGTAAAACGCCAGTGCTGATTTTAGCTCTGCGAACGATAAACATTGCTTCTTTTATTTGTACACTGAATGTACCATCTTCGCTAACGTCCATCAGCCAAAACGCGTATTTGCTGAGCACGAGACGAACTCTCATTTCAACGCCGTTTATAAGCATTTTGTCTTGATTATAGATGTGAGTATGTATATGAGCAAGCATGTTGAAGATTTTTCCACCATTCGTATAATGTTGGCGATGTTGAATACCCATGTTTCAGCCAACACCCTGAAGATTCGGCGCGGCTTCGAACGTACCGGGAACGTCATCGAACTACAGACCCGCCGTCAAGTGCGAAGTATCTGCGTCAGGGCCATAGTTTAACAGCGATTCAATATAAGCCCTGTAGGGATACGCATTATTTGGAGGTGAAACAAGTTTTTGGTTGAGAAAAACGTCAATCAGATTAAATATAGAGTAAATAAAATTATTCACAGGTGCAACTAAGAGATTTTTGAGATCGGTTTCAGCGGTCACGATTCTCGTTTGTATGTAAAGAATCGTGTGAGCAAGATTGATAATGCTCGCTGGCACTTGGAATGGCAAACTCAATCAAGGGGGGCATCGCTATCGCCGCTAACGACGATACCGGTTTATAGTACAAAAAGTTGCTGCTCTCTATGAATGTTTGCGTCGATGGCAGAGTAAAAATACACTATTCACTCGATAAAAATTCACTGGAATGGCTGTGTAAAAAAGCTATTTTGAACTAATTATTTAGGCCCAAAAATATGGGTTACATTTCTCAAAGTATTTTTTTTTCTTCGTTCAACCTGCTGTTTTTTTTTCTTTTTTAATATACAACGCGTCTCTTTTTTATTCTCTTACCGCGCGATCTACCGGTGGTATGAACGGAAGCGCATGTCTTTTTCGACTGTCGCTTGAGCTTGCCGGCTCGCGACTTATAACCCGATTCCTTCATCATCTCCGATATTTTTTCAGCCGCTTTTCTTTTTAAATTTTTACCAGATTTACGAGCTTTCAAGCTGACGGCTTCTTTGAACTTGTTGCCGTTGTTGGACTCTTTTCCAACGATCTTTGCACCGCTTGCGATGTACGGGAGTATTCTGCGAAATAAACCACCCGGCCAGGCTCCCACCCCTCTTCCACGCTTATACGTTGAGCCTGCAAAGACACTCCTCACACCGCCACCACCTATCTGATCGTCATAATAACGGATGTAGTGACTCATGTTGTAAGTTTTAGCTAACGATTATGCTTGAAATAAAGCATAGCCGTCAACGTTTCATATTCGAATGGTATCAGTTGTCTGTGCTAATCTCTTATATAGATAACGATATTCTGAAAACTGTGATGCAGAAGTGGAATATAGTGTATTGATGCGAAATGTCGCACAGCATTACTACTAAATTTGTATTTTGAGCTAGTGTCGAGCGACACGATGCGCAAGAGGGTGGCTTCAGTGTCACCGACTGTGTAAGGCTCACAGATATCTGTATAAACGTACAGCTGATCGGATAATGCATGAGCTAACTAGGTTGGTCTGTTAGCTACCGTGACTCCCGATTTCGAAGTAAGAAAGGTACCCGTCTCTCGGTGAACGAACCAGCCTTTACTAGCTTCTGTAGGTTCGCCTAGGCATACCGTAAAAGGATGCTTCCACCGAGTATCCACTATCTCGTCTGCCGAATAAAAATGCAAGCGTCATGTTTTTATAATGATGAAACGAAAAAGTCACAGTGTGAATGAGCACCGAGGCGGCGCGGCGCGAGATGCGCGTCTATAAGCTTGTAAACGCGCGTACAGCGAGAGTAAGCTTATACCCACGGTGATTCAACGTACACACGCGCGCGCACGTAGCAGTGCGCGTTATCAGCTTGTATGCGCACACGTCTATACGCTGATTACCGCATACACGCGCTTCTACAAGTTTATAATCGCGCGCGCGCGCATTTATAAAACTTATAACCGCGGACGCGCTTTATAAGCTAATATATGGGTACTTATTACGGGACTAAGTAATTTGTATTTTTGGATAAGGAAATACATGAATAAATATTGGTGAATATGAAAGTTTTTTATTAGTTCACATTACAATTACAGAGCAGAGCTTTCATTTTTCATATTCAAACGGTAAAGAAAGCCGTTCCGAGACGTAGCGTCTCTTTTTTAAAACAACGCTGCAAGTTTTAAATTCATCGCGCGCTACAGCGTCGTGTGTAGGCATGCGCCTTATTGCTTTATAGTATATTTTGATACTCATCGCTCGAGTGATTCACACATGATTCTCTAACGTTATGGATGATATTTCTTTGTTCTCTGTAAAAATGACAATTAAGAAGATTTTTTATGCTCTGAAAATTTATTTTCATAGAGTTCATAAAATTCAACAAATCTCCTTTGACTTTGCAGCATTCGATTTTTCGCTGTAACTCTTGAACTCGTCAGTCACATCACCTAGTAACGAGCCTTCGTGAGGTGTGTATTCGTCTGCAGCATTATCGCGACACACAAATAGACATGAGTCAGTGTCATAGTTAAGAACCCTACTAGGTCCGAGCATCTCTAAATATGCGTACAGCTTGAGACGGGCCTGTGCTGTAGTGTAAGCAGCAATCACAACGTTCGTGTGAGGAGACGGTGCTACAGCCTCCTCTCTAAATTGCCAAGTAACTTATAAAACTTCGTCGTCCGCAGGTAGTACATACAAAATGTCTTTGTCCGGAGAGACTAGTAGTCTGAGAAGTGCTTCGCACGTTTTTAATTATTTCATTTTGTTTTAGGTTACTGTGCTGGCCATATTTTCCCCAAAAAGAGTTCAAACATAGTTTAGCTACAGCGCGCAAGCCCGCATTATTTTCTATCTTATCACGATCCAGACGTATACCTTCGTCCCGCTCGTACTGGGTCAAATAGCGCGTTTTACATGCGTTGTTGATACACCAAGAGGGCCACGAGCTTGCCTGTTGTTTTATTTGTAAAAAGGCATTTACGTACTCGGTGAATAAACCTCCTTGCCCCGTGTGTGGATCGTAACACGTAATTCTGTACTGCAATATAATGTACAACTCTGTAATGCGGTAGCCCAATTTTACGAATTTTCGTAATTCATCAGCCACCCATTTCCCTTCGAATTCTCGTTCACTACCCGACTCGTGATTGCAATTACCCTCACGCATTTCTTCGCAACAGGATCGACAGAGCGCAAAAAGTAAAAGTCCGTGCATTTTTACAGGCAAAAGATGAAGAGATAGGTCGCGTGGCGGCAAAATTCGACACTTTGCGAGCCCCTCGACGCGCTCTAAATTATCATGTTGACCATCGGTCAATTCGTTACACTGCGCACCAACAAATATTCGCGGATGACCGGTACGGCGTCGTCTACTACCACTGCTGGCAAATATCCGACAACCAAGTAACCTTTGGGTAATCTAAACTCGCGCGCTCTTCCCGCGTATATTATTTTATTTCGTACTGCAACAGCCATTCGATTGCTTTCTGCGAGTGTCTGTCGGCGCGTCTATATCCACCTGGTGGTATAATACCTATTGTATCGGGATTAAAAAAATTCTTTCTAAATAAATGTGAACATGTTGAGGCTATTGTAGACGAAGAAACAAATAGATCCGTATTACCGATAGCTAAAAATATTTTTCTAAAAGCTAAGCACGCGCGCCTCAAATATCCATATCTATTTTATTTTTATACAGCACTGAACTATCTCTCTCTGAAAATCGAAAATATAACCCTTAGAATGATCGTTATACTAAGTAAAAAAAAGTACTCTCTTGTTCGTAGACATCGTATCAGAAGCGTAATGTGGCGCATTCGGTAAGGGGCGAACGTATTCTTAATTTTCAAGAGTATTAAACAAATATGGAAAGTATCCTTTTTATTGCTAGATGGTAAATCGAAAGTAGCTGGCAATGCGCTCAATTTCATGTAAAAGTGATTCAAGCTATCTGTAAATTTTATACGAACGTATTGTAACGAAATAATATTTTTACCATTGAGTATCACACTAGGCAAAACTTGCGTAGAAGTACGCTCTGACAATTCTTTCAGCATGAATTGAGCATCAAAACCACCCGCGTTGTGCGTTATGCAAATGATTTCGTCAAAGTCTGTTCTCTCCGGCACGCAAAGCTCTATCAATTGTTTCACCGGCTCCTCTCGGGAAACATATTCACGCACACCGCCAACGTTACACCACTGTAAGATATATTCCGAATTAACGCAGATCGTGAAAACTTGCTTCGAAAGAAAATTGTGCAACAGTCTTACGCTTGATGTAAGTGATACTTCCAATCACACTTTTCAATTTATCGACAGCAAAACCTACTTCATATCGTGTCCATTGTGCTAGACGAAATCATACAGATTTTTCTAAGACAAAATGATAAATTTATATACCTTGTGTAAAGTGAGACGAGTGACGAAGAGTCAGAGTCGCAAGGCCGTGAAAATGGAGCCTCTTGATTGTCGTTGAATGGTGGTTATATTCGATAAGAGTACCAAGAAAAAATCACTGCAGTGTTCGACCAAAAAAATATCATATACTTGCATAAGTAACTGCCTGAACAGAGTGGATCGGAAAAACAGGATCGGATTTCGAATATAACTGCGCCGGAAGTTTTGTCTTCGCACTAGAGGTAAGTTTTTGTACATACAATCCCTACCGCTCAAAAATTTATAAATTAAACAAACGATATCCTACATATTCTTGTCGTCGTTGTCGTCGTCGTCGTCATTGTCGTCTTGTCACTCGTCCAATAGTGTTCTTTCGGTACGTCTTACGGAATGATTAAAAATGTATTGCTGCGACGTCGATGAATGTGACTATCGTGACTTGGGGCTCATGCAAAGCCTCCGCGGGTTGATGTGGATAAGATGTAGTCCACATTAACACAATTAGCGAGCGCGCCCTGCAAAAATTGGCTGCATACTGCAGAACTATAGTACCTACACGAACTTTGTGTAGGTACGGTGACGTGAGTTGTTCGTGGCATGAGCCTACATAAGTGGCCGGTGTATACTTCGGAATGTATCAGAGGGGTTACAGCGATATACAGTATAGGGCAGTTTTCAAAGCGTCAATGAAAAACACCTTGTGGGAGTTTCTCGCAAAGAATATACTCGCGCTAGAAAGTGAGTACAGGCAGAAAATACGGAACTACATCAATCGTATTCCTATCAAGGGATACATTGGCAAATATGAACTTCCCCCCAACAAACCATGGCGTTTTGATACAACCGCATATTATAATGCAACAGCGCGAGATTTGGTGCATCGCATTTTAAACGAAAGATGCTTCAATTTCGTATTAAGCAAAACTTCCTTTCCAAAGTTTTGCCTAGTACGCAAATTTAAGTGCATGAGTGTTTAAAAATGTATGTTGATTGTATTCACGAACGATAGATATTCACGAACAAATTATATACCATTAATAAACAAACTATATATTATTAAAGTGCGCACCGTGATGATCCACACAAAAACAATTTATACGTGAACATTTTTAAATCATCAATTCAACTTAAAAAAGGTAGTATACACATATAAGTTTACCCTCTCATTCTCTTACGCTTTCCCGAGCTCTGTATGTGTAATTAATTCTAAATACATCGAGCTAATTGTTTATTTATGTAAATATACATTGTTTGTTTGAAATACAAACAAGGATATTAATTGACATTTTATTGTTTGTTTACATAAATAAATAATTAACTACAATCTTATCGCAATAATTCCAGTAATCCGTAAACGGGACCCTTGACAAGATTTCAAACGCATTGTTTATTTGTTTATGTAAATAAACATCGTTTTAAAATGTTAATAACCCCATTGATTACCGTATTCATTGTTTGTTTATATAAACAAATAATTAACTACAATCTTATCGTACCTATTTCAGGAATCCGCAAACGTGACCCTTGATAAGATTGCAAAAACATTGTTTATTTGTTTAGGTAAATAAACATTGTTTTGAAATGCTAATGACTCAATTTATTACCATATTTATTGTTTGTTTAGATAAATAAACTATTAAGTTCACTCTTATCGCACCAATTCCAGGAATCTGCAGACAGGACTCTTGATGACGTCGTCTATTTTGACTCGCTATACCGGCACATATACTACTTACGAAACAAAACTGATTTGTCCACGTCAGGACAATTCGCGGTAGAGTAGTAAGTATAGACATGGCCTGCATGAGAAAATTGATTAGCGGCATTTCAGGTTAACTGAAAAATAAATGGAGACGAGAAGTGGTAGCTACAGATATTGAGGATGTGACAGTCGATGGTCGAATACTCTACACTGCACCTTTTTTGTGTCGCAAGGAAATTTTCGGTTTTCTTTGAGGTGAAGGGAAGTGAAAGATAAGGAAATGAAGTACTTTAAGTCTTCTCTCTTCGCCCCTCTCGTGGCGTCTAGGCGGTTCCACTGGAAAAAAGTCGTCAGTGTTTTAGTTTTTTTTTCTTTTATATATGAACAACTATTTCTTAAATATAATAATGTTTACAATTTTAGTTTGTGACAATATTTATTAAAAGGCGAAAGAGTAATAACCTGTATACAATTAAAGTAGTTTGTAATGATTGCTAATAGTTCCGGCTATTAATAAGGCATATTGTTTATTTATAACGATTACTTGTTCGTATTGTACATTTGTTTCACAAAGTTTGTGTATTATTCTCTGGTATGTCTACATAACGTGCACTCTTTTCCGCGGAAAGTGCCTAGGAGACGCGTATAAAGGAAAACCAGTGAAGCTTAATCTTATGTATTTATTTAAAGGCGTCATTAATACACATATGTATTGTTAGTATCGAGCTTTTGTACCCGTCGTTTGGTATAATATAATAATATCGCAGCGGAAAGTATTAATATTATAATTATTATAGTAATCATGGATCCTATGTATAACGTGATTTGTACATAGTTTTCTAAGTACTCGCGGATGTAAGTTGGATTATGTTGTATATGATATCGTGTCGATTTTATGTATAGATAATTGTCATGGTGAAATTATTGGGGCGAGTTTCTTTACGAAATCTTTGCTCCCTGATAATGTTTATTTTGAGCGTTAATTATATAAGTTGAGGGTAACTTAATTATTCCTGATCCATTAAATGGTGCATAAACAATTGAGTTTTCAAATTTACTGAAAATCATGTTATTGTTATTTGTTGAAAAAGGCCAAGTAGATTCGTTGTTTTTCTAATATAATTTTGCTTTTCTAGTGTTAACCCGATATCGCAGCCTTGAAATGCCTTGTAGTACGTGTTTCCAATCAATGTCTATTCGCAAATCGTTCGTGTGATGAATTCGATATCATTTCTGCATAAATATTTGTCATTTAATTCTTTGCAATTTTGAAATTTCGATTCGCCCATATAAAAATGCGTGCCGCTGCTACCGGAAGTCGCAATATAATCGTTTCGCGTATTAATATTTGCAGCTACTTGTGCGTACACAGTTGACTTCTGAAACGTTGGAAAACGTATAAGTTTGTATGCAGAGTAAGTTTCAGAGTCGATTAATGGAATACCGAATTTGATTACAATTACGCCGTTCATCGATATAATATAAAAATCGGATACTTTGGCTAAAGTAACTGAATTTAATTTTTGTTTGTCTAAAGGTAATCTTAACCTTTAGACGGCCGGAAAACCAATATTTCGGCGCATGAGAAAATGTTCTTTAATTTTTGGTTTTACACTAAAATATTCATTTTTTTAATGTTATTTATTATTTTTAATACAATTTATAATAAATTTACTCCTTCCCACCCCTTTTTACTACCCTATATCGCCAAATTCTACCTTATAAAAGCGGTACGTCGTTTCGTTTGCTTAAGGCTATAATTACAAACAAATATATTTTATAGAAGGTTTCTGATATGACTATTTTAATGTAATTTATCCCCCTCATCTCCTTTTCACCCCTTTTCACACATTTTTACTCCACTTATACCCCATATACTTTTTGATCGAATTTTTAAAAAAAAAATACATTCATTTGTTCGCATGTGGCTATAATTATAAATAAATTTATTTGCATGGCGGAGAATTCGATGAAAGATATAGATAGCGGCTCAGAAATATATTCATGAATGATTATTTCGTATGAGAAAATGTAAGTTTTTCACTAGTTCAAATGTAAATTTGTAAATAAAGGCTTCTACACGTAAATTTAGTATACTTGATTTCGATTTTTCGAAAGTTTGATTTCAAGATATAAATACATCATCGAGATACTGTTCATGTACCATCATTATTATTATTATTATAATTATTATTATTATTTTTTCATTATAATTATTATATGCGTATGCATGTACACTGTGCGCGAATTGTATGAGCGCAACTTGCAGAATATCTTCATGATAAAGACACTGGTATTTGTGGAACAGTAAAAAAAATCGAAAAGGAATGTCTACTCTTGGTTCAAAGCTCAATCGTGGTGAAGTAGAAGTCGCTCATTATGATGTTTGGATGGTCATCAAATGGATGGATAAGAAGGAAGTTTACGTACTAACAAGTATTCTTGAACTTGAATATTGTGCAACTGGTAAAATACACTACCAAACTAACGAAGATATTATAAAACCAAGTTGAATTTATGATTATAACAAACATATGAGCGGAATCGATGATATTGATAGACAATTATCTATGATAGAGATGATTAGAAAATTATTTTTTCATCTAGTAGACTTGATGTTGGCAAATGCCCACAAGTTATTCAACATGCTAACTACGGATGCTATTTCGTTTCCTAATTTTCGATTGAGCATAGTAAGAGACATTTTGAACTTAGGTTCTCAAATAAAATCAACATATCTAACGCCAGATATTCGACAAAGTGGTCGTCATTTTCCCAGTAAAATGCAATCCGAAAACAGTAATAATAAGTTATCAGGTCAATGTAAATTATGTACTATGCAGAAAACTCTGCCACAGTCGGCCCCAAGCCGTTCACGAAATGCAAAGGGGTGGTTTTCATCCTGTTACAGGGGTTGTTTTTACATTTACAGTAATATTGATGTTAAATTGGGCTTCAGCATCGAAAAATACATAGAAAACGTGTATCTGCACTTCTAAATAAAGAAAATCAATTTACGAGGCAAAGGGGTGGTTTTCATCCTGTTACAGGGGTTGTTTATAGCTTTACAGTAATTTTGATGTCAGATTTGGATTCAGCATAAAAAATACATAGAAAACGTGTATCTGCACTTCTAAATAAAGAAAAATCAATTTACGATGCAAAGAAGGTGGTTTTCACCCTGTTATACGGGTTGTTTTTAGATTTACAGTAGTTTTGATGTCAGATTTGGATTAAGCATCGAAAAATACATAGAAAACGTGTATCTGCACTTCTAAATAAAGAAAAATCAATTTACGATGCAAAGGGGGTGGTTTTCACCCTGTTATAGGGGTTGTTTTTAGATTAACAGTAGTTTTGATGTCAGATTTGGATTCAGCATCGAAAAATACATAGAAAACGTATATCTGCACTTCTAAATAAAGAAAAATCAATTTACGAGGCAAAGGCGGTGGTTTTCACCCTGGTATAGTGGTTGTTTAAAGATTTACAGTAATTTTGATGTTAGATTTGGATTCAGCATAAAAAAATACATAGAAAACGTGTATCTGCACCTCTAAATAAAGAAAAATCAATTTACGAGGCAAAGGCGGTGGTTTTCACCCTGGTATAGTGGTTGTTTAAAGATTTACAGTAATTTTGATGTTAGATTTGGATTCAGCATAAAAAAATACATAGAAAACGTGTATCTGCACTTCTAAATAAAGAAAAATCAATTTACGAGGCAACGGGGGTGGTTGTCACCCTGTTATAGCGGTTGTTTTTAGATTCACAGTAATTTTGATGTCAGATTTGGATCCAGCATCGAAAAATACATAGAAAACGTGTATCTGCACTTCTAAATAAAGAAAAATCAATTTACGATGCAAAGGGGGTGGTTTTCACCCTGTTATAGGGGTTGTTTTTAGATTAACAGTAGTTTTGATGTCAGATTTGGATTCAGCATCGAAAAATACATAGAAAACGTATATCTGCACTTCTAAATAAAGAAAAATCAATTTACGAGGCAAAGGCGGTGGTTTTCACCCTGGTATAGTGGTTGTTTAAAGATTTACAGTAATTTTGATGTTAGATTTGGATTCAGCATAAAAAAATACATAGAAAACGTGTATCTGCACCTCTAAATAAAGAAAAATCAATTTACGAGGCAAAGGCGGTGGTTTTCACCCTGGTATAGTGGTTGTTTATAGATTTACAGTAATTTTGATGTTAGATTTGGATTCAGCATAAAAAAGTACATAGAAAACGTGTATCTGCACCTCTAAATAAAGAAAAATCAATTTACGAGGCAAAGGGGGTGGTTTTCACCCTGTTATAGGGGTTGTTTATAGATTTACAGTAATTTTGATGTCAGATTTGGATTCAGCATCGAAAAAAACATAGAAAACGTGTATCTGCACTTCTAAATAAAGAAAAATCAATTTACGAGGCAAGGGGGATGGTTTTCACCCTGTTATAGGGGTTGTTTTTAGATTTACAGTAATTTTGATGTCAGATTTGGATTAAGCATCGAAAAATACATATAAAACGTATATCTGCACTTCTAAATAAAGAAAAATCAATTTACGAGGCAAAGGGGGTGGTTTTCAACCTGGTATAGTGGTTGTTTAAAGATTTACAGTAATTTTGATGTTAGATTTGGATTCAGCATAAAAAAATACATAGATAACGTGTATCTGCACCTCTAAATAAAGAAAAATCAATTTACGATGCAAAGAAGGTGGTTTTCACCCTGTCATAGGGGTTGTTTTTAGATTTACAGTAGTTTTGATGTCAGATTTGGATTAAGCATCGAAAAATACATATAAAACGTGTATCTGCACTTCTAAATAAAGAAAAATCATTTTACGAGGCATCGGGGGTGGTTATCACCCTGTTATAGAGGTTGTTTTTAGATTTACAGTAATTTTGATGTCAGATTTGGATTCAGCATCGAAAAATACATAGAAAACGTATATCTGCACTTCTAAATAAAGAAAAATCAATTTACGAGGCAAAGGGGGTGGTTTTCACCCTGGTATAGGGGTTGTTTATAGATTTACAGTATTTTTATGTTAGATTTGGATTCAGCATAAAAAAATACATAGAAAACGTGTATCTGCACTTCTAAATAAAGAAAAATCAATTTACGAGGCAAAGAGGGTGGTTTTAACCCTGTTATAGGGGTTGTTTTTAGATTTACAGTAATTTTGATGTCAGATTTGGATTAGGCATCGAAAAATACATAGAAAACGTGTCTCTGCACTTCTAAATAAAGAAAAATCAATTTACGATGCAAAGGGGGTGGTTTTCACCCTGTTATAGGGGTTGTTTTGAGATTTACAGTAATTTCGATGTCAGATTTGGATTCAGCATCGAAAAATACATAGAAAACGTGTATCTGCACTTCTAAATAAAGAAAAATCAATTTACGAGGCAAGGGGGTGGTTTTCACACGGTTATAGGGGTTGTTTTTAGATTTACAGTAATTTTGATGTCAGATTTGGATTCGGCATCAAAAAATACATAGAAAACGTGTATCTGCACTTCTAAATAAAGAAAAATCAATTTACGAGGCAAGGGGGGTGTTTATCACCCTGTTATATGCGTTGTTTTTAGATTTACTGTAATTTTGATGTCACATTCGGATTCGGCATCGAAAAATACATAGAAAACGTGTCTCTGCACTTCTAAATAAAAATCAATTTACGTGGAAAACGGGGTGGTTATCACCCTATTATACGGGTTGTTTTTAGATTTACAGTAATTTTGATGTCAGATTTGGATTCAGCATCAAAAAATACATAGAAAACGTGTATCTGCACTTCTAAATAAAGAAAAATCAATTTACGAGGCAAGGGGGGTGGTTTTCACCTTGTTATAGGGGTTGATTTTAGATTTACAGTAATTTTGATGTCAGATTTGGATTCAGCATCAAAAAATACATAGAAAACGTGTATCTGCACTTATAAATAAAGAAAAATCAATTTACGATGCAAAGAAGGTGGATTTCACCCTTTTATAGGGGTTGTTTTTAGATTTACAGTTTTTTTTGATGTCAGATTTGGATTAAGCATTGAAAAATACATATATAATACGGGTATCTGCACTTCTAAATAAAGAAAAATCAATTTACGTGGCAAACAGGGTGGTTATCACCCTGTTATATGGGTTGTTTTTAGATTTACAGTAATTTTGATGACACATTTGGATTCGGCATCGAAAAATACATAGAAAACGTGTCTCTGCACTGCTAAATAAAGAAAAAATCAATTTACGGGGCCAAAGGGGGTGGTTATCACCCTGTTATAGAGGTTGTTTTTAGATTTACAGTAATTTTGATGTCAGATTTGGATTCAGCATCAAAATATACATACAAAACGTGTATCTGCACTTCTAAATAAAGAAAAATCAATTTACGATGATAAGAAGGTGGTTTTCACTCTGTTGTAGGGGTTGTTTTTAGATTTACAGTAGTTTTGATGTCAGATTTGGATTAAGCATCGAAAAATACATATATAATCCAGTTCTCTCTTGTATTTGCATCACTGCAAACCATCGTTAAATGTCAAAAATGTGGTTTTCACCCTGTTACAGCGGTTGTTTTTAGATTTACAGTAATTTTGATGTCAGATTTGGATCCAGTATTGAAAAATACATAGAAAACGTGTCTCTGCACTTCTAAATAAAGAAAAATCAATTTACGTTGCAAACGGGGTGGTTTTCACCCTGTTATAGGGGTTGTTTATAGATTTACAGTAATTTTGATGTCAGATTTGGATTCAGCATCGAAAAATACATAGAAAACGTGTATCTGCACTTCTAAATAAAGAAAAATCAATTTGCGAGGCAAAGGGGGTGGTTTTCACCCTGTTATAGGGGTTGTTTATAGATTTACAGTAATTTTGATGTCACATTTGGATTCGGCATCGAAAAATACATAGAAAACGTGTCTCTGCACTTCTAAATAAAGAAAAATCGATTTGCGAGGCAAAGGGGTGGTTTTCATCCGGTTACAGGGGTTGTTTTTAGATTTACAGTAATTTTGATGTCATATTTGGATTCAGTATTCAAAAATACATAGAAAACGTGTCTCTGCACTTCTAAATAAAGAAAAATCAATTTACGATGCAAAGGGGGTGGTTTTCACCCTGTTATAGGGGTTGTTTTGAGATTTACAGTAATTTTGATGTCTGATTTGGATTTAGCATCAATAAATACATAGAAAACGTGTATCTGCACTTCTAAATAAAGAAAAATCAATTTACGATGCAAAGAAGGTGGTTTTCACCCTGTTATAGGGGTTGTTTTTAGATTTACAGTAGTTTTGATGTCAGATTTGGATTAAGCATTGAAAAATACATATATAATACGTGTATCTGCACTTCTAAATAAAGAAAAATCAATTTACGTGGCAAACGGGGTGGTTATCACCCTGTTATATGGGTTGTTTTTACATTTACAGTAATATTGATGTTAAATTTGGGTTCAGCATCGAAAAATACATAGAAAACGTGTATCTGCACTTCTAAATAAAGAAAAATCAATTTACGATGCAAAGGGGGTGGTTTTCACCCTGTTATAGGGGTTGTTCTGAGATTTACAGTAATTTTGATGTCAGATTTGGATTTAGCATCAATAAATACATAGAAAACGTGTATCTGCACTTCTAAATAAAGAAAAATCGATTTGCGAGGCAAAGGGGTGGTTTTCATCCGGTTACAGGGGTTGTTTTTAGATTTACAGTAATTTTGATGTCAGATTTGGATTCAGCATCAAAAAATACATAGAAAACGTGTATCTGCACTTCTAAATAAAGAAAAATCAATTTACGAGGCAAGGGGGGTGGTTTTCACCCTGTTATAGGGGTTGTTTTTAGATTTACAGTAATTTTGATGTCATATTTGGATTCAGCATCAAAAAATACATAGAAAACGTGTATCTGCACTTCTAAATAAAGAAAAATCAATTTACGAGGCAAGGGGGGTGGTTTTCACCCTGTTATAGGGGTTGTGTTTAGATTTACAGTAATTTTGATGTCAGATTTGGTTTCGGCATCGAAAAATACATAGAAAACGTATATCTGCACTTCTAAATAAAGAAAAATCAATTTACGAGGCAAAGGGTGTGGTTTTCACCCTGGTATAGGGGTTGTTTATAGATTTACAGTAATTTTGATGTTAGATTTGGATTCAGCATAAAAAAATACATAGAAAACGTGTATCTGCACCTCTAAATAAAGAAAAATCAAATTACGCGGCAAAGGGGGTGGTTTTCACCCTGTTATAGGGGTTGTTTATAGATTTACAGTAATTTTGATGTCAGATTTGGATTCAGCATCAAAAAATACATAGAAAACGTGTACCTGCACTTCTAAATAAAGAAAAATCAATTTACGATGCAAGGGGGGTGGTTTTCACCCTGTTATAGGGATTGTTTTTAGATTTACAGTAATTTTGATGTCAGATTTGGATTAAGCATCGAAAAATACATATAAAACGTGTATCTGCACTTCTAAATAAAGAAAAATCAATTTACGAGGCAACGGGGGTGGTTGTCACCCTGTTATAGCGGTTGTTTTTAGATTCACAGTAATTTTGATGTCAGATTTGGATCCAGCATCGAAAAATACATAGAAAACGTGTATCTGCACTTCTAAATAAAGAAAAATCAATTTACGATGCAAAAGGGGTGGTTTTCATCCTGTTATAGGGGTTGTTTTTAGATTAACAGTAGTTTTGATGTCAGATTTGGATTCAGCATCGAAAAATACATAGAAAACGTCTATCTGCACTTCTAAATAAAGAAAAATCAATTTACGAGGAAAGGCGGTGGTTTTCACCCTGGTATAGTGGTTGTTTAAAGATTTACAGTAATTTTGATGTTAGATTTGGATTCAGCATAAAAAAATACATAGAAAACGTGTATCTGCACTTCTAAATAAAGAAAAATCAATTTACGAGGCAAGGGGGGTGGTTTTCACCCTGTTATAGGGGTTGTTTTTAGATTTACAGTAATTTTGATGTCAGATTTGGATTAAGCATCGAAAAATACATATAAAACGTGTATCTGCACTTCTAAATAAAGAAAAATCAATTTACGAGGCATCGGGGGTGGTTATCACCCTGTTATAGAGGTTGTTTTTAGATTTACAGTAATTTTGATGTCAGATTTGGATTCAGCATCGAAAAATACATAGAAAACGTATATCTGCACTTCTAAATAAAGAAAAATCAATTTACGTGGCAAACGGGGTTGTTATCACCCTGTTATATGGGTTGTTTTTACATTTACAGTAATTTTGATGTCAGATTTGGATTCAGCATCAACAAATACATAGAAAACGTGTATCTGCACTTCTGAATAAAGAAAAATAAATTTACGATGCAAAGAAGGTGGTTTTCACCCTGTCATAGGGGTTGTTTTTAGATTTACAGTAGTTTTGATGTCAGATTTGGATTAAGCATCGAAAAATACATATAAAACGTGTATCTGCACTTCTAAATAAAGAAAAATCAATTTACGAGGCATCGGGGGTGGTTATCACCCTGTTATAGAGGTTGTTTTTAGATTTACAGTAATTTTGATGTCAGATTTGGATT